>JAUPMV010000048.1:0-389904 GCA_030848855.1 Branchinecta sandiegonensis | reverse complement strand
CAGACTATAGTGGAAAGACTGTAGTGGACAGAATAAAGTGGAGAGTATAGTGGAAAGACTAAAGTGGACAGAGAATAGTGGAAATACTAAAGTGGACAGACTATAGTGGAAAGACTATAGTGGAGAGACTGTAGTGGACAGAATAAAGTGGAGACTATAGTGGAAAGACTAAAGTGGACAGAGAATAGTGGAAATACTAAAGTGGACAGACTATTTTGGAAAGACTATAGTGGAAAGACTGTAGTGGACAGAATAAAGTGGAGACTATAGTGGAAAGACTAAAGTGGAAAGACTAAAGTGGACAGAGAATAGTGGTAAGACTAAAGAGGACAGACTATGGTGGAAAGACTAAAGTGGACAGACTAAAGTGGAAAGACTAAAGTGGAAAGACTAAAGTGGACAACCTATAGTGGAAAGACTGTAGTGGACAGAATAAAGTGGAGAGTATAGTGGAAAGACTAAAGTGGACAGAGAATAGTGGAAATACTAAAGTGGACAGACTATAGTGGAAAGACTATAGTGGAGAGACTGTAGTGGACAGAATAAAGTGGAGACTATAGTGGAAAGACTAAAGTGGACAGAGAATAGTGGAAAGACTGCAGTGGACAGAATAAAGTGGAGACTATAGTGGAAAGACTAAAGTGGAAAGACTAAAGTGGACAGGGAGTATTGGAAAGACTAATGTGGAAAGACTGTAGTGGACAGAATAAAGTGGAGACTATAGTGGAAAGACTAAAATGAAAAGACTAAAGTGGACAGACTATAGTGGAATGACTGAAGTGGAAAGACTATACTGGAAAGACTAAAATGGACAGACTATAGTGGAAAGACTAAAGTGGACAGACTAAAGTGGAAAGACTAAAGTGGAAAGACTAAATTGGACAGAAGATAGTGAAAATGACTAAAGTGGAAAGACTAAAGTGGACAGACTAAAGTGGACAGACTAAAGTGGAAAGAGTAAAGTGGACAGACTAAAGCGGAAAGACTAAAGTGGAAAAAACAAAGTGGACAGACTATAGTGGAAAGACTAAAGTGGACAGACTAAAGTGGAACGACTAAAGTGGAAAGACTAAAGTGGACAGACTATAGTGGAAAGACTGTAGTGGACAGAATAAAGTGGAGAGTATAGTGGAAAGACTAAAGTGGACAGAGAATAGTGGAAATACTAAAGTGGACAGACTATAGTGGAAAGACTATAGTGGAAAGACTGTAGTGGAAAGACTGTAGTGGACAGAATAAAGTGGAGACTATAGTGGAAAGACTAAAGTGGAAAGACTAAAGTGGAAAGACTAAAGTGGACAGACTATACTGGAAAGACTAAAATGGAAAGACTAAATTGGACAGAAGATAGTGAAAATGACTAAAGTGGAAAGACTAAAGTGGACAGACTAAAGTGGACAGACTAAAGTGGAAAGAGTAAAGTGGACAGACTAAAGCGGAAAGACTAAAGTGGAAAAACCAAAGTGGACAGACTATAGTGGAAAGACTAAAGTGGACAGACTAAAGTGGAAAGACTAAAGTGGAAAGACTAAAGTGGACAGACTATAGTGGAAAGACTGTAGTGGACAGAATAAAGTGGAGAGTATAGTGGAAAGACTAAAGTGGACAGAGAATAGTGGAAATACTAAAGTGGACAGACTATAGTGGAAAGACTATAGTGGAGAGACTGTAGTGGACAGAATAAAGTGGAGACTATAGTGGAAAGACTAAAGTGGAAAGACTAAAGTGGACAGAGAATAGTGGAAAGACTGTAGTGGACAGAATAAAGTGGAGACTATAGTGGAAAGACTAAAGTGGAAAGACTAAAGTGGACAGGGAGTATTGGAAAGACTAAAGTGGAAAGACTGTAGTGGACAGAATAAAGTGGAGACTATAGTGGAAAGACTAAAGTGGAAAAACCAAAGTGGACAGACTATAGTGGAAAGACTAAAGTGGACAGACTAAAGTGGAAAGACTAAAGTGGAAAGACTAAAGTGGACAGACTATAGTGGAAAGACTGTAGTGGACAGAATAAAGTGGAGAGTATAGTGGAAAGACTAAAGTGGACAGAGAATAGTGGAAATACTAAAGTGGACAGACTATAGTGGAAAGACTATAGTGGAGATGTAGTGGACAGAATAAAGTGGAGACTATAGTGGAAAGACTAAAGTGGACAGAGAATATTGGAAAGACTGCAGTGGACAGAATAAAGTGGAGACTATAGTGGAAAGACTAAAGTGGAAAGACTAAAGTGGACAGACTATAGTGGAAAGACTAAAGTGGACAGACTATAGTGGAAAGACTAAAGTGGACAGACAAAAGTGGAAAGACTAAAGTGGAAAGACTAAATTGGACAGAAGATAGTGGAAATGACTAAAGTGGAAAGACTAAAGTGGAAAGACTAAAGTGGACAGACTATAGTGGAAAGACTGTAGTGGACAGAATAAAGTGGAGAGTATAGTGGAAAGACTAAAGTGGACAGAGAATAGTGGAAATACTAAAGTGGACAGACTATAGTGGAAAGACTATAGTGGAAAGACTGTAGTGGAAAGACTGTAGTGGACAGAATAAAGTGGAGACTATAGTGGAAAGACTAAAGTGGAAAGACTAAAGTGGAAAGACTAAAGTGGAAAGACTAAAGTGGACAGACTATACTGGAAAGACTAAAATGGACAGACTATAGTGGAAAGACTAAAGTGGACAGACTAAAGTGGAAAGACTAAAGTGGAAAGATTAAATTGGACAGAAGATAGTGAAAATGACTAAAGTGGAAAGACTAAAGTGGACAGACTAAAGTGGACAGACTAAAGTGGAAAGACTAAAGTGGAAAGATTAAATTGGACAGAAGATAGTGAAAATGACTAAAGTGGAAAGACTAAAGTGGACAGACTAAAGAGGACAGACTATAGTGGAAAGACTAAAGTGGACAGACTAAAGTGGAAAGACTAAAGTGGAAAGACTAAAGTGGACAACCTATAGTGGAAAGACTGTAGTGGACAGAATAAAGTGGAGAGTATAGTGGAAAGACTAAAGTGGACAGAGAATAGTGGAAATACTAAAGTGGACAGACTATAGTGGAAAGACTATAGTGGAGAGACTGTAGTGGACAGAATAAAGTGGAGACTATAGTGGAAAGACTAAAGTGGACAGAGAATAGTGGAAAGACTGCAGTGGACAGAATAAAGTGGAGACTATAGTGGAAAGACTAAAGTGGAAAGACTAAAGTGGACAGGGAGTATTGGAAAGACTAATGTGGAAAGACTGTAGTGGACAGAATAAAGTGGAGACTATAGTGGAAAGACTAAAATGAAAAGACTAAAGTGGACAGACTATAGTGGAATGACTGAAGTGGAAAGACTATACTGGAAAGACTAAAATGGACAGACTATAGTGGAAAGACTAAAGTGGACAGACTAAAGTGGAAAGACTAAAGTGGAAAGACTAAATTGGACAGAAGATAGTGAAAATGACTAAAGTGGAAAGACTAAAGTGGACAGACTAAAGTGGACAGACTAAAGTGGAAAGAGTAAAGTGGACAGACTAAAGCGGAAAGACTAAAGTGGAAAAAACAAAGTGGACAGACTATAGTGGAAAGACTAAAGTGGACAGACTAAAGTGGAACGACTAAAGTGGAAAGACTAAAGTGGACAGACTATAGTGGAAAGACTGTAGTGGACAGAATAAAGTGGAGAGTATAGTGGAAAGACTAAAGTGGACAGAGAATAGTGGAAATACTAAAGTGGACAGACTATAGTGGAAAGACTATAGTGGAAAGACTGTAGTGGAAAGACTGTAGTGGACAGAATAAAGTGGAGACTATAGTGGAAAGACTAAAGTGGAAAGACTAAAGTGGAAAGACTAAAGTGGAAAGACTAAAGTGGACAGACTATACTGGAAAGACTAAAATGGAAAGACTAAATTGGACAGAAGATAGTGAAAATGACTAAAGTGGAAAGACTAAAGTGGACAGACTAAAGTGGACAGACTAAAGTGGAAAGAGTAAAGTGGACAGACTAAAGCGGAAAGACTAAAGTGGAAAAACCAAAGTGGACAGACTATAGTGGAAAGACTAAAGTGGACAGACTAAAGTGGAAAGACTAAAGTGGAAAGACTAAAGTGGACAGACTATAGTGGAAAGACTGTAGTGGACAGAATAAAGTGGAGAGTATAGTGGAAAGACTAAAGTGGACAGAGAATAGTGGAAATACTAAAGTGGACAGACTATAGTGGAAAGACTATAGTGGAGAGACTGTAGTGGACAGAATAAAGTGGAGACTATAGTGGAAAGACTAAAGTGGACAGAGAATAGTGGAAAGACTGTAGTGGACAGAATAAAGTGGAGACTATAGTGGAAAGACTAAAGTGGAAAGACTAAAGTGGACAGGGAGTATTGGAAAGACTAAAGTGGAAAGACTGTAGTGGACAGAATAAAGTGGAGACTATAGTGGAAAGACTAAAGTGGAAAAACCAAAGTGGACAGACTATAGTGGAAAGACTAAAGTGGACAGACTAAAGTGGAAAGACTAAAGTGGAAAGACTAAAGTGGACAGACTATAGTGGAAAGACTGTAGTGGACAGAATAAAGTGGAGAGTATAGTGGAAAGACTAAAGTGGACAGAGAATAGTGGAAATACTAAAGTGGACAGACTATAGTGGAAAGACTATAGTGGAGATGTAGTGGACAGAATAAAGTGGAGACTATAGTGGAAAGACTAAAGTGGACAGAGAATATTGGAAAGACTGCAGTGGACAGAATAAAGTGGAGACTATAGTGGAAAGACTAAAGTGGAAAGACTAAAGTGGACAGGGAGTATTGGAAAGACAGACTATAGTGGAAAGACTAAAGTGGACAGACTAAAGTGGAAAGACAAAAGTGGAAAGACTAAAGTGGACAGACTATAGTGGAAAGACTAAAGTGGACAGACTATAGTGGAAAGACTAAAGTGGACAGACAAAAGTGGAAAGACTAAAGTGGAAAGACTAAATTGGACAGAAGATAGTGGAAATGACTAAAGTGGAAAGACTAAAGTGGAAAGACTAAAGTGGACAGACTATAGTGGAAAGACTGTAGTGGACAGAATAAAGTGGAGAGTATAGTGGAAAGACTAAAGTGGACAGAGAATAGTGGAAATACTAAAGTGGACAGACTATAGTGGAAAGACTATAGTGGAAAGACTGTAGTGGAAAGACTGTAGTGGACAGAATAAAGTGGAGACTATAGTGGAAAGACTAAAGTGGAAAGACTAAAGTGGAAAGACTAAAGTGGAAAGACTAAAGTGGACAGACTATACTGGAAAGACTAAAATGGACAGACTATAGTGGAAAGACTAAAGTGGACAGACTAAAGTGGAAAGACTAAAGTGGAAAGATTAAATTGGACAGAAGATAGTGAAAATGACTAAAGTGGAAAGACTAAAGTGGACAGACTAAAGTGGACAGACTAAAGTGGAAAGAGTAAAGTGGACAGACTAAAGCGGAAAGACTAAAGTGGAAAAACCAAAGTGGACAGACTATAGTGGAAAGACTAAAGTGGACAAACTAAAGTGGAAAGACTAAAGTGGAAAGACTAAAGTGGACAGACTATAGTAGAAAGACTGTAGTGGACAGAATAAAGTGGAGAGTATAGTGGAAAGACTAAAGTGGACAGAGAATAGTGGAAATACTAAAGTGGACAGACTATAGTGGAAAGACTATAGTGGAGAGACTGTAGTGGACAGAATAAAGTGGAGACTATAGTGGAAAGACTAAAGTGGAAAGACTAAAGTGGACAGAGAATAGCGGAAAGACTGTAGTGGACAGAATAAAGTGGAGACTATAGTGGAAAGACTAAAGTGGAAAGACTAAAGTGGACAGGGAGTATTGGAAAGACTAAAGTGGAAAGACTGTAGTGGACAGAATAAAGTGGAGACTATAGTGGAAAGACTAAAGTGGAAAAACCAAAGTGGACAGACTATAGTGGAAAGACTAAAGTGGACAGACTAAAGTGGAAAGACTAAAGTGGAAAGACTAAAGTGGACAGACTATAGTGGAAAGACTGTAGTGGACAGAATAAAGTGGAGAGTATAGTGGAAAGACTAAAGTGGACAGAGAATAGTGGAAATACTAAAGTGGACAGGCTATAGTGGAAAGACTATAGTGGAGAGACTGTAGTGGACAGAATAAAGTGGAGACTATAGTGGAAAGACTAAAGTGGACAGAGAATAGTGGAAAGACTGCAGTGGACAGAATAAAGTGGAGACTATAGTGGAAAGACTAAAGTGGAAAGACTAAAGTGGACAGGGAGTATTGGAAAGACTAAAGTGGAAAGACTGTAGTGGACAGAATAAAGTGGAGACTATAGTGGAAAGACTAAAGTGGAAAGACTAAAGTGGACAGACTGTAGTGGAATGACTGAAGTGGAAAGACTCAGTGGACAGACTAAAGTGTACACACTGAAGTGGACAGATTAAAGTGGAAAGACTAAAGTGGACAGACTATAGTGGAAAGACTATAGTGGAAAGACTGTAGTGGAATGACTGTAGTGGACAGTATAAAGTGGAGACTATAGTGAAAAGACTAAAGTGGAAAGACTAAAGTGGAAACACTAAAGTGGAAAGACTAAACTGGACAGACTATACTGGAAAGACTAAAATGGACAGACTATAGTGGAAAGACTAAAGTGGACAGACTAAAGTGGAAAGACTAAAGTGGAAAGACTAAATTGGACAGAAGATAGTGAAAATGACTAAAGTGGAAAGACTAAAGTGGACAGACTAAAGTGGACAGACTAAAGTGGAAAGACTAAAGTGGACAGACTAAAGCGGAAAGACTAAAGTGGAAAAACCAAAGTGGACAGACTATAGTGGAAAGACGAAAGTGGACAGACTAAAGTGGAAAGACTAAAGTGGAAAGACTAAAGTGGACAGACTATAGTGGAAAGACTGTAGTGGACAGAATAAAGTGGAGAGTATAGTGGAAAGACTAAAGTGGACAGAGAATAGTGGAAATACTAAAGTGGACAGACTATAGTGGAAAGACTATAGTGGAGAGACTGTAGTGGACAGAATAAAGTGGAGACTATAGTGGAAAGACTAAAGTGGAAAGACTAAAGTGGACAGAGAAGAGTGGAAAGACTGTAGTGGACAGAATAAAGTGGAGACTATAGTGGAAAGACTAAAGTGGAAAGACTAAAGTGGACAGGGAGTATTGGAAATACTAAAGTGGAAAGACTGTAGTGGACAGAATAAAGTGGAGACTATAGTGGAAAGACTAAAGTGGAAAAACCAAAGTGGACAGACTATAGTGGAAAGACTAAAGTGGACAGACTATAGTGGAAAGACTAAAGTGGACAGACAAAAGTGGAAATACTAAAGTGGACAGACTATAGTGGAAAGACTATAGTGGAGAGACTTTAGTGGACAGAATAAAGTGTGAAGACTCAGTGGACAGACTAAAGTGTACACACTGAAGTGGACAGAATAAAGTGGAAAAACTAAAGTTGAAAGACTAAAGTGGACAGACTATAGTGGAAAGACTAAATTGGACAGACTAACGTGGAAAGACTAAAGTGGAAAGACTAAATTGGACAGACTATAGTGTGAAGACTGTCTATCTATAGTGGAAAGACTGTAGTGGACAGAATAAAGTGGAGAGTATAGTGGAAAGACTAAAGTGGACAGAGAATAGTGGAAAGACTAAATTGGACAGACTATAGTGGAAAGACTATAGTGGACAGACTATAGTGGAAAGATTATGGTGGAGAGACTGTAGTGGACAGAATAAAGTGGAGACTATAGTGGAAAAACTAAAGTGGAAAGACTAAAGTGGACAGAGAATAGTGGAAAGCCTAAAGTGGACAGACTATAGTGGAAAGACTATAGTGGAAAGACTGTAGTGGACAGAATAAAGTGGAGACTATAGTGGAAAGACTAAAGTGGAAAGACTAAAGTGGAAAGACTAAAGTGGACAGACTATAGTGGAAAGACTAAAGTGGAAAGACTGAAGTGGAAAGACTAAAGTGGAAAGACTAAAGTGGACAGACTATAGTGGAAAGACTAAAGTGGACAGACTATAGTGGAAAGACTAAAGTGGACAGACAAAAGTGGAAAGACTAAAGTGGAAAGACTAAATTGGACAGAAGATAGTGGAAATGACTAAAGTGGAAAGACTAAAGTGGACAGACTAAAGTGGACAGACTCAAGTGGAAAGACTAAAGTGGACAGACTAAAGCGGAAAGACTAAAGTGGAAAAACCAAAGTGGACAGACTATAGTGGAAAGACTAAAGTGGACAGACTAAAGTGGAAAGACTAAAGTGGAAAGACTAAAGTGGACAGACTATAGTGGAAAGACTATAGTGGAAAGACTGTAGTGGACAGAATAAAGTGGAGACTATAGTGGAAAGACTAAAGAGGAAAGACTAAAGTGGACAGAGAATAGTGGAAAGACTAAAGTGGACAGACTACAGTGGAAAGACTAAAGTGGACAGACTAAAGTGGAAAGACTAAAGTGGAAAGACTAAAGTGGACAGACTATAGTGGAAAGACTAAAGTGGACAGAGAATAGTGGAAATACTAAAGTGGACAGACTATAGTGGAAAGACTATAGTGGAGAGACTTTAGTGGACAGAATAAAGTGTGAAGAATATAGTGGAGAGACTTTAGTGGACAGAATAAAGTGTGAAGAATATAGTGGAAAGACTAAAGTGGAAAGACTAAAGTGGACAGAGAATAGTGGAAAGACTGTAGTGGACAGAATAAAGTGGAGACTATAGTGGAAAGACTAAAGTGGAAAGACTAAAGTGGACAGGGAGTATTGGAAAGACTAAAGTGGAAAGACTGTAGTGGACAGAATAAAGTGGAGACTATAGTGGAAAGACTAAAGTGGAAAGACTAAAGTGGACAGACTATAGGTTCAGGTTCAGGTTCTTTTATTTCGAAAATACTTCGTAACAATATATTTTGATCACTGGGGGCCGGCAGGGATACGAGCTCGTTAGCTCGGCCCCGTTTTAAACACTCACTATATGAACATAGTATAAATGAGTCGTTCCTCTGTAAATACACACACAAAAGAAAGAAAGACTCGTTCCATTCCGTATACTTACACACGCCATACCAAACTCTCCACACGATAAAATAAAAAATAATAATAACAAAAAATAATAATAACACCAAGTCGTGGCCTAAGCTGAAGGAACGCTAGCTTTTTCTAAAACAAAATTAATAATTAAGGGTTGGGGATTTACCGGGATAACATAAATGTGAACGTATCATATTTAATATCAATATTCTGCCAACAGATGAGTTTTGATTTTCTTTTTCAAAGTGATCAGTGATCGGTCCTGTTCAAAAAGGTCTTTAAACTTGTTCCAAACTCCAATAACTTTATTCCTTATCGAAAAACGAGACCTCTCTGTGATGATTAGAGGCTGGCGTATTTTCGAAGTCGATCGGGTCTCATAAGCAGGCAATACCACATCATCCGGGAATAAATTAATAGATGTGAAATAACTAGGTAATGCACCCTGGCGATACCTGACCATGAACAAAAATGCGTGAAATGTAACAAAATGATCTAATGGTAAAATATTTAAAAATAAATACAAGCTTTTAGTTGGGGATTTACCGGGATAAGATAAAGGGGAAGGTAGCATATTTTTCAGAATCCGAAGTGCTTTATTCTGTTGCCTCTGTAGTGGAGATATGTGAACTTTAAAAGTGTTTGAGAAAATCAGAGGACAGTAGTTTAGGTAAGAATGGACTAGTGAATAGTAAACTGATTTCAGCGCATTTAATGGAAGAAGAAATTTTAGATGATGCATAATCCCTACATTTCTTCCCAGCTTAAGTCTCAGAGTATTAGTATGAAATTTCCAGGACAAATTCGAATCAATGAGTATCCCCAGATAACGAATACAATCCACACGCGCTATGACTCCGTCCGAACCAGGGATAGCTAGAGCTAGAAGGCTCGAGCATGCCCTTGATACACGTGAATATACCATAAACTTGGTTTTGTCGAAGTTAATGCTTAGCCTATTTACACTGAACCAATTTACTAAGTTTTTAAAAGCGCATGAAAGGTTTTTCCTCAATACTTGCTCGTCGGATCCGGATACACTACAACCCGTATCGTCGGCAAAGAGGATGTTTAGACCTAACCCGTCGACGCACTTGTTGATATCATTAACGTATATTAAGAACAGTAACGGTCCAAGTATAGATCCTTGCGGCACACCGACCTTTTCAGACTGTCCAACTGGGGTTGATACCACGTCACCGCCATCTACGTACTGCTTACGCCCGCATAAATACGACATGATTATCTCGTTAGCTGGTCCTCTTACCCCACAATTCTTTAGTTTTGAAGACAAGATTCTGTGACAAATCGTGTCAAATGCCTTTTTTATATCGATGAATATAGTAGCAGGGATGTCACCACGGTCCAGGGCCTCATGGACAAACTGTGTTACCGCAATTATAGCATGTTCCGTTGAGTGGCCCTTACGAAATCCAAATTGTGTATTGCAAAAGAAACCAATTTTTACTAAAAACTGTACTATCCTAGTGTATAGACATTTTTCAATCGCTTTTCCGAAAGCTGATAGAATCGAAATCGGTCTATAATTCGACGGATTCTTCTTGTCACCACCCTTGTGTAGCGCTATTATTCTAGCAGATTTCACACAAGATGGGAAGACTCCGTGCTTAAAAGATAGGTTAATTATATGCACTAACATATCAACAATAAACGGGATTGTAATTTTTAGTAGATTAGTAGAGGTTCCATCCGTTCCTTCTGACGATCCGTTTTTCATCTGAGACACAAGTTGGAGTAATTCATGCCGTGAAACAGGAGTTAAAAATATTGAGCATTCTGAAGCTGGGGTAAGAAAGGCCGTAAAGTCCTGTTCGGTAGGGCCATACGATTGGGATGAACTTGCCGTCTCCTCTCCTATCTGTGCAAAATGATGATTCAGTGCATCAACAACTGCTTGCTTTCCTTGTATGACTTTATCTACGTTGTTGATGAAGATTTCTTCTGGTAGAGTCTGCTCCTTCTTCTTTCCGCTACAACCGTTGATAAGATCCCATGTTTTTTTGGGTGACCCTTGTGCCTCGCCGAACGCTTTTGCAAAATAATTCTTTTTCTCAGTCCTTAATACTCTCGTAAGGCAGTTTCGATAACTTTTGAATGCTAGCAGTGTTTGTGCATCAGGTTTGGCTATATACTGTTTGAATAATTTGTTCTTTGTTTTTACTGATTGAAGCATTCCCGGCGTTATCCATGGTTTTCTTGGTTTAGCATAGCGTTTGTGGCCGGCAGCGGTTCGTGGGCATGCCTGGTTAAGCGCAGACGTGAATTTGTTGGTTAAGTAGTCAGCTGCGATATCAACGTCGTCGCAATCTAAACAGGGTGACGGGTCAATCAACGACAGAAGATCCTTCAGTTTAGTAATGGATGATGCATCGAGACGCCGGCTTTTCGTCTTACGCGGGTTGTTTATCATCCGTTCGATTTTTAGATCAGTAATCAGCATAAAGTGATCCGAAGTGTCACACACAACTAGATTGCATGAGCTAATTTGGAAATTTACGAGAATGTTGTCAATCAGAGATCCAGTAGACTCCGTCACTCTTGTGGGAATGCGACAACACGGCAACAAACCAGATGACAGGGATGAAGACAGGAAGTTAGTTGCCTGCGTCGAGGGATGCGACGATGTAGAACTTAGTTGCTGACTGTCCAGGAGATCCACGTTAAAATCACCCATAAACACCATCTTCGTCTTTTTCTGGGCTAACGTACACGTGAGCTCGTCAAATTTTTCGAGAAATTTCGACACGGAAGAACTAGGAGGTCTATAGATTACACAACAATTTATTTTCTCAACTGCAGTCTCAATTTCAATCAATAAAAATTCAAATAATAGGTCTTCATGCAGATGATCCAGATCGCTAAGAATTCTATGGGGAATTTCTTTCTTAACAAAAATAGCTAGACCTCCTTTATTCTTCACAGTTCTGTTTTTACATATAAAATTGTATCCGGGGATATTCACCAAGTCCTGTGTACATTCATTTGTGAATGTTTCACAGGCACCAAAAAGATCAATCATATTACTAGGAAGAAATGCAGAAAGTGGGTCTAGACTACTCATTAACCCACAACAGTTCAAAAACGCCAATCTCAATCCACCCGAAACAGGCCTCTCAATATCTTCAGGGAGTAGGTATTTATTATGCGGAAGGTTCTTAATTAAATCATCATTATCATCATCGAGTCTCAATAATAAATTCTCTAGGTCCAACGGATTTTTTTCAAATTCACTTAGTCGATCCGACAGCTTGCCACAACCGGTATTACTATCTAAAATAATCACTTACCAAGGACATCAGAGGGGAATTTAGTATGACGTGAATAAGTTCAGTATTCAAACCTTTAGGATGAGGCGAGGAACGCAGACCGGTGATCATTCCGGTTGGACGCTGAAAATAAGACAGAGCATAACTAATGCATAACAAATAACGCATAACTAATGCTACGAAAACAAAACAAAAATGGAACAAAGTAAGCACATGAACAGATACGGGAAAAGACATGATGAATGACTTTCCAAAAAAAACAAAAACAGAAGCGGCAATACACTAACTTAAGCGAGTTGTATAATTTCCCAGTCGCTCGCATCACCGGACTTTGACTCAAGCCAGAGTTTCGACCCCCGTTGTTTAACACGTGTGTACTTGGCTGTACCACCATCTCGAAGTTCTTTGCCCTTTGCAAGTAGTGAGTTTCGTAGAATGTTCAGCTTGGGAGGGAGATCGGTGCAGATTCGGACATCACTATTTTTCAGCTTTCCAACTGATTGCAATATCAGCTGCACACTCTTTTCGTTCGACAAGGCGATGAATACTGGTCGGGGTTTCTGCTTATTCGGCTGCTTGCGACTAGTCACGTTAATGTTCTTTTTATCAGGCATCCTGTAACACTTCGCGAGTTGAATATCTTCCCTAATAGCTAGTCTATTTGACAGCAAATCCGTCACGCTATCTTCAACTGACTGAGTTGACCTTTCCGCTGGCAATCCGTGAATAATCAGGTTGTGTTTTCTGTCTTTCACGTCTATTTCTAGCAGCTGGTTTTCCAACTGATCACAACGCGACTTATGGGAATTAAGTTCAGTTTCAAGACCTGATATTCGCGCATCTTGTTCGCTTGCGGTCTTTTTTAGAGTTCCTATCTCCTCGGCCATATCTTTCAGCTGCTTGGACAGATGAGACTGAGTCTTGATTACTGTGTCGAGTTTTTCATTCAGTAGTTTCATTGATTCCTCGAACTTTTTCAGTGTTATCGGTGATGATGCCATACTTCTAATATTAACTATAAGCCGCTTCTATCGGACTTCAGTTCGAAGCCAGTTTATTACGCAACAACTTCAAACGGAGACTTACTGGCAAGGGGGGTGTATTACGACCCCCCACTTTCCAAAAATCGGTCCAAATATTTGTTATCCACGTCTCTCTCGACTACCGCTGATCAGCGACTATGAGAAACTCGTTTACAAAGTTTGACTACCGGTCTATAGTGGAAAGACTGAAGTGGAAAGACTCAGTGGACAGACTAAAGTGTACACACTGAAGTGGACAGAATAAAGTGGAAAAACTAAAGTTGAAAGACTAAAGTGGACAGACTATAGTGGAAAGACTAAATTGGACAGACTAACGTGGAAAGACTAAAGTGGAAAGACTAAATTGGACAGACTATAGTGTGAAGACTGTCTATCTATAGTGGAAAGACTGTAGTGGACAGAATAAAGTGGAGAGTATAGTGGAAAGACTAAAGTGGACAGAGAATAGTGGAAAGACTAAAGTGGACAGACTATAGTGGAAAGACTATAGTGGACAGACTATAGTGGAAAGATTATGGTGGAGAGACTGTAGTGGACAGAATAAAGTGGAGACTATAGTGGAAAAACTAAAGTGGAAAGACTAAAGTGGACAGAGAATAGTGGAAAGACTAAAGTGGAAAGATTATAGTGGAAAGACTAAAGTGGACAGACTAAAGTGGAAAGACTAAAGTGGAAAGACTAAAGTGGAAAGACTAAAGTGGACAGACTATAGTGGAAAGACTATAGTGGAAAGACTGTAGTGGACAGAATAAAGTGGAGACTAAAGTGGAAAGACTAAAGTGGACAGATTGTAGTGGAAAGACTAAAGTGGACAGACTATAGTGGAAAGACTAAAGTGGACATACTAAAGTGAAAAGACTAAAGTGGAAAGACTAAAGTGGACAGACGATAGTGGAAATGACTAAAGTGGAAAGACTAAAGTGGACAGACTAAAGTGTACACACTGAAGTGGACAGAATAAAGTGGAAAGACTAAAGTGGACAGACTATAGTGGAAAGACTATAGTGGAAAGACTGTAGTGGAAAGACTGTAGTGGACAGAATAAAGTGGAGACTATAGTGGAAAGACAAAAGTGGAAAGACCAAAGTGGAAAGACTAAAGTGGAAAGACTAAAGTGGACAGACTATACTGGAAAGACTAAAATGGACAGACTATAGTGGAAAGACTAAAGTGGACAGACTAAAGTGGAAAGACTAAAGTGGAAAGACTAAATTGGACAGAAGATAGTGAAAATGACTAAAGTGGAAAGACTAAAGTGGACAGACTAAAGTGGACAGACTAAAGTGGAAAGACTAAAGTGGACAGACTAAAGCGGAAAGACTAAAGTGGAAAAACCAAAGTGGACAGACTATAGTGGAAAGACTAAAGTGGACAGACTAAAGTGGAAAGACTAAAGTGGAAAGACTAAAGTGGACAGACTATAGTGGAAAGACTGTAGTGGACAGAATGAAGTGGAGAGTATAGTGGAAAGACTAAAGTGGACAGAGAATAGTGGAAATACTAAAGTGGACAGACTATAGTGGAAAGACTATAGTGGAGAGACTGTAGTGGACAGAATAAAGTGGAGACTATAGTAGAAAGACTTAAGTGGAAAGACTAAAGTGGACAGAGAATAGTGGAAAGACTGTAGTGGACAGTATAAAGTGGAGACTATAGTGGAAAGACTAAAGTGGAAAGACTAAAGTGGACAGGGAGTATTGGAAAGACTAAAGTGGAAAGACTGTAGTGGACAGAATAAAGTGGAGACTATAGTGGAAAGACTAAAGTGGAAAAACCAAAGTGGACAGACTATAGTGGAAAGACTAAAGTGGACAGACTAAAGTGGAAAGACAAAAGTGGAAAGACTAAAGTGGACAGACTATAGTGGAAAGACTAAAGTGGAAAGACTAAAGTGGAAAGACTAAAGTGGACAGACTATAGTGGAAAGACTAAAGTGGACAGACTATAGTGGAAAGACTAAAGTGGACAGACAAAAGTGGAAAGACTAAAGTGGAAAGACTAAATTGGACAGAAGATAGTGGAAATGACTAAAGTGGAAAGACTAAAGTGGACAGACTAAAGTGAACAGACTAAAGTGGAAAGACTAAAGTGGACAGACTAAAGTGGAAAGACTAAAGTGGACAGACTATAGTGGAAAGACTAAAGTGGACAGACTATAGTGGAAAGACTAAAGTGGACAGACAAAAGTGGAAAGACTAAAGTGGAAAGACTAAATTGGACAGAAGATAGTGGAAATGACTAAAGACGAAAGACTAAAGTGGACAGACTAAAGTGGACAGACTAAAGTGGAAAGACTAAAGTGGACAGACTAAAGCGGAAAGACTAAAGTGGAAAAACCAAAGTGGACAGACGATAGTGGAAAGACTAAAGTGGAAAGACTAAAGTGGAAAGACTAAAGTGGACAGACTATAGTGGAAAGACTAAAGTGGAAAGACTAAAGTGGAAAGACTAAAGTGGAAAGACTAAAGTGGACAGACTATAGTGGAAAGACTAAAGTGGACAGACTATAGTGGAAAGACTAAAGTGGACAGACAAAAGTGGAAAGACTAAAGTGGAAAGACTAAATTGGACAGAAGATAGTGGAAATGACTAAAGTGGAAAGACTAAAGTGGACAGACTAAAGTGGACAGACTCAAGTGGAAAGACTAAAGTGGACAGACTATAGTGGAAAGACTATAGTGGAAAGACTGTAGTGGACAGAATAAAGTGGAGACTATAGTGGAAAGACTAAAGAGGAAAGACTAAAGTGGACAGAGAATAGTGGAAAGACTAAAGTGGACAGACTACAGTGGAAAGACTAAAGTGGACAGACTAAAGTGGAAAGACTAAAGTGGAAAGACTAAAGTGGACAGACTATAGTGGAAAGACTAAAGTGGACAGAGAATAGTGGAAATACTAAAGTGGACAGACTATAGTGGAAAGACTATAGTCGAGAGACTTTAGTGGACAGAAATAAAGTGGAGACTGTAGTGGAAAGACTAAAGTGGAAAGACTAAAGTGGACAGAGAATAGTGGAAAGACTGTAGTGGACAGAATAAAGTGGAGACTATAGTGGAAAGACTAAAGTGGAAAGACTAAAGTGGACAGGGTGTATTGGAAAGACTAAAGTGGAAAGACTGTAGTGGACAGAATAAAGTGGAGACTATAGTGGAAAGACTAAAGTGGAAAGACTAAAGTGGACAGACTATAGTGGAAAGACTGAAGTGGACAGAATAAAGTGGAAAAACTAAAGCGGAAAGACTAAAGTGGAAAAACCAAAGTGGACAGACTATAGTGGAAAGACTAAAGTGGACAGACTAAAGTGGAAAGACTAAAGTGGAAAGACTAAAGTGGACAGACTATAGTGGAAAGACTATAGTGGAAAGACTGTAGTGGACAGAATAAAGTGGAGACTATAGTGGAAAGACTAAAGAGGAAAGACTAAAGTGGACAGAGAATAGTGGAAAGACTAAAGTGGACAGACTACAGTGGAAAGACTAAAGTGGACAGACTAAAGTGGAAAGACTAAAGTGGAAAGACTAAAGTGGACAGACTATAGTGGAAAGACTAAAGTGGACAGAGAATAGTGGAAATACTAAAGTGGACAGACTATAGTGGAAAGACTATAGTGGAGAGACTTTAGTGGACAGAATAAAGTGGAGACTGTAGTGGAAAGACTAAAGTGGAAAGACTAAAGTGGACAGAGAATAGTGGAAAGACTGTAGTGGACAGAATAAAGTGGAGACTATAGTGGAAAGACTAAAGTGGAAAGACTAAAGTGGACAGGGAGTATTGGAAAGACTAAAGTGGAAAGACTGTAGTGGACAGAATAAAGTGGAGACTATAGTGGAAAGACTAAAGTGGAAAGACTAAAGTGGACAGACTATAGTGGAAAGACTGAAGTGGAAAGACTCAGTGGACAGACTAAAGTGTACACACTGAAGTGGACAGAATAAAGTGGAAAAACTAAAGTGAAAGACTAAAGTGGACAGACTATAGTGGAAAGAGTAAATTGGACAGACTAACGTCGAAAGACTAAAGTGGAAAGACTAAATTGGACAGACTATAGTGGAAAGACTATAGTGGAAAGACTGTAGTGGACAGAATAAAGTGGAGAGTATAGTGGAAAGACTAAAGTGGACAGAGAATAGTGGAAAGACTAAAGTGGACAGACTATAGTGGAAAGACTATAGTGGAGAGACTGTAGTGGACAGAATAAAGTGGAGACTAAAGTGGAAAGACTAAAGTGGAAAGACTAAATTGGACAGACTAGAGTGGAAAGACTAAAGTGGACAGACTATAGTGGAAAGATTAAAGTGGAAAGACTAAAGTGGACAGACTATAGTGGAAAGACTATAGTGGAAAGACTGTAGTGGACAGAATAAAGTGGAGACTATAGAGGAAAGACTAAAGTGGAAAGACTGAAGTGGACAGAGAATAGTGGAAAGCCTAAAGTGGACAGACTATAGTGGAAAGACTATAGTGGAAAGACTGTAGTGGACAGAATAAAGTGGAGACTATAGTGGAAAGACTAAAGTGGAAAGACTAAAGTGGAAAGACTAAAGTGGACAGTCTATAGTGGACAGACTAAAGTGGAAAGACTAAAGTGAAAAGACTCTAGTGGAAAGACTGAAGTGGAAAGACTAAGCGGACAGACTACAGTGGAAAGACTAAAGTAGACATACTAAAGTGGAAAGACTTAAGTGGAAAGACTAAAGTGGACAGACTATAGTGGAAAGACTATAGTGAAAAGACTGTAGTGGACAGAATAAAGTGGAGACTATAGTGGAAAGACTAAAGTGGAAAGACTAAAGTGGACAGACGATAGTGGAAATGACTAAAGTGGAAAGACTAAAGTGGACAGACTTAAGTGGACAGACTAAAGTGGAAAGACTAAAGTGGACAGACTCTAGTGGAAAGACTGAAGTGGAAAGACTAAGTGGACAGACTACAGCGGAAAGACTAAAGTTGAAAGACTAAAGCGGACAGACTACAGTGGAAAGACTAAAGTCGACAGACTAAAGTGGAAAGACTAAAGTGGAAAGACTAAAGTGGACAGACTATAGTGGAAAGACTATAGTGGAAAGACTGTAGTGGACAGAATAAAGTGGAGACTATAGTGGAAAGACTATAGTGGAAAGACTAAGTGGACAGACTAAAGCGGAAAGACTAAAGTGGAAAGACTAAAGTGGACAGACTATAGTGGAAAGTAGAAGTGGAAAGACTGTAGTGGACAGAATAAAGTGGAGACTATAGTGGAAAGACTAAAGTGGAAAGACTAAAGTGGACAGACTATAGTGGAAAGACTATAGTGGAAAGACTGTAGTGGACAGAATAAAGTGGAGACTATAGTGGAAAGACTATAGTGGAAAGACTAAGTGGACAGACTAAAGCGGAAAGACTAAAGTGGAAAGACTAAAGTGGAAAGACTAAAGTGGACAGACTATAGTGGAAAGACTGTAGCGGACAGAATAAAGTGGAGACTATAGTGGAAAGACTAAAGAGGAAAGACTAAAGTGGACAGAGAATAGTGGAAAGACTAAAGTGGACAGACTACAGTGGAAAGACTAAAGTGGACAGACTAAAGTGGAAAGACTAAAGTGGAAAGACTAAAGTGGACAGACTATAGTGGAAAGACTAAAGTGGACAGAGAATAGTGGAAATACTAAAGTGGACAGACTATAGTGGAAAGACTATAGTGGAGAGACTTTAGTGGACAGATTCTGAAAGACTATAGTGGAAAGACTGTAGTGGACAAAATAAAGTGGAGAGTATAGTGGAAAGACTAAAGTGGACAGAGAATAGTGGAAAGACTATAGTGGACAGACTATAGTGGAAAGACTATAGTGGAGAAACTGTAGTGGACAGACTAAAGTGGAGACTATAGTGGAAAGACTAAAGTGGACAGAGAATAGTTCAAAGACTAAAGTGGAAAGATTATAGTGGAAAGACTAAAGTGGAAAGACTAAAGTGGAAAGACTAAAGTGGAAATACTAAAGTGGACAGACTATAGTGGAAAGACTATAGTGGAAAGACTGTAGTGGACAGAATAAAGTGGAGACTATAGTGGAAAGACTAAAGTGGACAGAGAATAGTGGAAAGACTAAAGTGGAAAGATTATAGTGGAAAGACTAAAGTGGAAAGACTAAAGTGGAAAGAATAAAGTGGAAAGACTAAAGTGGAAATACTAAAGTGGACAGACTATAGTGGACAGACTATAGTGGAAAGACTATAGTGGACAGACTATAGTGGAAAGACTAAAGTGGACAGACTAAAGTGAAAAGACTAAAGTGGAAAGACTAAAGTGGAAAGACTAAAATGGAAAGACTAAAGTGGACAGAGAATAGTGGAAAGACTATAGTGGACAGACTATACTGGAAAGATTATGGTTGAGAGACTGTAGTGGACAGAATAAAGTGGAGACTATAGTGGAAAAACTAAAGTGGAAAGACTAAAGTGGACAGAGAATAGTGGAAAGACTAAAGTGGAAAGATTATAGTGGAAAGACTAAAGTGGACAGACTAAAGTGGAAAGACTAAAGTGGAAAGACTAAAGTGGAAAGACTAAAGTGGACAGACTATAGTGGAAAGACTATAGTTGAAAGACTGTAGTGGACAGAATAAAGTGGAGACTAAAGTGGAAAGACTAAAGTGGACAGATTGTAGTGGAAAGAGTAAAGTGGACAGACTATAGTGGAAAGACTAAAGTGGACATACTAAAGTGAAAAGACTAAAGTGGAAAGACTAAAGCGGACAGACGATAGTGGAAATGACTAAAGTGGAAAGACTAAAGTGGACAGACTATAGTGGAAAGACTATAGTGAAAAGACTGTAGTGGACAGAATAAAGTGGAGACTATAGTGGAAAGACTAAAGTGGAAAGACTAAAGTGGACAGACGATAGTGGAAATGACTAAAGTGGAAAGACTAAAGTGGACAGACTAAAGCGGAAAGACTAAAGTTGAAAGACTAAAGCGGACAGACTACAGTGGAAAGACTAAAGTAGACATACTAAAGTGGAAAGACTTAAGTGGAAAGACTAAAGTGGACAGACTATAGTGGAAAGACTATAGTGAAAAGACTGTAGTGGACAGAATAAAGTGGAGACTATAGTGGAAAGACTAAAGTGGAAAGACTAAAGTGGACAGACGATAGTGGAAATGACTAAAGTGGAAAGACTAAAGTGGACAGACTTAAGTGGACAGACTAAAGTGGAAAGACTAAAGTGGACAGACTCTAGTGGAAAGACTGAAGTGGAAAGACTAAGTGGACAGACTACAGCGGAAAGACTAAAGTTGAAAGACTAAAGCGGACAGACTACAGTGGAAAGACTAAAGTCGACAGACTAAAGTGGAAAGACTAAAGTGGAAAGACTAAAGTGGACAGACTATAGTGGAAAGACTATAGTGGAAAGACTGTAGTGGACAGAATAAAGTGGAGACTATAGTGGAAAGACTATAGTGGAAAGACTAAGTGGACAGACTAAAGCGGAAAGACTAAAGTGGAAAGACTAAAGTGGACAGACTATAGTGGAAAGTAGAAGTGGAAAGACTGTAGTGGACAGAATAAAGTGGAGACTATAGTGGAAAGACTAAAGTGGAAAGACTAAAGTGGACAGACTATAGTGGAAAGACTATAGTGGAAAGACTGTAGTGGACAGAATAAAGTGGAGACTATAGTGGAAAGACTATAGTGGAAAGACTAAGTGGACAGACTAAAGCGGAAAGACTAAAGTGGAAAGACTAAAGTGGAAAGACTAAAGTGGAAAGACTAAAGTGGACAGACTATAGTGGAAAGACTATAGTGGAAAAACTGTAGCGGACAGAATAAAGTGGAGACTATAGTGGAAAGACTAAAGAGGAAAGACTAAAGTGGACAGAGAATAGTGGAAAGACTAAAGTGGACAGACTACAGTGGAAAGACTAAAGTGGACAGACTAAAGTGGAAAGACTAAAGTGGAAAGACTAAAGTGGACAGACTATAGTGGAAAGACTAAAGTGGACAGAGAATAGTGGAAATACTAAAGTGGACAGACTATAGTGGAAAGACTACAGTGGAGAGACTTTAGTGGACAGAATAAAGTGGAGACTGTAGTGGAAAGACTAAAGTGGAAAGACTAAAGTGGACAGGGAGTATTGGAAAGACTAAAGTGGAAAGACTGTAGTGGACAGAATAAAGTGGAGACTATAGTGGAAAGACTAAAGTGGAAAGACTAAAGTGGACAGACTATAGTGGAAAGACTGAAGTGGAAAGACTCAGTGGACAGACTAAAGTGTACACACTGAAGTGGACAGAATAAAGTGGAAAAACTAAAGTGAAAGACTAAAGTGGACAGACTATAGTGGAAAGACTAAATTGGACAGACTAACGTCGAAAGACTAAAGTGGAAAGACTAAATTGGACAGACTATAGTGGAAAGACTATAGTGGAAAGACTGTAGTGGACAGAATAAAGTGGAGAGTATAGTGGAAAGACTAAAGTGGACAGAGAATAGTGGAAAGACTAAAGTGGACAGACTATAGTGGAAAGACTATAGTGGAGAGACTGTAGTGGACAGAATAAAGTGGAGACTATAGTGGAAAGACTAAAGTGGAAAGACTTAAGTGGACAGACTAAAGTGGAAAGACTAAAGTGGACAGACTCTAGTGGAAAGACTGAAGTGGAAAGACTAAGTGGACAGACTACAGCGGAAAGACTAAAGTTGAAAGACTAAAGCGGACAGACTACAGTGGAAAGACTAAAGTCGACAGACTAAAGTGGAAAGACTAAAGTGGAAAGACTAAAGTGGACAGACTATAGTGGAAAGACTATAGTGGAAAGACTGTAGTGGACAGAATAAAGTGGAGACTATAGTGGAAAGACTATAGTGGAAAGACTAAGTGGACAGACTAAAGCGGAAAGACTAAAGTGGAAAGACTAAAGTGGACAGACTATAGTGGAAAGTAGAAGTGGAAAGACTGTAGTGGACAGAATAAAGTGGAGACTATAGTGGAAAGACTAAAGTGGAAAGACTAAAGTGGACAGACTATAGTGGAAAGACTGAAGTGGAAAGACTAAGTGGACAGACTAAAGCGGAAAGACTATAGTGGAAAGACTAAAGTGAACAGACTATAGTGGAAAGACTAAAGTGGACAGAATGAAGTAGAAAGACTATAGTGGAAAGGCTAAAGTGGAAAGATTAAAGTGGACAGACTATAGTGGAAAGACTGAAGTGGAAAGACTTAGTGGACAAACTAAAGTGTACACACTGAAGTCGAGAGAATAAAGTGGAAAGACTAAAGTGGAAAGACTAAAGTGGACAGACTATAGTGGAAAGACTGAAGTGAAAAGACTAAGTGGACAGACTAAAGTGGAAAGACTATAGTGGAAAGACTAAAGTGGAAAGACTAAAGTGGACAGACTTAAGTGGACAGACTAAAGTGGAAAGACTAAAGTGGACAGACTCTAGTGGAAAGACTGAAGTGGAAAGACTAAGTGGACAGACTAAAGTGGAAAGACTAAAGTTGAAAGACTAAAGCTGACAGACTACAGTGGAAAGACTAAAGTGGACATACTAAAGTGGAAAGACTTAAGTGGAAAGACTAAAGTGGACAGACTATAGTGGAAAGACTATAGTGAAAAGACTGTAGTGGACAGAATAAAGTGGAGACTATAGTGGAAAGACTAAAGTGGAAAGACTAAAGTGGACCGACGATAGTGGAAATGACTAAAGTGGAAAGACTAAAGTGGACAGACTTAAGTGGACAGACTAAAGTGGAAAGACTAAAGTGGACAAACTAAAGTGTACACACTGAAGTCGAGAGAATAAAGTGGAAAGACAAAAGTGGAAAGACTAAAGTGGACAGACTATAGTGGAAAGACTGAAGTGGAAAGACTAAGTGGACAGACTAAAGTGGAAAGACTATAGTTGATAGACTAAAGTGGAAAGACTAAAGTGGACAGACTTAAGTGGACAGACTAAAGTGGAAAGACTAAAGTGGACAGACTCTAGTGGAAAGACTGAAGTGGAAAGACTAAGTGGACAGACTAAAGCGGAAAGACTAAAGTTGAAAGAATAAAGCGTACAGACTACAGTGGAAAGACTAAAGTGGACATACTAAAGTGGAAAGACTAAAGTGGAAAGACTATAGTGGACAGACTATGGTGGAAAGACTATAGTGAAAAGACTGTAGTGGACAGAATAAAGTGGAGACTATAGTGGAAAGACTAAAGTGGAAAGACTAAAGTGGACAGAGAATAGTGGAAAGACTAAAGTGGACAGACTATAGTGGAAAGACTAAAGTGGACAGACTAAAGTGGAAAAACTAAAGTGGAAAAACTAAAGTGGACAGACTATAGTGGAAAGACTATAGTGGAAAGACTGTAGTGGACAAAATAAAGTGGAGAGTATAGTGGAAAGACTAAAGTGGACAGAGAATAGTGGAAAGACTATAGTGGACAGACTATAGTGGAAAGACTATAGTGGAGAGACTGTAGTGGACAGACTAAAGTGGAGACAATAGTGGAAAGACTAAAGTGGACAGAGAATAGTTCAAAGACTAAAGTGGAAAGATTATAGTGGAAAGACTAAAGTGGAAAGACTAAAGTGGAAAGACTAAAGTGGAAATACTAAAGTGGACAGACTATAGTGGAAAGACTATAGTGGAAAGACTGTAGTGGACAGAATAAAGTGGAGACTATAGTGGAAAGACTAAAGTGGACAGAGAATAGTGGAAAGACTAAAGTGGAAAGATTATAGTGGAAAGACTAAAGTGGAAAGACTAAAGTGGAAAGAATAAAGTGGAAAGACTAAAGTGGAAATACTAAAGTGGACAGACTATAGTGGACAGACTATAGTGGAAAGACTATAGTGGACAGACTATAGTGGAAAGACTAAAGTGGACAGACTAAAGTGAAAAGACTAAAGTGGAAAGACTAAAGTGGAAAGACTAAAATGGAAAGACTAAAGTGGACAGAGAATAGTGGAAAGACTATAGTGGACAGACTATACTGGAAAGATTATGGTTGAGAGACTGTAGTGGACAGAATAAAGTGGAGACTATAGTGGAAAAACTAAAGTGGAAAGACTAAAGTGGACAGAGAATAGTGGAAAGACTAAAGTGGAAAGATTATAGTGGAAAGACTAAAGTGGACAGACTAAAGTGGAAAGACTAAAGTGGAAAGACTAAAGTGGATAGACTCTAGTGGAAAGACTGAAGTGGAAAGACTATAGTGGAAAGACTGTAGTGGACAGAATAAAGTGGAGACTAAAGTGGACAGATTGTAGTGGAAAGAGTAAAGTGGACAGACTATAGTGGAAAGACCAAAGTGGACATACTAAAGTGAAAAGACTAAAGTGGAAAGACTAAAGCGGACAGACGATAGTGGAAATGACTAAAGTGGAAAGACTAAAGTGGACAGACTAAAGTGGAAAGACTAAAGTGGATAGACTCTAGTGGAAAGACTGAAGTGGAAAGACTAAATGGACAGACTAAAGCGGAAAGACTAAACTGGAAAGACTAAAGTGGACAGACTATGAAGAATCCTGCCATGCACGCTTGCATCTGTGCTCATTGCTATGTTGCGTTAAATGCTTGCTTTGCTTATGCTTGCCTTATTGTTATAGGTGCTTGGGTTTCAATAAACCATTAAATTGAACTGAAGATTTTGCATGGTGTCAGAAGTGGGATTTGAACCCACGCCTTCTTTCAGAGAAAAAGGGGTCAGGTTCAACCGAGAAAAGTGTGTTTTCGATGCTGAAAGTATCCCCGACTTTGGACACTTACTCACCACCGAAGGAATCAAAGCAGACCCACAGAAAACGAAAGCGATTACAAACATGCCAGCACCAGAATCACACGAACAGCTACAGGTGTTACTCGGCATGTACAACTATTTAGCCAGATACATTCCGAACCTATCCACCCTCAATCATCCATTGCGCGAGTTATCGAAGTCCAAGAATTACGAATGGAATCAACGCCACGAAAATGCAAGGAAACAGGTCCAGTCGTCCATCTGCGAGAACCTTGCGTACTTCGACCACACGAACAACAACGTAGAAGTCACAGTAGATGCGTCACAGGATGGGCTTGGAGCCCAGCTAGTTGTAGGCGAGAAGACAGTAGCATTTGGATCACGGTCTCTCAGCGAAGCAGAAAAGCGATACTCACAGATAGAGAAGGAAATGCTGGCTGTAACATACGCCTGCAAACACTTCCACCAGTACGTCTATGGAAGGACAGTCACGATAACCAGTGACCACAAACCACTGGAATCGATACTGAGGAAACCCATATCCAAGGCCCCACCTAGACTTCAAAGGATGATGGTAGCAATCCAAAATTACGACATACAAGTCATATATCGCCCAGGATCAGAAATCCCAGTTGCAGATGCCCTGTCGAGATTGCACTTACCCGAAACAGATCCCGACACGCAACGCGACTCGGAATTTGCAGTACTCAGCTTCCTCAAGTCAGTCTCGATTCGTGACAGCAAAATCCAACAAATTGCAGAGCAAACAAGTAGCGACAGAGAACTACAGATACTTATCTAAACCATCACAGCTGGCTGGCCAGATCACCGTCACGAATGCAGCACTGCAATCCTCAAGTACTGGAACCATCGCGACGAGCTAACTTACCTAGATGGCCTTATTCTGAAGGGTGATCGAATATTAATCCCTGCCACATTGCGAAAGAACATACTGGAGCAACTACACGCTTCACATCTGGGCATGGTTAAAACCAAAGAACGAGCAAGGATGGTCGTATTCTGGCCCAACATCACCAAAGATATAGAGAGCATGATAGGGAGGTGCAACACGTGTGCTTCCATGGCATACAATCAAGCCAGAGAAAGCATGATCACCTCTCCAATTCCCTCATACCCATTCGAACACGTCGGAACTGACATCTTCGAATTCATGGGAACCGAATATCTGGTTACTGCTGACTACTATAGTAGATTCATAGAAGTGGACAAGCTCACTACCAGCACATCACAGCAAGTGATTACCAAACTCAAAGCTCATTTTGCCAGATACGGCATACCGAAGACCGTTACGTCAGACAACGGGCCTCAATTTTCATCGAAAGAGTTCAAAGATTTCACGGAGAGATGGAACATCGAACACAAAACATCGAGCCCCAAGTATCCCCAGTCTAATGGGTTCAGCGATAAGTCGGTACAGACAGTAAAACGGATAATGGCGAAAGCCGTAGAACACCAATCAGACCCATATCTGGCTATGTTGGAGTACCGGAACACGCCGGTCGATGGACTGGCTTCCCCAGCTCAGTTGCTGATGAGTCGACAGCTACGGTCAGTCCTTCCGATACTTCCCAAACGACTGGAATCAAAAGTCGTTCCACGGTCAACATTCCAGTAAAACAGAGAAAGACAACAGAAACTACAAGAGAAGTCGTACAACAAAAACGTGAAAGACCTGAAACCACTGCTCAATGGTCAAAATGTTTGGGTGAAGCTGGATGAAAACGCCAGGTGGCAAAAAGCAGTGGTCTTGCAAAAACACGAACATACCCCGCGGTCTTACATCATACAAACAGAGAATGGTAAGACGTACAGACGCAATAAGCGACATATTAGAGAGACGAACCAGTCCTCTCCCACTTACCTTGATTTTGAGCACACGAACCAGCAAAGCGATATGCAGGAACAACAAGCGCTTTCACCAGCATCAATAGTCGGAGCAGGAACAGCGCATTACTCACCTACGAGCCCAATGCTACCCCCAATGTCACCTCTTCCCGCAGCTACACCTGCAGAAAGATTTACCACTCCGCCAGATGATGACAGCGCTGCAATGCCTCCCGTGCGATCACCAGTCCGATCCAGTGTACCAACTGGAGCCCCGACCATACGCACCACACGTTCCGGCAGACAAGTGAAGGAACCGAAGAGGCTCAACCTCTAATTCCAACAAAGGAAAGAGGATGAAGAATCCTGCCATGCACGCTTGCATCTGTGCTCATTGCTATGTTGCGTTAAATTTTTGCTTTGCTTATGCTTGCCTTTTTGTTATAGGTGCTTGGGTTTCAATAAACAATTAAATTGAACTGAAGATTTTGCAGACTATAGTGGAAAGACTAAAGTGGACAGACTAAAGTGGAAAGACTAAAGTGGAAAGACTAAAGTGGACAGACTATAGTGGAAAGACTATAGTGGAAAGACTGTAGTGGACAGAATAAAGTGGAGACTATAGTGGAAAGACTAAAGTGGAAAGACTAAAGTGGACAGACTATAGTGGAGAGACTAAAGTGGACAGACTATAGTGGAAAGACTAAAGTGGACAGACTAAAGTGGAAAGACTAAAGTGGAAAGACTAAAGTAGACAGACGATAGTGGAAATGACTAAAGTGGAAAGACTAAAGTGGACAGACTTAAGTGGACAGACTAAAGTGGAAAGACTAAAGTGGACAGACTCTAGTGGAAAGACTGAAGTGGAAAGACTAAGTGGACAGACTAAAGCGGAAAGACTAAAGTTGAAAGACTAAAGCGGACAGACTACAGTGGAAAGACTAAAGTGGACAGACTAAAGTGGAAAGACTAAAGTGGACAGACTAAAGTGGACAGACTATAGTGGAAAGACTATAGTGGATAGACTGTAGTGGACAGAATGAAGTGGAGACTATAGTGGAAAGACTAAAGTGGAAAGACTAAAGTGGACAGAGAATAGTGGAAAGACTAAAGTGGACGGACTATAGTGGAAAGACTAAAGTGGACGGACTAAAGTGGAAAGACTAAAGTGGAAAGACTAAAGTGGACAGACTATAGTGGAAAGACTATAGTGGAAATACTGTAGTGGACAGAATAAAGTGGAGAGTATAGTGGAAAGACTAAAGTGGACAGAGAATAGTGGAAAGACTATAGTGGACAGACTATAGTGGAAAGACTATAGTGGAGAGACTGTAGTGGACAGAATAAAGTGGAGACTATAGTGGAAAGACTAAAGTGGAAAGACTAAAGTGGACAGAGAATAGTGGAAAGACTAAAGTGGAAAGATTATAGTGGAAATACTAAAGTGGACAGACTAAAGTGGAAAGACTAAAGTGGAAAGACTAAAGTGGACAGACTATAGTGGAAAGACTATAGTGGAAAGACTATAGTGGAAAGACTAAAGTGGACAGACTATAGTGGAAAGACTAAAGTTGACAGACTAAAGTGAAAAGACTAAAGTGGAAAGACTAAAGTGGACAGACGATAGTGGAAATGACTAAAGTGGAAAGACTAAAGTGGACCGACTAAAGTGGAAAGACTAAAGTGGACAGACTCTAGTAAAAAGACTGAAGTGGAAAGACTAAATGGACAGACTAAAGCGGAAAGACTAAAGTGGAAAGACTAAAGTGGACAGACTATAGTGGAAAGACTAAAGTGGACAGACTAAAGGGGAAAGACTAAAGAGGAAAGACTAAAGTGGACAGACTATAGTGGAAAGACTATAGTGGAAAGTCTGTAGTGGACAGAATAAAGTGTAGACTATAGTGGAAAGACTAAAGTGGAAAGACTAAAGTGGACAGAGATTAGTGGAAAGACTAAAGTGGACAGACTATAGCGGAAAGACTAAAGTGGAAAGACTAAAGTGGGCAGACTATAGTGGAAAGACTGTAGTGGACAGAATAACCTGGAGAGTATAGTGGAAAGAATAAAGTGGACAGAGAATAGTGGAAAGACTAAAGTGGACAGACTATAGTGGAAAGACTATAGTAGAGAGACTGTAGTGGACAGAAGAAAGTGGAGACTATAGTGGAAAGTCTAAAGTGGAAAGACTAAAGTGGACAGAGAATAGTGGAAAGACAAAAGTGGAAAGACTGTAGAGGACAGAATAAAGTGGAGACTGTAGTGGAAAGACTAAAGTGGAAAGACTAAAGTGGACAGACTATAGTGGAAAGACTATAGTGGAAAGACTGTAGTGGACAGAATAAAGTGGAGACTATAGTGGAAAGACTATAGTGGAAAGACTACAGTGGACAGACGATAGTGGAAATGACTAAAGTGGAAAGACTAAAGTGGACAGACTTAAGTGGACAGACTCTAGTGGAAACACTGAAGTGGAAAGACTAAATGGACAGACTAAAGCGGAAAGACTAAAGTTGAAAGACTAAAGCGGACAGACTACAGTGGAAAGACTAAAGTGGACAGACTAAAGTGGAAAGACTAAAGTGGAAAGACTAAAGTGGACAGACTATAGTGGAAAGACTATAGTGGAAAGACTGTAGTGGACAGAATAAAGTGGAGATTATAGTGGAAAGACTAAAGTGGAAAGACTAAAGTGGACAGAGAATAGTGGAAAGACTAAAGTGGACAGACTATAGTGGAAAGATTAAAGTGGACAGACTAAAGTGGAAAGACTAAAGTGGAAAGACTAAAGTGGACAGGCTATAGTGGAAAGACTATAGTGGAAACACTGTAGTGGACAGAATAAAGTGGAAAGTATAGTGGAAAGACTAAAGTGGACAGAGAATAGTGGAAAGACTATAGTGGACAGACTATAGTGGAAAGACTATATTGGAGAGACTGTAGTGGACAGAATAAAGTGGAGACTATAGTGGAAAGACTAAAGTGGAAAGACTAAAGTGGACAGAGAATAGCGGAAAGAGTGGAAAGATTATAGTGGAAAGACTAAAGTGGACAGACTAAAGTGGAAAGACTAAAGTGGAAAGACTAAAGTGGACAGACTATAGTGGAAAGACTATAGTGGAAAGACTGTAGTGGAAAGACTAAAGTGGAGAGACTATAGTGGAAAGACTAAAGTTGACAGACTAAAGTGAAAAGACTAAAGTGGAAAGACTAAAGTGGACAGACGATAGTGGAAATGACTGAAGTGGAAAGACTCAAGTGGACAGACTAAAGTGGAAAGACTAAAGTGGACAGACTCTAGTGGAAAGACTGAAGTGGAAAGACTAAATGGACAGACTAAAGCGGAAAGACTAAAGTGGAAAGGCTAAAGTGGACAGACTATAGTGGAAAGACTAAAGTGGACAGACTAAAGGGGAAAGACTAAAGTGGAAAGACTAAAGTGGACAGACTATAGTGGAAAGACTATAGTGGAAAGACTGTAGTGGACAGAATAAAGTGTAGACTATAGTGGAAAGACTAAAGTGGACAGAGAATAGTGGAAAGACTAAAGTGGACAGACTATAGTGGAAAGACTAAAGTGGACAGACTAAAGTGGAAAGGCTAAAGTGGACAGACTATAGTGGAAAGACTATAGTGGAAAGACCGTAGTGGACAGAATAAAGTGGAGAGTATAGTGGAAAGACTAAAGTGGACACAGAATAGTGGAAAGACTATAGTGGACAGACGATAGTGGAAAGACTATAGTGGAGACTGTTGGACAGAATAAAGTGGAGACTATAGTGGAAAGACTAAAGTGGAAAGACTAAAGTGGACAGAGAATAGTGGAAAGACTAAAGTGGAAAGATTATAGTGGAAAGACTAAAGTGGACAGACTAAAGTGGAAAGACTAAAGTGGAAAGACTAAAGTGGACAGACTATAGTGGAAAGACTATAGTGGAAAGACTGTAGTGGACAGAATAAAGTGGAGACTATAGTGGAAAGACTAAAGTGGACGGACTGCAGTGGAAAGACTAAAGTGGACAGACTATAGTGAAAATACTAAAGTGGAAAGACTAAAGTGGACAGACGATAGTGGAAATGACTAAAGTGGAAAGACTAAAGTGGACAGACTAAATGGACAGACTAAAGTGGAAAGACTAAAGTGGAAAGAATAAAGTGGACAGACTATAGTGGAAAGACTAAAGTGGACAGACTAAAGTGAAAATACTAAAGTGGAAAGACTAAAGTGGACAGACGATAGTGGAAATGACTAAAGTGGAAAGACTAAAGTGGACAGACTAAATGGACAGACTAAAGTGGAAAGACTAAAGTGGAAAGAATAAAGTGGACAGACTATAGTGGAAAGACTAAAGTGGACAGACTAAAGTGGAAAGACTAAAGTGGAAAGACTAAAGTGGACAGACGATAGTGGAAATGACTAAAGTGGAAAGACTAAAGTGGAAAGAATAAAGTGGACAGACTATAGTGGAAAGACTAAAGTGGACAGACTAAAGTGGAAAGACTAAAGTGGAAAGACTAAAGTGGACAGACTATAGTGGAAAGACTAAAGTGGACAGACTAAAGTGAAAATACTAAAGTGGAAAGACTAAAGTGGACAGACGATAGTGGAAATGACTAAAGTGGAAAGACTAAAGTGGACAGACTAAATGGACAGACTAAAGTGGAAAGAATAAAGTGGACAGACTATAGTGGAAAGACTAAAGTGGACAGACTAAAGTGGAAAGACTAAAGTGGAAAGACTAAAGTGGACAGACTATAGTGGAAAGACTATAGTGGAAAGACTGTAGTGGACAGAATAAAGTGTAGACTATAGTGGAAAGACTAAAGTGGACAGACTAAAGTGAAAATACTAAAGTGGAAAGACTAAAGTGGACAGACGATAGTTGAAATGACTAAAGTGGAAAGACTGAAGTGGAAAGACTAAATGGACAGACTAAAGTGGAAAGACTAGTGGAAAGACTAAAGTGGACAGACTAAAGTGGAAAGGCTAAAGTGGACAGACTATAGTGGAAAGACTATAGTGGAAAGACCGTAGTGGACAGAATAAAGTCGAGAGTATAGTGGAAAGACTAAAGTGGACACAGAATAGTGGAAAGACTATAGTGGACAGACGATAGTGGAAAGACTATAGTGGAGACTGTTGGACAGAATAAAGTGGAGACTATAGTGGAAAGACTAAAGTGGAAAGACTAAAGTGGACAGAGAATAGTGGAAAGACTAAAGTGGAAAGATTATAGTGGAAAGACTAAAGTGGACAGACTAAAGTGGAAAGACTAAAGTGGAAAGACTAAAGTGGACAGACTATAGTGGAAAGACTATAGTGGAAAGACTGTAGTGGACAGAATAAAGTGGAGACTATAGTGGAAAGACTAAAGTGGACGGACTGCAGTGGAAAGACTAAAGTGGACAGACTATAGTGGAAAGACTAAAGTGGACAGACTAAAGTGAAAATACTAAAGTGGAAAGACTAAAGTGGACAGACGATAGTGGAAATGACTAAAGTGGAAAGACTAAAGTGGACAGACTAAATGGACAGACTAAAGTGGAAAGACTAAAGTGGAAAGAATAAAGTGGACAGACTATAGTGGAAAGACTAAAGTGGACAGACTAAAGTGGAAAGACTAAAGTGGAAAGACTAAAGTGGACAGACGATAGTGGAAATGACTAAAGTGGAAAGACTAAAGTGGAAAGAATAAAGTGGACAGACTATAGTGGAAAGACTAAAGTGGACAGACTAAAGTGGAAAGACTAAAGTGGAAAGACTAAAGTGGACAGACTATAGTGGAAAGACTAAAGTGGACAGACTAAAGTGAAAATACTAAAGTGGAAAGACTAAAGTGGACAGACGATAGTGGAAATGACTAAAGTGGAAAGACTAAAGTGGACAGACTAAATGGACAGACTAAAGTGGAAAGAATAAAGTGGACAGACTATAGTGGAAAGACTAAAGTGGACAGACTAAAGTGGAAAGACTAAAGTGGAAAGACTAAAGTGGAAAGACTAAAGTGGACAGACTAAAGTGGAAAGACTAAAGTGGAAAGAATAAAGTGGACAGACTATAGTGGAAAGACTAAAGTGGACAGACTAAAGTGAAAATACTAAAGTGGAAAGACTAAAGTGGACAGACGATAGTTGAAATGACTAAAGTGGAAAGACTGAAGTGGAAAGACTAAATGGACAGACTAAAGTGGAAAGACTAAAGTGGAAAGAATAAAGTGGACAGACTATAGTGGAAAGACTAAAGTGGACAGACTAAAGTGGAAAGACTAAAGTGGAAAGACTAAAGTGGACAGACTATAGTGGAAAGACTATAGAGGAAAGACTGTAGTGGACAGAATAAAGTGTAGACTATAGTGGAAAGACTAAAGTGGAAAGACTAAAGTGGACAGAGATTAGTGGAAAGACTAAAGTGGACAGACTATAGCGGAAAGACTAAAACGGACAGACTAAAGTGGAAAGACTAAAGTGGAAAGACTAAAGTGGAAAGACTAAAGTGGAAAGACTGTAGTGGACAGAATAAAGTGGAGAGTATAGTGGAAAGAATAAAGTGGACAGAGAATAGTGGAAAGACTAAAGTGGACAGACTATAGTGGAAATACTATAGTGGAGAGACTGTAGTGGACAGAATAAAGTGGAGACTATAGTTGAAAGCCTAAAGTGGAAAGACTAAAGTGGACAGAGAATAGTGGAAAGACTGAAGTGGAAAGACTAAGTGGACAGACTAAAGCGGAAAGACTAAAGTTGAAAGACTAAAGCGGACAGACTACAGTGGAAAGACTAAAGTGGACAGACTAAAGTGGAAAGACTAAAGTGGAAAGACTAAAGTGGACAGACTATAGTGGAAAGACTATAGTGGAAAGACTGTAGTGGACAGAATAAAGTGGAGACTATAGTGGAAAGACTAAAGTGGAAAGACTAAAATGGACAGAGAATAGCGGAAAGACTAAAGTGGACAGACTATAGTGGAAAGACTAAAGTGGACAGACTAAAGTGGAAAGACTAAAGTGGACAGACTATAGTTGAAAGACTATAGTGGAAAGACCGTAGTGGACAGAATAAAGTGGAGAGTATAGTGGAAAGACTAAAGTGGACAGAGAATAGTGGAAAGACTATAGTGGACAGACTATAGTGAAAAGACTATAGTGGAGACTGTAGTGGACAGAATAAAGAGGAGACTATAGTGGAAAGACTAAAGTGGAAAGACTAAAGTGGACAGAGAATAGTGGAAAGACTAAAGTGGAAAGATTATAGTGGAAAGACTAAAGTGGACAGACTAAAGTGGAAAGACTAAAGTGGACAGACTATAGTGGAAAGACTATAGTGGAAAGACTGTAGTGGACAGAAAAAAGTGGAGACTATAGTGGAAAGACTAAAGTGGACGGACTGTAGTGGAAAGACTAAAGTGGACAGACTATAGTGGAAAGACTAAAGTGGACAGACGATAGTGGAAATGACTAAAGTGGAAAGACTAAAGTGGACAGACTAAAGTGGAAAGACTAAAGTGGACAGAATCTAGTGGAAAGACTGAAGTGGAAAGACTAAATGGACAGACTAAAGCGGAAAGACTAAAGTGGAAAGACTAAAGTGGACAGACTATAGTGGAAAGACTAAAGTGGACAGACTAAAGTGGAAAGACTAAACTGGAAAGACTAAAGTGGACAGACTATAGTGGAAAGACTATAGTGGAAAGACTGTAGTGGACAGAATAAAGTGTAGACTATAGTGGAAAGACTAAAGTGGAAAGACTAAAGTGGACAGAGATTAGTGGAAAGACTAAAGTGGACAGACTATAGCGGAAAGACTAAAACGGACAGACTAAAGTGGAAAGACTAAAGTGGAAAGACTAAAGTGGACAGACTATAGTGGAAAGACTGTAGTGGACAGAATAAAGTGGAGAGTGTAGTGGAAAGAATAAAGTGGACAGAGAATAGTGGAAAGACTAAAGTGGACAGACTAAAGTGGACAGAGAATAGTGGAAAGACTAAAGTGGAAAGACTGTAGAGGACAGAATAAAGTGGAGACTATAGTGGAAAGACTAAAGTGGACAGACTATAGTGGAAAGACTATAGTGGAAAGACTGTAGTGGACAGAATAAAGTGGAGACTATAGCGGAAAGACTAAAGTGGACAGAGAATAGTGGAAAGACTAAAGTGGACAGACTATACTGGAAAGACTAAAGTGGAAAGACTGTAGTGGACAGAATAAAGTGGAGACTACACTGGAAAGACTAAAGAGGAAAGACTAAAGTGGACAGACTATAGTGGAAAGACTGAAGTGGACAGACTAAAGTGGAAAAACTAAAGTGGAAAGACTAAAGTGGACAGACTATAGTTGAAAGACTATAGTGGAAAGACTGCAGTGGACAGAATAAAGTGTAGACTATAGTGGAAAGACTAAAGTGGGCAGAGAATAGTGGAAAGACTAGAGTGGACAGACTATAGTGGGAAGAATGTAGTGGACAGAATAAAGTGGAGACTATAGTTGAAAGACTAAAGTGGACAGATAATAGTAGAAAGACTAAAGTGGAAAGACTGTAGCGGACAGAATAAAGTGGAGACTATAGTGGAAAGACTAAAGTGGACAGACTATAGGGGAAAGACTGAAGTGGAAAAACTAAGTGGACAGACTAAAGTGGAAAGACTATAGTGGAAAGACTAAAGTGGACAGACTATAGTGGAAAGACTAAAGTGGAAAGACTAAAGTGGACTGACTATAGTGGAAAGACTAAAGTGGACAGACTATAGTGGACAGACTAAAGTGGACAGAGATTAGTGGAAAGACTAAAGTGGACAGACTATAGTGGAAAGACTAAAGTGGACAGACTAAAGTGGAAAGACTGAAGTGGAAAGACTAAAGTGGACAGACGATAGTGGAAATGACTAAAGTGGAAAGACTAAAGTGGACAGGCTAAAGTGGACAGACTAAAGTGGACAGACTCTAGTGGAAAGACTGAAGTGGAAAGACTAAATGGACAGACTAAAGCGGAAAGACTAAAGTGGAAAGACTAAAGTGGACAGACTGTGTGGAAAGATTAAAAGTGGACAGACTCTAGTGGAAAGACTGAAGTGGAAAGACTAAATGGACAGACTAAAGCGGAAAGACTAAAATGGAAAGACTAAAGTGGACAGACTATAGTGGAAAGACTAAAGTGGACAGACTAAAGTGGAAAGACTAAAGTGGAAAGACTAAAGTGGACAGACTATAGTGGAAAGACTATAGTGGAAAGACTGTAGTGGACAGAATAAAGTGGAGACTATAGTGGAAAGACTAAAGTGGAAAGACTAAAGTGAACAGAGATTAGTGGAAAGACTAAAGTGGACAGACTATAGCGGAAAGACTAAAGTGGACAGACTGTAGTGGACAGAAAAAAGTAGAGACTATAGTGAAAAGACTAAAGTGGAAAGACTAAAGTGGAAAGACTAAAGTGGACACAGATTAGTGGAAATACTAAAGTGGACAGACTATAGTGGAAAGACTATAGTGGAAAGACTGTAGTGGACAGAATAAAGTGGAGACTATAGTGGAAAGACTAAAGTGGAAAGACTAAAGTGGACAGACTATAGTGGAAAGACTATAGTGGAAAGACTGTAGTGGACAGAATAAAGTGGAGACTATAGTGGAAAGACTAAAGTGGTTCAGGTTCAGGTTCAGGTTCTTTTAATAACAAACTAAATAACAAAATGTCCAGAGCCCGGCTGAGAAGACAAATTCGTAATGCACGGGATGGAAAGACTTCTTTAAATAAATACAACATTTATACTTCACTACATGCCGTTCATACAAATGGAAATATGCGTATTCCCTCGTCAGCACCCGGTCCCCAACGCCACCCGTTGACACGTCCAGCGAAACAAACAATAAAAAATAAAACTAAAGATAACAAGAACCGAGGGAAAGTGATTTCAGTCCAAGGAACGATCCTGGACTGAGTATTCACATCCCCCAGGTTCAGTATCTTCAAAACCAGATAAAATGGGAACAAACTTAACCTCCCAAAGGCAATCCGCACACTTATCACGAAACAATTTCTCAATATAACAACATTAATTTAAGTTTACGTTTGGTTGTTTGAATTGACTGTGAAATGTCCAAATTAGAAGTATAAATATTCCAGTTCCGAATTACTGAGTTTCGAAGCGAAAATTTCGATCTTTCAGTTATAATTCTTGGCTGATACAGTTTATTAAAAGTTCTAGTTAGATGTCCGTGTTCAATAGTTTTGAGCGGGAAAAGGTTCGAGGAACGAAAAAACGAGGGAAGCAAACCACGGTCATACTTCAGTTTGAAGAGGATAGATTCAACAGTCACAAAATGTCTTAAAGGAAGGATATTAAGAAAGCAATAAAGAGAATCTGTTGACGGCTTCGCTGGATATAATTTAGGGGAAGGCAGTAATTCTTAAGGACCCGCAACGCTTTGTTCTGTTGTCTTTGAAGTGGCGCAATATGAGAACTAAATGTGTTAAGGTATACAAGAAGTGGCGCAATATGAGAACTAAATGTGTTAAGGTATACAAGTGATGAGAACATTAAATGGGAATCAATAAGAGCATAATAAAGTGATCGCATTGCTTCAAGGGGAAGGGATGACCTGAGTCTTCGCATTATCCCTATATTTCTCCCCAACTTCATACGCAAATTTGATATGTGAGGCTTCCATGATAGATTAGAGTCAAGGAGGACTCCAAGGTATCGCATAACTGCTGCTCGTGAAATCTTTATTTTAAAATCACTTGACTCAATTAGTTGAAGCTCAGGAACAGCAGTTTTATCAGCGTTAAGAGCTAGGTTATTTGACTCAAGCCACAATAGAAGATGGTTGAAAGCTTCTTCCAATACAAGTTTCAGACTGTTCAAATCTTTCCCTGATACTGTACATGCAGTGTCATCCGCAAATTGCAAGTTTAACCCAAATATTCTCATGGAATTATTCAGGTCGTTAACATAAATTAAAAAAAGTAAGGGACCAAGTATTGAGCCTTGCGGGACACCAGCGATATTAGATTGTCGAGTCATTTCGGATGAAACATCACCTCCATCAACATACTGAGAACGGTCCTTAATATAAGATGCTATTAGGGATTTTGCTGGCCCTCTTATACCGTAATGATCCAACTTATGCATTAGAATATCATGAGATATCGTATCAAAAGCTTTTTTAATGTCAAGAAAAATATAAGCTGGAATTTCTCCCCGGTCAAGACTGTCATGGACATACTGTGTTAGTAACAGGACCGCATGATCGGTAGAATGACATTTGCGAAATCCGAACTGTAGCTGATTTATCATTTCAAAATGTTCTAAAAAACGCACTATTCTATTATACAGACAACGTTCAATTATTTTAGAAAAAGCCGACAGAATTGATATTGGCCGATAATTCGACGGATTTGTTTTCTCTCCTCCTTTGTAAAGAGCCAATATTCTTGAATCTTTTAATGACGAAGGAAACGTCCCGTTTTTAAATGCCAGGTTTATTATGTGACATAAAATGCGCGAGATTTGGGGGAAGATTTCTTTTAACAGAAATGTCGATGATCCATCAATACCCTCAGACTGACCATTTTTCAAAAGAGTAACTACATTCTTTAATTCTTGTTCAGAAACCGGTGTTAAAAATATTGTCTTATCATGATGGCGGAAGGAATTTTCTAAAATCTTTTTTATTTTGACGACTTGACCTCGATGAAGCAACGGACTCTGCAGTTTTTTCACCTATTTTAGCAAAATGTCGGTTCAGGGCATCTGCTATTTTCTTCTTATCATTAAGAGGTACTTGGTTTTCAGGCATGCACATTTCATCTGGAAGACTTTGGTCCTTCCTTTTACCAAGACATTCGTTAATCAGTGACCAAGTCTTTTTCGGAGACAAACGAACTTTATCAAACTCTCGTTTATAATAATTGCTTTTTTCCAAACGAAGAATTTTTGACAGTTGATTTTTGTACCTTTTAAATTCAGATGTATTTTCATCAGTCGGACAGTTAAGTAGCCTCCTGAATAACTGGTTTTTAAACTTAATAGATCGTAGTATGCCTTCCGTTATCCACGGCTTATTTGGGGATTGATATCGTCTCAGACTAATCTTTTTCACCGGGCATGTTTCATTTAATATTTCCTTAAACTGCTTTAAAAATAAATCCATCGCGTGGTTGACATCCTCAGATTCCAAAGGTCCATTATCATCCATAATACTTAATCTTTCTTTTAGTAGTCGTAGCGTATTTCTATTAAGTATCCGTGACTTTTTGGAAATTTTTTTGTTCGGTTTAAGCTCACATTTTAATTCAGAAAATAACATGAAATGATCAGACGAGTCCACCAATACTACCCTTATTAGGTTTGGCTCAAAATTCGTTAGAATATTGTCAATCAGCGATGCCGGCGTTGCAGTTATTCTTGTAGGTATGTTACAAAGTGGTAATAAACCATGCGACAGGCTAAGTCTAAGTCTACACTCACTTATTTCGTTATCTATTGTCTGATTTGCATCATAAATCAAATTGATGTTGAAGTCTCCCATCAAAATTACCCTTTTGTACTTGCAAGATATTAGCTTCATGAGAGTATAAGGCGACAACGAGAAAGAAGAAGGTGAAACATGAGGGGGCTTATAACCAACGCAACACGCAACATTCTCATTATGTATTTTCAACTGTAAAATTAAAAATTCAAAATTCATTTCCTCGTATAAATCATCAAAATCTGTTATTTTACGCGAATGAATATCTTGACGTACGTAACACCCGAGTCCTCCTTTATTTTTCGACACTCGCGACTTTTCAATGAAATTATAGCCTTGAATTTGGACTGAAGAAGAAAGACCATCATTGAGAAATGTCTCACACACCCCAATCATCAAAATATCATGGCTGGGAAGAAACGCCGATAGAAAATCCATCTTACTCATAAGACCACGACAATTCCAAAATATTGTTCGAAATGACCCTGGAGTAGCTGCATGATCAAAATCATTATCGTCGATGTATTTATTTTTAGGGAGAGCCGCCACAGATTCATCCATATTACCAAAATCCTCTTTCTCGATACCATTCGCTAGAATTTGTTTGAGGTCAAGCGGACTTGCCTCTAGTTTGCCAAGCCTATTCCCACCACCCGTAAATTTAGACATTAATTCTGAGTAGATAAACAATCGCTGGACGTGCCCCCAAGTGGGGCAGGAGAAGAGGGCAAAGACAGGAAAATTAACAACTGAATGTGATAAAATACAGTAGTACACCTAAGAACCTGATCTACATCTACAACGAAAAACAAAAAATAGAAAAGAGAAGACAAGAAAAGACACAAAACAAGGCTCATGATTCATTCTGTTAGATCGTATTTGATTTTTAACAAACGACGATGACGACGAGAGAAAAAAAGAAAGAAGAAGAAACTAAATATTCTTCTCTAGAAAGACATTTATCACCCATACCAACAACAAAAACCACCACTTATCACGACAAAACCCCATCACAAAGAAGAAATTCATACTGTTGTCACTGAATATAAAAAAAAAAAACCGAATAATCGTCTTTTTAAAGACGTATTTCCGCAGTTCACTTTTAAACTTCATGATGGTCATCGTATTTGACCCACTGTTCAGAGTTCAGGTGACGCACTTCTAACCATAGATCCGTTCCCTTTTGTTTAATCCTGGAGGACTCGCATTGTCCAGCCTCGCGAAGTCCTTTAGCCGTTGCAAGAAGGCTGTTCCTGATATCGTTCAGTTTAGGAGGAAGATCAGACACAATGCGTGCTCCCGAACCTTTAAGCTTCCCCACATTGCGCATGATTAACTGCACGTCTTTGTCGTTGCTATGGGAAATAAAAACTGGTTGTGACGTCGTAGTCTTCGATGACCCTCGCCTAGTGGTGATGTTATCGTTCGTTTTCGACCCCAATCGATACAGATTGTCAATGCTAATTGGGCTAGATCCACGATCCACGATTTCATGTTGGATTCCAGGGTTTGGTTTCCCTTTTCGTTTCGAAGACCATGAATGATGAGGTTTTTTCTTCTGCTTTTTAAGTCAATTAGCAGTAGTTCTTTCGACAGTAACTCGCACGAAGCTTTATGTGCGTTCAGTTGACTTTCGAGTTCACGAATCCTATTACCACGTTCTAGTCCATCCGATTTGATGACCTCAATATCAGCTTTCAAACTCGCAGACTTCAGAGACAATTCGTTTTGGTTTGCCAGAATAGTATCGAGTTTATCCAGTTTCAGTAACTTGGCGTTTATGCTAACTTTGAAGTCCTCAAAATCCTTTTTGCTCACGCTCGCCATCATTAAATGATTCAATAATTACGATCTATTTCGAATCACGTTAGATCATTCCTTGCATTCCGCAGCAATCTGATACAAAAACAGGTTTGACACGGTTGTTTTCAGCGAGATGCTAACACCTTGAATGACCAGGCACGACTTTGGTGGAAAGACTAAAGTGGACAGAGAATAGTGGAAAGACTAAAGTGGACAGACTAAAGTGGAAAAACTAAAGTGGAAGGACTAAAGTGGAAAGACTAAAGTGGAAAGACTAAAGTGGACAGACTATAGTGGAAAGACTATAGTGGAAAGACTTTATTGGACAGAATAAAGTGGAGAGTATAGTGGAAAGACTGAAGTGGACAGAGAATAGTGGAAAGATTATAGTGGACAGACGATAGTGGAAAGACTATAGTGGAGAGACTGTAGTGGACAGAATAAAGTGGAGACTATTTTGGAAAGACTAAAGTGGACAGAGAATAGTAGAAAGACTAAAGTGGAAAGATTATAGTGGAAAGACTAAAGTGGACAGACTAAAGTGGAAAGACTAAAGTGGAAAGACTAAAGTGGACAGACTATAGTGGAAAGACTATAGTGGAAAGACTGTAGTGGACAGAACAAAGTGTAGACTATAGTGGAAAGACTAAAGTGGAAAGACTAAAGTGGACAGAGATTAGTGGAAAGACTAAAGTGGACAGACTATAGCGGAAAGACTAAAGTGGACAGACTAAAGTGGAAAGACTAAACTGGAAAGACTAAAGTGGACAGACTATAGTGGAAAGACTGTAGTGGACAGAATAAAGTGGAGAGTATAGTGGAAAGAATAAAGTGGACAGAGAATAGTGGAAAGACTAAAGTGGACAGACTATAGTGGAAATACTATAGTGGAGAGACTGTAGTGGACAGAATAAAGTGGAGATTATAGTTGAAAGCCTAAAGTGGAAAGACTAAAGTGGACAGAGAATAGTGGAAAGACTAAATGGAAAGACTGTAGAGGACAGAATAAAGTGGAGACTATAGTGGAAAGACTAAAGTGGACAGACTATAGTGGAAAGACTATAGTGGAAAGACTGTAGTGGACAGAATAAAGTGGAGACTATAGTGGAAAGACTAAAGTGGACAGAGAATAGTGGAAAGACTAAAGTGGACAGACTATACTGGAAAGACTAAAATGGAAAGACTGTAGTGGACAGAATAAAGTGGAGACTATACTGGAAAGACTAAAGAGGAAAGACTAAAGTGGACAGACTATAGTGGAAAGACTGAAGTGGACAGACTAAAGTGGAAAGACTAAAGTGGAAAGACTAAAGTGGACAGACTATAGTAAAGTGGAGACTATAGTGGAAAGACTAAAGTGGACAGACTATAGTGGAAAGACTAAAGTGGACAGACTAAAGTGGAAAGACTAAAGTGGAAAGACTAAATTGGACAGAAGATAGTGGAAATGACTAAAGTGGAAAGACTATAGTGGAAAGACTGTAGTGGACAGAATAAAGTGGAGACTATAGTGGAAAGACTAAAGTGGAAAGACTAAAGTGGAAAGACTAAAGTGCACAGACTAAAGTGCACAGACTTTACTGGAAAGACTAAAGTGGACAGACTATAGTGGAAAGACTAAAGTGGAAAGACTAAAGTGGAAAGACTAAAGTGGAAAGACTAAATTGGACAGAAGATAGTGGAAATGACTAAAGTGGAAAGACTGTAGTGGACAGAATAAAGTGGAGACTATAGTGGAAAGACTAAAGTGGACAGAGAATAGTGGAAAGACTAAAGTGGACAGACTATAGTGGAAAGACTAAAGTGGTGGACAGACTATAGTGGAAAGACTATAGTGGAAAGACTAGTGGACAGAATAAAGTGGAGACTATAGTGGAAAGACTAAAGTGGAAAGACTAAAGTGGACAGACTATAGTGGAAAGACTGTAGTGGACAGAATAAAGTGGAGACTATAGTGGAAAGACTAAAGTGGAAAGACTAAAGTGGAAAGACTAAAGTGCACAGACTTTACTGGAAAGACTAAAGTGCACAGACTATAGTGGAAAGACTAAAGTGGACAGACTAAAGTGGAAAGACTAAAGTGGAAAGACTAAATTGGACAGAAGATAGTGGAAATGACTAAAGTGGAAAGACTGTAGTGGACAGAATAAAGTGGAGACTATAGTGGAAAGACTAAAGTGGACAGAGAATAGTGGAAAGACTAAAGTGGACAGACTATAGTGGAAAGACTAAAGTGGTGGACAGACTAAAGTGGAAAGACTAAAGTGGACAGAGAATAGTGGAAAGACTAAAGTGGACAGACTATAGTGGAAAGACTGTAGTGGACAGAATAAAGTGGAGACTATAGTGGAAAGACTAAAGTGGAAAGACTAAAGTGGACAGACTATACTGGAAAGACTAAAGTGGACAGACTATAGATGAAAGACTATAGTGGAAAGACTGTAGTGGACAGAATAAAGTGGAGACTATGTGGAAAGACTAAAGTGGAAAGACTAAAGTGGACAGAGAATAGTGGAAAGACTAAAGTGGACAGATCTATAGTGGAAAGACTAAAGTGGACAGACTAAAGTGGAAAGACTAAAGTGGAAAGACTAAAGTGGACAGACTATAGTGGAAAGACTATAGTGGAAACACTGTAGTGGACAGAATAAAGTGGAGAGTATCGTGGAAAGACTAAAGTGGACAGAGAATAGTGGAAATACTAAAGTGGACAGACTATAGTGGAAAGACTATAGTGGAGAGACTGTAGTGGACAGAATAAAGTGGAGACTATAGTGGAAAGACTAAAGTGGACAGAGAATAGTGGAAAGACTGTAGTGGACAGAATAAAGTGGAGACTATAGTGGAAAGACTAAAGTGGAAAGACTAAAGTCGACTGGGAGTACTGGAAAGACTAAAGTGGAAAGACTGTAGTGGACAGGATAAAGTGGAGACTATAGTGGAAAGACTAAAGTGGAAAGACTAAAGTGGAAAGACTATAGTGGAAAGACTGAAGTGGAAAGACTGAGTGGACAGACTAAAGTGTACACACTGAAGTGGACAGAATAAAGTGGAAAGACTAAAGTGGAAAGACTAAAGTGGACAGACTAAAGTGGAAAGACTAAAGTGGACACAGATTAGTGGAAATACTAAAGTGGACAGACTATAGTGGAAAGACTATAGTGGAAAGACTGTAGTGGACAGAATAAAGTGGAGACTATAGTGGAAAGACTAAAGTGGAAAGACTAAAGTGGACAGAATAAAGTGGAGACTATAGTGGAAAGACTAAAGTGGTTCAGGTTCAGGTTCAGGTTCTTTTAATAACAAACTAAATAACAAAATGTCCAGAGCCCGGCTGAGAAGACAAATTCGTAATGCACGGGATGGAAAGACTTCTTTAAATAAATACAACATTTATACTTCACTACATGCCGTTCATACAAATGGAAATATGCGTATTCCCTCGTCAGCACCCGGTCCCCAACGCCACCCGTTGACACGTCCAGCGAAACAAACAATAAAAAATAAAACTAAAGATAACAAGAACCGAGGGAAAGTGATTTCAGTCCAAGGAACGATCCTGGACTGAGTATTCACATCCCCCAGGTTCAGTATCTTCAAAACCAGATAAAATGGGAACAAACTTAACCTCCCAAAGGCAATCCGCACACTTATCACGAAACAATTTCTCAATATAACAACATTAATTTAAGTTTACGTTTGGTTGTTTGAATTGACTGTGAAATGTCCAAATTAGAAGTATAAATATTCCAGTTCCGAATTACTGAGTTTCGAAGCGAAAATTTCGATCTTTCAGTTATAATTCTTGGCTGATACAGTTTATTAAAAGTTCTAGTTAGATGTCCGTGTTCAATAGTTTTGAGCGGGAAAAGGTTCGAGGAACGAAAAAACGAGGGAAGCAAACCACGGTCATACTTCAGTTTGAAGAGGATAGATTCAACAGTCACAAAATGTCTTAAAGGAAGGATATTAAGAAAGCAATAAAGAGAATCTGTTGACGGCTTCGCTGGATATAATTTAGGGGAAGGCAGTAATTCTTAAGGACCCGCAACGCTTTGTTCTGTTGTCTTTGAAGTGGCGCAATATGAGAACTAAATGTGTTAAGGTATACAAGTGATGAGAACATTAAATGGGAATCAATAAGAGCATAATAAAGTGATCGCATTGCTTCAAGGGGAAGGGATGACCTGAGTCTTCGCATTATCCCTATATTTCTCCCCAACTTCATACGCAAATTTGATATGTGAGGCTTCCATGATAGATTAGAGTCAAGGAGGACTCCAAGGTATCGCATAACTGCTGCTCGTGAAATCTTTATTTTAAAATCACTTGACTCAATTAGTTGAAGCTCAGGAACAGCAGTTTTATCAGCGTTAAGAGCTAGGTTATTTGACTCAAGCCACAATAGAAGATGGTTGAAAGCTTCTTCCAATACAAGTTTCAGACTGTTCAAATCTTTCCCTGATACTGTACATGCAGTGTCATCCGCAAATTGCAAGTTTAACCCAAATATTCTCATGGAATTATTCAGGTCGTTAACATAAATTAAAAAAAGTAAGGGACCAAGTATTGAGCCTTGCGGGACACCAGCGATATTAGATTGTCGAGTCATTTCGGATGAAACATCACCTCCATCAACATACTGAGAACGGTCCTTAATATAAGATGCTATTAGGGATTTTGCTGGCCCTCTTATACCGTAATGATCCAACTTATGCATTAGAATATCATGAGATATCGTATCAAAAGCTTTTTTAATGTCAAGAAAAATATAAGCTGGAATTTCTCCCCGGTCAAGACTGTCATGGACATACTGTGTTAGTAACAGGACCGCATGATCGGTAGAATGACATTTGCGAAATCCGAACTGTAGCTGATTTATCATTTCAAAATGTTCTAAAAAACGCACTATTCTATTATACAGACAACGTTCAATTATTTTAGAAAAAGCCGACAGAATTGATATTGGCCGATAATTCGACGGATTTGTTTTCTCTCCTCCTTTGTAAAGAGCCAATATTCTTGAATCTTTTAATGACGAAGGAAACGTCCCGTTTTTAAATGCCAGGTTTATTATGTGACATAAAATGCGCGAGATTTGGGGGAAGATTTCTTTTAACAGAAATGTCGATGATCCATCAATACCCTCAGACTGACCATTTTTCAAAAGAGTAACTACATTCTTTAATTCTTGTTCAGAAACCGGTGTTAAAAATATTGTCTTATCATGTGATGGCGGAAGGAATTTTCTAAAATCTTTTTTATTTTGACGACTTGACCTCGATGAAGCAACGGACTCTGCAGTTTTTTCACCTATTTTAGCAAAATGTCGGTTCAGGGCATCTGCTATTTTCTTCTTATCATTAAGAGGTACTTGGTTTTCAGGCATGCACATTTCATCTGGAAGACTTTGGTCCTTCCTTTTACCAAGACATTCGTTAATCAGTGACCAAGTCTTTTTCGGAGACAAACGAACTTTATCAAACTCTCGTTTATAATAATTGCTTTTTTCCAAACGAAGAATTTTTGACAGTTGATTTTTGTACCTTTTAAATTCAGATGTATTTTCATCAGTCGGACAGTTAAGTAGCCTCCTGAATAACTGGTTTTTAAACTTAATAGATCGTAGTATGCCTTCCGTTATCCACGGCTTATTTGGGGATTGATATCGTCTCAGACTAATCTTTTTCACCGGGCATGTTTCATTTAATATTTCCTTAAACTGCTTTAAAAATAAATCCATCGCGTGGTTGACATCCTCAGATTCCAAAGGTCCATTATCATCCATAATACTTAATCTTTCTTTTAGTAGTCGTAGCGTATTTCTATTAAGTATCCGTGACTTTTTGGAAATTTTTTTGTTCGGTTTAAGCTCACATTTTAATTCAGAAAATAACATGAAATGATCAGACGAGTCCACCAATACTACCCTTATTAGGTTTGGCTCAAAATTCGTTAGAATATTGTCAATCAGCGATGCCGGCGTTGCAGTTATTCTTGTAGGTATGTTACAAAGTGGTAATAAACCATGCGACAGGCTAAGTCTAAGTCTACACTCACTTATTTCGTTATCTATTGTCTGATTTGCATCATAAATCAAATTGATGTTGAAGTCTCCCATCAAAATTACCCTTTTGTACTTGCAAGATATTAGCTTCATGAGAGTATAAGGCGACAACGAGAAAGAAGAAGGTGAAACATGAGGGGGCTTATAACCAACGCAACACGCAACATTCTCATTATGTATTTTCAACTGTAAAATTAAAAATTCAAAATTCATTTCCTCGTATAAATCATCAAAATCTGTTATTTTACGCGAATGAATATCTTGACGTACGTAACACCCGAGTCCTCCTTTATTTTTCGACACTCGCGACTTTTCAATGAAATTATAGCCTTGAATTTGGACTGAAGAAGAAAGACCATCATTGAGAAATGTCTCACACACCCCAATCATCAAAATATCATGGCTGGGAAGAAACGCCGATAGAAAATCCATCTTACTCATAAGACCACGACAATTCCAAAATATTGTTCGAAATGACCCTGGAGTAGCTGCATGATCAAAATCATTATCGTCGATGTATTTATTTTTAGGGAGAGCCGCCACAGATTCATCCATATTACCAAAATCCTCTTTCTCGATACCATTCGCTAGAATTTGTTTGAGGTCAAGCGGACTTGCCTCTAGTTTGCCAAGCCTATTCCCACCACCCGTAAATTTAGACATTAATTCTGAGTAGATAAACAATCGCTGGACGTGCCCCCAAGTGGGGCAGGAGAAGAGGGCAAAGACAGGAAAATTAACAACTGAATGTGATAAAATACAGTAGTACACCTAAGAACCTGATCTACATCTACAACGAAAAACAAAAAATAGAAAAGAGAAGACAAGAAAAGACACAAAACAAGGCTCATGATTCATTCTGTTAGATCGTATTTGATTTTTAACAAACGACGATGACGACGAGAGAAAAAAAGAAAGAAGAAGAAACTAAATATTCTTCTCTAGAAAGACATTTATCACCCATACCAACAACAAAAACCACCACTTATCACGACAAAACCCCATCACAAAGAAGAAATTCATACTGTTGTCACTGAATATAAAAAAAAAAAACCGAATAATCGTCTTTTTAAAGACGTATTTCCGCAGTTCACTTTTAAACTTCATGATGGTCATCGTATTTGACCCACTGATCAGAGTTCAGGTGACGCACTTCTAACCATAGATCCGTTCCCTTTTGTTTAATCCTGGAGGACTCGCATTGTCCAGCCTCGCGAAGTCCTTTAGCCGTTGCAAGAAGGCTGTTCCTGATATCGTTCAGTTTAGGAGGAAGATCAGACACAATGCGTGCTCCCGAACCTTTAAGCTTCCCCACATTGCGCATGATTAACTGCACGTCTTTGTCGTTGCTATGGGAAATAAAAACTGGTTGTGACGTCGTAGTCTTCGATGACCCTCGCCTAGTGGTGATGTTATCGTTCGTTTTCGACCCCAATCGATACAGATTGTCAATGCTAATTGGGCTAGATCCACGATCCACGATTTCATGTTGGATTCCAGGGTTTGGTTTCCCTTTTCGTTTCGAAGACCATGAATGATGAGGTTTTTTCTTCTGCTTTTTAAGTCAATTAGCAGTAGTTCTTTCGACAGTAACTCGCACGAAGCTTTATGTGCGTTCAGTTGACTTTCGAGTTCACGAATCCTATTACCACGTTCTAGTCCATCCGATTTGATGACCTCAATATCAGCTTTCAAACTCGCAGACTTCAGAGACAATTCGTTTTGGTTTGCCAGAATAGTATCGAGTTTATCCAGTTTCAGTAACTTGGCGTTTATGCTAACTTTGAAGTCCTCAAAATCCTTTTTGCTCACGCTCGCCATCATTAAATGATTCAATAATTACGATCTATTTCGAATCACGTTAGATCATTCCTTGCATTCCGCAGCAATCTGATGCAAAAACAGGTTTGACACGGTTGTTTTCAGCGAGATGCTAACACCTTGAATGACCAGGCACGACTTTGGTGGAAAGACTAAAGTGGACAGAGAATAGTGGAAAGACTAAAGTGGACAGACTAAAGTGGAAAAACTAAAGTGGAAGGACTAAAGTGGAAAGACTAAAGTGGAAAGACTAAAGTGGACAGACTATAGTGGAAAGACTATAGTGGAAAGACTTTATTGGACAGAATAAAGTGGAGAGTATAGTGGAAAGACTGAAGTGGACAGAGAATAGTGGAAAGATTATAGTGGACAGACGATAGTGGAAAGACTATAGTGGAGAGACTGTAGTGGACAGAATAAAGTGGAGACTATTTTGGAAAGACTAAAGTGGACAGAGAATAGTAGAAAGACTAAAGTGGAAAGATTATAGTGGAAAGACTAAAGTGGACAGACTAAAGTGGAAAGACTAAAGTGGAAAGACTAAAGTGGACAGACTATAGTGGAAAGACTATAGTGGAAAGACTGTAGTGGACAGAACAAAGTGTAGACTATAGTGGAAAGACTAAAGTGGAAAGACTAAAGTGGACAGAGATTAGTGGAAAGACTAAAGTGGACAGACTATAGCGGAAAGACTAAAGTGGACAGACTAAAGTGGAAAGACTAAACTGGAAAGACTAAAGTGGACAGACTATAGTGGAAAGACTGTAGTGGACAGAATAAAGTGGAGAGTATAGTGGAAAGAATAAAGTGGACAGAGAATAGTGGAAAGACTAAAGTGGACAGACTATAGTGGAAATACTATAGTGGAGAGACTGTAGTGGACAGAATAAAGTGGAGATTATAGTTGAAAGCCTAAAGTGGAAAGACTAAAGTGGACAGAGAATAGTGGAAAGACTAAATGGAAAGACTGTAGAGGACAGAATAAAGTGGAGACTATAGTGGAAAGACTAAAGTGGACAGACTATAGTGGAAAGACTATAGTGGAAAGACTGTAGTGGACAGAATAAAGTGGAGACTATAGTGGAAAGACTAAAGTGGACAGAGAATAGTGGAAAGACTAAAGTGGACAGACTATACTGGAAAGACTAAAATGGAAAGACTGTAGTGGACAGAATAAAGTGGAGACTATACTGGAAAGACTAAAGAGGAAAGACTAAAGTGGACAGACTATAGTGGAAAGACTGAAGTGGACAGACTAAAGTGGAAAGACTAAAGTGGAAAGACTAAAGTGGACAGACTATAGTAAAGTGGAGACTATAGTGGAAAGACTAAAGTGGAAAGACTATAGTGGAAAGACTAAAGTGGACAGACTAAAGTGGAAAGACTAAAGTGGAAAGACTAAATTGGACAGAAGATAGTGGAAATGACTAAAGTGGAAAGACTATAGTGGAAAGACTGTAGTGGACAGAATAAAGTGGAGACTATAGTGGAAAGACTAAAGTGGAAAGACTAAAGTGGAAAGACTAAAGTGCACAGACTAAAGTGCACAGACTTTACTGGAAAGACTAAAGTGGACAGACTATAGTGGAAAGACTAAAGTGGAAAGACTAAAGTGGAAAGACTAAAGTGGAAAGACTAAATTGGACAGAAGATAGTGGAAATGACTAAAGTGGAAAGACTGTAGTGGACAGAATAAAGTGGAGACTATAGTGGAAAGACTAAAGTGGACAGAGAATAGTGGAAAGACTAAAGTGGACAGACTATAGTGGAAAGACTAAAGTGGTGGACAGACTATAGTGGAAAGACTATAGTGGAAAGACTAGTGGACAGAATAAAGTGGAGACTATAGTGGAAAGACTAAAGTGGAAAGACTAAAGTGGACAGACTATAGTGGAAAGACTGTAGTGGACAGAATAAAGTGGAGACTATAGTGGAAAGACTAAAGTGGAAAGACTAAAGTGGAAAGACTAAAGTGCACAGACTTTACTGGAAAGACTAAAGTGCACAGACTATAGTGGAAAGACTAAAGTGGACAGACTAAAGTGGAAAGACTAAAGTGGAAAGACTAAATTGGACAGAAGATAGTGGAAATGACTAAAGTGGAAAGATTATAGTGGAAAGACTAAAGTGGACAGACTAAAGTGGAAAGACTATAGTGGAAAGACTGTAGTGGACAGAATAAAGTGGAGACTATAGTGGAAAGACTAAAGTGGAAAGACTAAAGTGGACAGACTATACTGGAAAGACTAAAGTGGACAGACTATAGATGAAAGACTATAGTGGAAAGACTGTAGTGGACAGAATAAAGTGGAGACTATGTGGAAAGACTAAAGTGGAAAGACTAAAGTGGACAGAGAATAGTGGAAAGACTAAAGTGGACAGATCTATAGTGGAAAGACTAAAGTGGACAGACTAAAGTGGAAAGACTAAAGTGGAAAGACTAAAGTGGACAGACTATAGTGGAAAGACTATAGTGGAAACACTGTAGTGGACAGAATAAAGTGGAGAGTATCGTGGAAAGACTAAAGTGGACAGAGAATAGTGGAAATACTAAAGTGGACAGACTATAGTGGAAAGACTATAGTGGAGAGACTGTAGTGGACAGAATAAAGTGGAGACTATAGTGGAAAGACTAAAGTGGACAGAGAATAGTGGAAAGACTGTAGTGGACAGAATAAAGTGGAGACTATAGTGGAAAGACTAAAGTGGAAAGACTAAAGTCGACTGGGAGTACTGGAAAGACTAAAGTGGAAAGACTGTAGTGGACAGGATAAAGTGGAGACTATAGTGGAAAGACTAAAGTGGAAAGACTAAAGTGGAAAGACTATAGTGGAAAGACTGAAGTGGAAAGACTGAGTGGACAGACTAAAGTGTACACACTGAAGTGGACAGAATAAAGTGGAAAGACTAAAGTGGAAAGACTAAAGTGGACAGACTAAAGTGGAAAGACTAAAGTGGACACAGATTAGTGGAAATACTAAAGTGGACAGACTATAGTGGAAAGACTATAGTGGAAAGACTGTAGTGGACAGAATAAAGTGGAGACTATAGTGGAAAGACTAAAGTGGAAAGACTAAAGTGGACAGACTATAGTGGAAAGACTATAGTGGAAAGACTGTAGTGGACAGAATAAAGTGGAGACTATAGTGGAAAGACTAAAGTGGTTCAGGTTCAGGTTCAGGTTCTTTTAATAACAAACTAAATAACAAAATGTCCAGAGCCCGGCTGAGAAGACAAATTCGTAATGCACGGGATGGAAAGACTTCTTTAAATAAATACAACATTTATACTTCACTACATGCCGTTCATACAAATGGAAATATGCGTATTCCCTCGTCAGCACCCGGTCCCCAACGCCACCCGTTGACACGTCCAGCGAAACAAACAATAAAAAATAAAACTAAAGATAACAAGAACCGAGGGAAAGTGATTTCAGTCCAAGGAACGATCCTGGACTGAGTATTCACATCCCCCAGGTTCAGTATCTTCAAAACCAGATAAAATGGGAACAAACTTAACCTCCCAAAGGCAATCCGCACACTTATCACGAAACAATTTCTCAATATAACAACATTAATTTAAGTTTACGTTTGGTTGTTTGAATTGACTGTGAAATGTCCAAATTAGAAGTATAAATATTCCAGTTCCGAATTACTGAGTTTCGAAGCGAAAATTTCGATCTTTCAGTTATAATTCTTGGCTGATACAGTTTATTAAAAGTTCTAGTTAGATGTCCGTGTTCAATAGTTTTGAGCGGGAAAAGGTTCGAGGAACGAAAAAACGAGGGAAGCAAACCACGGTCATACTTCAGTTTGAAGAGGATAGATTCAACAGTCACAAAATGTCTTAAAGGAAGGATATTAAGAAAGCAATAAAGAGAATCTGTTGACGGCTTCGCTGGATATAATTTAGGGGAAGGCAGTAATTCTTAAGGACCCGCAACGCTTTGTTCTGTTGTCTTTGAAGTGGCGCAATATGAGAACTAAATGTGTTAAGGTATACAAGTGATGAGAACATTAAATGGGAATCAATAAGAGCATAATAAAGTGATCGCATTGCTTCAAGGGGAAGGGATGACCTGAGTCTTCGCATTATCCCTATATTTCTCCCCAACTTCATACGCAAATTTGATATGTGAGGCTTCCATGATAGATTAGAGTCAAGGAGGACTCCAAGGTATCGCATAACTGCTGCTCGTGAAATCTTTATTTTAAAATCACTTGACTCAATTAGTTGAAGCTCAGGAACAGCAGTTTTATCAGCGTTAAGAGCTAGGTTATTTGACTCAAGCCACAATAGAAGATGGTTGAAAGCTTCTTCCAATACAAGTTTCAGACTGTTCAAATCTTTCCCTGATACTGTACATGCAGTGTCATCCGCAAATTGCAAGTTTAACCCAAATATTCTCATGGAATTATTCAGGTCGTTAACATAAATTAAAAAAAGTAAGGGACCAAGTATTGAGCCTTGCGGGACACCAGCGATATTAGATTGTCGAGTCATTTCGGATGAAACATCACCTCCATCAACATACTGAGAACGGTCCTTAATATAAGATGCTATTAGGGATTTTGCTGGCCCTCTTATACCGTAATGATCCAACTTATGCATTAGAATATCATGAGATATCGTATCAAAAGCTTTTTTAATGTCAAGAAAAATATAAGCTGGAATTTCTCCCCGGTCAAGACTGTCATGGACATACTGTGTTAGTAACAGGACCGCATGATCGGTAGAATGACATTTGCGAAATCCGAACTGTAGCTGATTTATCATTTCAAAATGTTCTAAAAAACGCACTATTCTATTATACAGACAACGTTCAATTATTTTAGAAAAAGCCGACAGAATTGATATTGGCCGATAATTCGACGGATTTGTTTTCTCTCCTCCTTTGTAAAGAGCCAATATTCTTGAATCTTTTAATGACGAAGGAAACGTCCCGTTTTTAAATGCCAGGTTTATTATGTGACATAAAATGCGCGAGATTTGGGGGAAGATTTCTTTTAACAGAAATGTCGATGATCCATCAATACCCTCAGACTGACCATTTTTCAAAAGAGTAACTACATTCTTTAATTCTTGTTCAGAAACCGGTGTTAAAAATATTGTCTTATCATGTGATGGCGGAAGGAATTTTCTAAAATCTTTTTTATTTTGACGACTTGACCTCGATGAAGCAACGGACTCTGCAGTTTTTTCACCTATTTTAGCAAAATGTCGGTTCAGGGCATCTGCTATTTTCTTCTTATCATTAAGAGGTACTTGGTTTTCAGGCATGCACATTTCATCTGGAAGACTTTGGTCCTTCCTTTTACCAAGACATTCGTTAATCAGTGACCAAGTCTTTTTCGGAGACAAACGAACTTTATCAAACTCTCGTTTATAATAATTGCTTTTTTCCAAACGAAGAATTTTTGACAGTTGATTTTTGTACCTTTTAAATTCAGATGTATTTTCATCAGTCGGACAGTTAAGTAGCCTCCTGAATAACTGGTTTTTAAACTTAATAGATCGTAGTATGCCTTCCGTTATCCACGGCTTATTTGGGGATTGATATCGTCTCAGACTAATCTTTTTCACCGGGCATGTTTCATTTAATATTTCCTTAAACTGCTTTAAAAATAAATCCATCGCGTGGTTGACATCCTCAGATTCCAAAGGTCCATTATCATCCATAATACTTAATCTTTCTTTTAGTAGTCGTAGCGTATTTCTATTAAGTATCCGTGACTTTTTGGAAATTTTTTTGTTCGGTTTAAGCTCACATTTTAATTCAGAAAATAACATGAAATGATCAGACGAGTCCACCAATACTACCCTTATTAGGTTTGGCTCAAAATTCGTTAGAATATTGTCAATCAGCGATGCCGGCGTTGCAGTTATTCTTGTAGGTATGTTACAAAGTGGTAATAAACCATGCGACAGGCTAAGTCTAAGTCTACACTCACTTATTTCGTTATCTATTGTCTGATTTGCATCATAAATCAAATTGATGTTGAAGTCTCCCATCAAAATTACCCTTTTGTACTTGCAAGATATTAGCTTCATGAGAGTATAAGGCGACAACGAGAAAGAAGAAGGTGAAACATGAGGGGGCTTATAACCAACGCAACACGCAACATTCTCATTATGTATTTTCAACTGTAAAATTAAAAATTCAAAATTCATTTCCTCGTATAAATCATCAAAATCTGTTATTTTACGCGAATGAATATCTTGACGTACGTAACACCCGAGTCCTCCTTTATTTTTCGACACTCGCGACTTTTCAATGAAATTATAGCCTTGAATTTGGACTGAAGAAGAAAGACCATCATTGAGAAATGTCTCACACACCCCAATCATCAAAATATCATGGCTGGGAAGAAACGCCGATAGAAAATCCATCTTACTCATAAGACCACGACAATTCCAAAATATTGTTCGAAATGACCCTGGAGTAGCTGCATGATCAAAATCATTATCGTCGATGTATTTATTTTTAGGGAGAGCCGCCACAGATTCATCCATATTACCAAAATCCTCTTTCTCGATACCATTCGCTAGAATTTGTTTGAGGTCAAGCGGACTTGCCTCTAGTTTGCCAAGCCTATTCCCACCACCCGTAAATTTAGACATTAATTCTGAGTAGATAAACAATCGCTGGACGTGCCCCCAAGTGGGGCAGGAGAAGAGGGCAAAGACAGGAAAATTAACAACTGAATGTGATAAAATACAGTAGTACACCTAAGAACCTGATCTACATCTACAACGAAAAACAAAAAATAGAAAAGAGAAGACAAGAAAAGACACAAAACAAGGCTCATGATTCATTCTGTTAGATCGTATTTGATTTTTAACAAACGACGATGACGACGAGAGAAAAAAAGAAAGAAGAAGAAACTAAATATTCTTCTCTAGAAAGACATTTATCACCCATACCAACAACAAAAACCACCACTTATCACGACAAAACCCCATCACAAAGAAGAAATTCATACTGTTGTCACTGAATATAAAAAAAAAAAACCGAATAATCGTCTTTTTAAAGACGTATTTCCGCAGTTCACTTTTAAACTTCATGATGGTCATCGTATTTGACCCACTGTTCAGAGTTCAGGTGACGCACTTCTAACCATAGATCCGTTCCCTTTTGTTTAATCCTGGAGGACTCGCATTGTCCAGCCTCGCGAAGTCCTTTAGCCGTTGCAAGAAGGCTGTTCCTGATATCGTTCAGTTTAGGAGGAAGATCAGACACAATGCGTGCTCCCGAACCTTTAAGCTTCCCCACATTGCGCATGATTAACTGCACGTCTTTGTCGTTGCTATGGGAAATAAAAACTGGTTGTGACGTCGTAGTCTTCGATGACCCTCGCCTAGTGGTGATGTTATCGTTCGTTTTCGACCCCAATCGATACAGATTGTCAATGCTAATTGGGCTAGATCCACGATCCACGATTTCATGTTGGATTCCAGGGTTTGGTTTCCCTTTTCGTTTCGAAGACCATGAATGATGAGGTTTTTTCTTCTGCTTTTTAAGTCAATTAGCAGTAGTTCTTTCGACAGTAACTCGCACGAAGCTTTATGTGCGTTCAGTTGACTTTCGAGTTCACGAATCCTATTACCACGTTCTAGTCCATCCGATTTGATGACCTCAATATCAGCTTTCAAACTCGCAGACTTCAGAGACAATTCGTTTTGGTTTGCCAGAATAGTATCGAGTTTATCCAGTTTCAGTAACTTGGCGTTTATGCTAACTTTGAAGTCCTCAAAATCCTTTTTGCTCACGCTCGCCATCATTAAATGATTCAATAATTACGATCTATTTCGAATCACGTTAGATCATTCCTTGCATTCCGCAGCAATCTGATGCAAAAACAGGTTTGACACGGTTGTTTTCAGCGAGATGCTAACACCTTGAATGACCAGGCACGACTTTGGTGGAAAGACTAAAGTGGACAGAGAATAGTGGAAAGACTAAAGTGGACAGACTAAAGTGGAAAAACTAAAGTGGAAGGACTAAAGTGGAAAGACTAAAGTGGAAAGACTAAAGTGGACAGACTATAGTGGAAAGACTATAGTGGAAAGACTTTATTGGACAGAATAAAGTGGAGAGTATAGTGGAAAGACTGAAGTGGACAGAGAATAGTGGAAAGATTATAGTGGACAGACGATAGTGGAAAGACTATAGTGGAGAGACTGTAGTGGACAGAATAAAGTGGAGACTATTTTGGAAAGACTAAAGTGGACAGAGAATAGTAGAAAGACTAAAGTGGAAAGATTATAGTGGAAAGACTAAAGTGGACAGACTAAAGTGGAAAGACTAAAGTGGAAAGACTAAAGTGGACAGACTATAGTGGAAAGACTATAGTGGAAAGACTGTAGTGGACAGAACAAAGTGTAGACTATAGTGGAAAGACTAAAGTGGAAAGACTAAAGTGGACAGAGATTAGTGGAAAGACTAAAGTGGACAGACTATAGCGGAAAGACTAAAGTGGACAGACTAAAGTGGAAAGACTAAACTGGAAAGACTAAAGTGGACAGACTATAGTGGAAAGACTGTAGTGGACAGAATAAAGTGGAGAGTATAGTGGAAAGAATAAAGTGGACAGAGAATAGTGGAAAGACTAAAGTGGACAGACTATAGTGGAAATACTATAGTGGAGAGACTGTAGTGGACAGAATAAAGTGGAGACTATAGTTGAAAGCCTAAAGTGGAAAGACTAAAGTGGACAGAGAATAGTGGAAAGACTAAATGGAAAGACTGTAGAGGACCGAATAAAGTGGAGACTATAGTGGAAAGACTAAAGTGGACAGACTATAGTGGAAAGACTATAGTGGAAAGACTGTAGTGGACAGAATAAAGTGGAGACTATAGTGGAAAGACTAAAGTGGACAGAGAATAGTGGAAAGACTAAAGTGGACAGACTATACTGGAAAGACTAAAATGGAAAGACTGTAGTGGACAGAATAAAGTGGAGACTATACTGGAAAGACTAAAGAGGAAAGACTAAAGTGGACAGACTATAGTGGAAAGACTGAAGTGGACAGACTAAAGTGGAAAGACTAAAGTGGAAAGACTAAAGTGGACAGACTATAGTAAAGTGGAGACTATAGTGGAAAGACTAAAGTGGAAAGACTATAGTGGAAAGACTAAAGTGGACAGACTAAAGTGGAAAGACTAAAGTGGAAAGACTAAATTGGACAGAAGATAGTGGAAATGACTAAAGTGGAAAGACTATAGTGGAAAGACTGTAGTGGACAGAATAAAGTGGAGACTATAGTGGAAAGACTAAAGTGGAAAGACTAAAGTGGAAAGACTAAAGTGCACAGACTAAAGTGCACAGACTTTACTGGAAAGACTAAAGTGGACAGACTATAGTGGAAAGACTAAAGTGGAAAGACTAAAGTGGAAAGACTAAAGTGGAAAGACTAAATTGGACAGAAGATAGTGGAAATGACTAAAGTGGAAAGACTGTAGTGGACAGAATAAAGTGGAGACTATAGTGGAAAGACTAAAGTGGACAGAGAATAGTGGAAAGACTAAAGTGGACAGACTATAGTGGAAAGACTAAAGTGGTGGACAGACTATAGTGGAAAGACTATAGTGGAAAGACTAGTGGACAGAATAAAGTGGAGACTATAGTGGAAAGACTAAAGTGGAAAGACTAAAGTGGACAGACTATAGTGGAAAGACTGTAGTGGACAGAATAAAGTGGAGACTATAGTGGAAAGACTAAAGTGGAAAGACTAAAGTGGAAAGACTAAAGTGCACAGACTTTACTGGAAAGACTAAAGTGCACAGACTATAGTGGAAAGACTAAAGTGGACAGACTAAAGTGGAAAGACTAAAGTGGAAAGACTAAATTGGACAGAAGATAGTGGAAATGACTAAAGTGGAAAGACTGTAGTGGACAGAATAAAGTGGAGACTATAGTGGAAAGACTAAAGTGGACAGAGAATAGTGGAAAGACTAAAGTGGACAGACTATAGTGGAAAGACTAAAGTGGTGGACAGACTAAAGTGGAAAGACTAAAGTGGACAGAGAATAGTGGAAAGACTAAAGTGGACAGACTATAGTGGAAAGACTGTAGTGGACAGAATAAAGTGGAGACTATAGTGGAAAGACTAAAGTGGAAAGACTAAAGTGGACAGACTATACTGGAAAGACTAAAGTGGACAGACTATAGATGAAAGACTATAGTGGAAAGACTGTAGTGGACAGAATAAAGTGGAGACTATGTGGAAAGACTAAAGTGGAAAGACTAAAGTGGACAGAGAATAGTGGAAAGACTAAAGTGGACAGATCTATAGTGGAAAGACTAAAGTGGACAGACTAAAGTGGAAAGACTAAAGTGGAAAGACTAAAGTGGACAGACTATAGTGGAAAGACTATAGTGGAAACACTGTAGTGGACAGAATAAAGTGGAGAGTATCGTGGAAAGACTAAAGTGGACAGAGAATAGTGGAAATACTAAAGTGGACAGACTATAGTGGAAAGACTATAGTGGAGAGACTGTAGTGGACAGAATAAAGTGGAGACTATAGTGGAAAGACTAAAGTGGACAGAGAATAGTGGAAAGACTGTAGTGGACAGAATAAAGTGGAGACTATAGTGGAAAGACTAAAGTGGAAAGACTAAAGTCGACTGGGAGTACTGGAAAGACTAAAGTGGAAAGACTGTAGTGGACAGGATAAAGTGGAGACTATAGTGGAAAGACTAAAGTGGAAAGACTAAAGTGGAAAGACTATAGTGGAAAGACTGAAGTGGAAAGACTGAGTGGACAGACTAAAGTGTACACACTGAAGTGGACAGAATAAAGTGGAAAGACTAAAGTGGAAAGACTAAAGTGGACAGACTATAGTGGAAAGACTGAAGTGGACAGACTAACGTGGAAAGACTAAAGTGGAAAGACTAAAGTGGACAGACTATAGTGGAAAGACTATAGTGGAAAGACTGTAGTGGACTGAATAAAGTGGAGGGTATAGTGGAAAGACTAAAGTGGACAGAGATTAGTGGAAAGACTATAGTGGAGAGACTGTAGTGGACAGAATAAAGTGGAGACACTAGTGGAAAGACTAAAGTGGACAGAGAATAGTGGAAAGACTGTAGTGGACAGAATAAAGTGGACACTATAGTGGAAAGACTAAAGTGGAAAGACTAAAGTGGACAGGGAGTATTGGAAAGACTAAAGTGGAAAGACTGTAGTGGACAGAATAAAGTGGAGACTATAGTGGAAAGACTAAAGTGGAAAGACTAAAGTGGACAGACTATAGTGGAAAGACTGAAGAGGAAAGACTAAAGTGGACAGACTGTAGTGGAAAGACTAAAGTGGACCGACGAAAGTGGAAAGATTAAAGTGGAAAGACTAAAGTGGACAGACTATAGTGGATAGACTATAGTGGAAAGACTGTAGTGGACAGAATGTAGTGGACTAAAGTGGACAGACTAAAGTGGACAGGCTAAAGTGGACAGACTCTAGTGGAAAGACTGAAGTGGAAAGACTAAATGGACAGACTAAAGCGGAAAGACTAAAGTGGAAAGACTAAAGTGGACAGACTATAGTGGAAAGACTAAAGTGGACAGACTAAAGTGGAAAGACTAAAGTGGACAGACTATAGTGGAAAGACTACAGTGGAAAGACTGTAGTGGACAGAATAAAGTGGAGACTATAGTGGAAAGACTAAAGTGAACAGAGATTAGTGGAAAGACTAAAGTGGACAGACTATAGCAGAAAGACTAAAGTGGACAGACTGTAGTGGACAGAAAAAAGTGGAGACTATAGTGAAAAGACTAAAGTGGAAAGACTAAAGTGGAAAGACTAAAGTGGACAGACTATAGTGGAAAGACTATAGTGGAAAGACTGTAGTGGACAGAATAAAGTGGAGACTATAGTGGAAAGACTAAAGTGGAAAGACTAAAGTGGACAGACTATAGTGGAAAGACTATAGTGGAAAGACTGTAGTGGACAGAATAAAGTGGAGACTATAGTGGAAAGACTAAAGTGGAAAGACTAAAGTGGACAGAGAATAGTGGAAAGACTAAAGTGGACAGACTAAAGTGGAAAAACTAAAGTGGACAGACTAAAGTGGAAAGATTAAAGTGGAAAGACTAAAGTGGACAGACTAAAGTGGAAAAACTAAAGTGGACAGACTAAAGTGGAAAGACTAAAGTGGACAGACTATAGTGGAAAGACTATGGTGGAAAGACTGTATTGGACAGAATAAAGTGGAGAGTATAGTGGAAAGACTAAAGTGGACAGAGAATAGTGGAAAGATTATAGTGGACAGACGATAGTGGAAAGACTAAAGTGGAAAGACTAAAGTGGACAGACTATAGTGGAAAGACTATAGTGGAAAGACTGTAGTGGACAGAACAAAGTGTAGACTATAGTGGAAAGACTAAAGTGGAAAGACTAAAGTGGACAGAGATTAGTGGAAAGACTACAGTGGACAGACTATAGCGGAAAGACTAAAGTGGACAGACTAAAGTGGAAAGACTAAAGTGGAAAGACTAAATTGGACAGACTATAGTGGAAAGACTGTAGTGGACAGAATAAAGTGGATAGTATAGTGGAAAGAATAAAGTGGACAGAGAATAGTGGAAAGACTAAAGTGGACAGACTATAGTGGAAATACTATAGTGGAGAGACTGTAGTGGACAGAATAAAGTGGAGACTATAGTTGAAAGCCTAAAGTGGAAAGACTAAAGTGGACAGAGAATAGTGGAAAGACTAAATGGAAAGAATGTAGAGGACAGAATAAAGTGGAGACTATAGTGGAAAGACTAAAGTGGACAGACTATAGTGGAAAGACTATAGTGGAAAGACTGTAGTGGACAGAATAAAGTGGAGACTATAGTGGAAAGACTAAAGTGGACAGAGAATAGTGGAAAGACTAAAGTGGACAGACTATACTGGAAAGACTAAAATGGAAAGACTGTAGTGGACAGAATAAAGTGGAGACTATACTGGAAAGACTAAAGAGGAAAGACTAAAGTGGACAAACTATAGTGGAAAGACTGAAGTGGACAGACTAAAGTGGAAAGACTAAAGTGGAAAGACTAAAGTGGACAGACTATAGTAAAGTGGAGACTATAGTGGAAAGACAAAAGTGGACAGACTATAGTGGAAAGACTAAAGTGGACAGACTATAGTGGAAAGACTAAAGTGGACAGACTAAAGTGGAAAGACTAAAGTGGAAAGACTAAAGTGGAAAGACTAAAGTGGACAGACTATAGTGGAAAGACTGTAGTGGACAGAATAAAGTGGAGACTATAGTGGAAAGACTAAAGTGGAAAGACTAAAGTGGAAAGACTAAAGTGCACAGACTTTACTGGAAAGACTAAAGTGGACAGACAATAGTGGAAAGACTAAAGTGGACAGACTAAAGTGGAAAGACTAAAGTGGAAAGACTAAATTGGACAGAAGATAGTGGAAATGACTAAAGTGGAAAGACTGTAGTGGAAAGACTAAAGTGGACAGACTATACTGGAAAGACTAAAGTGGACAGACTATAGAGGAAAGACTATAGTGGAAAGACTGTAGTGGACAGAATAAAGTGGAGACTATAGTGGAAAGACTAAAGTGGAAAGACTAAAGTGGACAGAGAATAGTGGAAAGACTAAAGTGGACAGAGAATAGTGGAAAGACTAAAGTGGACAGACTATAGTGGAAAGACTAAAGTGATGGACAGACTATAGTGGAAAGACTATAGAGGAAAGACTAGTGGACAGAATAAAGTGGAGACTATAGTGGAAAGACTAAAGTGGAAAGACTAAAGTGGACAGAGAATAGTGGAAAGACTAAAGTGGACAGACTATAGTGGAAAGACTGTAGTGGACAGAATAAAGTGGAGACTATAGTGGAAAGACTAAAGTGGAAAGACTAAAGTGGAAAGACTAAAGTGGACAGACTATACTGGAAAGACTAAAGTGGACAGACTATAGATGAAAGACTATAGTGGAAAGACTGTAGTGGACAGAATAAAGTGGAGACTATAGTGAAAAGACTAAAGTGGAAAGACTAAAGTGGACAGAGAATAGTGGAAAGACTAAAGTGGACAGATCTATAGTGGAAAGACTAAAGTGGACAGACTAAAGTGGAAAGACTAAAGTGGAAAGACTAAAGTGGACAGACTATAGTGGAAAGACTATAGTGGAAACACTGTAGTGGACAGAATAAAGTGGAGAGTATCGTGGAAAGACTAAAGTGGACAGAGAATAGTGGAAATACTAAAGTGGACAGACTATAGTGGAAAGACTATAGTGGAGAGACTGTAGTGGACAGAATAAAGTGGAGACTATAGTGGAAAGACTAAAGTGGACAGAGAATAGTGGAAAGACTGTAGTGGACAGAATAAAGTGGAGACTATAGTGGAAAGACTAAAGTGGACTGGGAGTACTGGAAAGACTAAAGTGGAAAGACTGTAGTGGACAGAATAAAGTGGAGACTATAGTGGAAAGACTAAAGTGGAAAGACTAAAGTGGAAAGACTATAGTGGAAAGACTGAAGTGGAAAGACTGAGTGGACAGACTAAAGTGTACACACTGAAGTGGACAGAATAAAGTGGAAAGACTAAAGTGGAAAGACTAAAGTGGACAGACTATAGTGGAAAGACTAAAGTGGACAGACTAACGTGGAAAGACTAAAGTGGAAAGACTAAAGTGGACAGACTATAGTGGAAAGACTATAGTGTGGAAAGACTGTAGTGGACAGAATAAAGTGGAGGGTATAGTGGAAAGACTAAAGTGGACAGAGATTAGTGGAAAGACTATAGTGGAGAGACTGTAGTGGACAGAATAAAGTGGAGACACTAGTGGAAAGACTAAAGTGGACAGAGAATAGTGGAAAGTGGGCACTATAGTGGAAAGACTAAAGTGGAAAGACTAAAGTGGACAGGGAGTATTGGAAAGACTAAAGTGGAAAGACTGTAGTGGTCAGAATAAAGTGGAGACTATAGTGGAAAGACTAAAGTGGAAAGACTAAAGTGGACAGACTATAGTGGAAAGACTGAAGTGGAAAGACTCAGTAGACAGACTAAAGTTTACCCACTGAAGTGGACAGAATAAAGTGGAAAGACTAAAGTGGAAAGACTAAAGTGGACAGACTGTAGTGGAAAGACTAAAGTGGACCGACTAAAGTGGAAAGATTAAAGTGGAAAGACTAAAGTGGACAGACTATAGTGGATAGACGATAGTGGAAAGACTGTAGTGGACAGAATAAAGTGGAGACTATATTGGAAAGCCTAAAGTGGAAAGATTAAAGTGGACAGAGAATAGTGGAAAGACTAAAGTGGACAGACTATAGTGGAAAGACTAAAGTGGACAGACTAAAGTGGAAAGACTAAAGTGGAAAGACTAAAGTGGACAGACTATAGTGGGAAGACTATAGTGGAAAGACTGTAGTGGACAGAATAAAGTGGAGAGTATAGTGAAAAGACTAAAGTGGACAGAGAATAGTGGAAAGACTAAAGTGGACAGACTATGGTGGAAAGACTATAGTGGAAAGATTGTAGTGGACAGAATAAAGTGGAGACTATAGTGGAAAGACTGAAGTGGACAGACTAAAGTGGACAGACTCTAGTGGAAAGACTAAGTGGACAGACTAAAGCGGAAAGGCTAAAGTGGAAAGACTAAAGTGGACAGACTATAGTGGAAAGACTAAAGTGGACAGACTAAAGTGAAAAGACTAAAGTGGAAAGACTAAAGTGGACAGAGAATAGTGGAAAGACTGAATGGAAAGACTGTAGAGGACAGAATAAAGTGGAGACTATAGTGGAAAGACTAAAGTGGACAGACTATAGTGGAAAGATTATAGTGGAATGACTGTAGTGGACAGAATAAAGTGGAGACTATAGTGGAAAGACTAAAGTGGACAGAGAATAGTGGAAAGACTAAAGTGGACAGACTATACTGGAAAGACTAAAATGGAAAGACTATAGTGGAAAGACTAAAGTGGAAAGACTAAAGTGGAAAGACTATAGTGGAAAGACTGAAGTGGAAAGACTGAGTGGACAGACTAAAGTGTACACACTGAAGTGGACAGAATAAAGTGGAAAGACTAAAGTGGAAAGACTAAAGTGGACAGACTATAGTGGAAAGACTGAAGTGGACAGACTAACGTGGAAAGACTAAAGTGGAAAGACTAAAGTGGACAGACTATAGTGGAAAGACTATAGTGGAAAGACTGTAGTGGACTGAATAAAGTGGAGGGTATAGTGGAAAGACTAAAGTGGACAGAGATTAGTGGAAAGACTATAGTGGAGAGACTGTAGTGGACAGAATAAAGTGGAGACACTAGTGGAAAGACTAAAGTGGACAGAGAATAGTGGAAAGACTGTAGTGGACAGAATAAAGTGGACACTATAGTGGAAAGACTAAAGTGGAAAGACTAAAGTGGACAGGGAGTATTGGAAAGACTAAAGTGGAAAGACTGTAGTGGACAGAATAAAGTGGAGACTATAGTGGAAAGACTAAAGTGGAAAGACTAAAGTGGACAGACTATAGTGGAAAGACTGAAGAGGAAAGACTAAAGTGGACAGACTGTAGTGGAAAGACTAAAGTGGACCGACGAAAGTGGAAAGATTAAAGTGGAAAGACTAAAGTGGACAGACTATAGTGGATAGACTATAGTGGAAAGACTGTAGTGGACAGAATGTAGTGGACTAAAGTGGACAGACTAAAGTGGACAGGCTAAAGTGGACAGACTCTAGTGGAAAGACTGAAGTGGAAAGACTAAATGGACAGACTAAAGCGGAAAGACTAAAGTGGAAAGACTAAAGTGGACAGACTATAGTGGAAAGACTAAAGTGGACAGACTAAAGTGGAAAGACTAAAGTGGACAGACTATAGTGGAAAGACTACAGTGGAAAGACTGTAGTGGACAGAATAAAGTGGAGACTATAGTGGAAAGACTAAAGTGAACAGAGATTAGTGGAAAGACTAAAGTGGACAGACTATAGCAGAAAGACTAAAGTGGACAGACTGTAGTGGACAGAAAAAAGTGGAGACTATAGTGAAAAGACTAAAGTGGAAAGACTAAAGTGGAAAGACTAAAGTGGACAGACTATAGTGGAAAGACTATAGTGGAAAGACTGTAGTGGACAGAATAAAGTGGAGACTATAGTGGAAAGACTAAAGTGGAAAGACTAAAGTGGACAGACTATAGTGGAAAGACTATAGTGGAAAGACTGTAGTGGACAGAATAAAGTGGAGACTATAGTGGAAAGACTAAAGTGGAAAGACTAAAGTGGGCAGAGAATAGTGGAAAGACTAAAGTGGACAGACTAAAGTGGAAAAACTAAAGTGGACAGACTAAAGTGGAAAGATTAAAGTGGAAAGACTAAAGTGGACAGACTAAAGTGGAAAAACTAAAGTGGACAGACTAAAGTGGAAAGACTAAAGTGGACAGACTATAGTGGAAAGACTATGGTGGAAAGACTGTATTGGACAGAATAAAGTGGAGAGTATAGTGGAAAGACTAAAGTGGACAGAGAATAGTGGAAAGATTATAGTGGACAGACGATAGTGGAAAGACTAAAGTGGAAAGACTAAAGTGGACAGACTATAGTGGAAAGACTATAGTGGAAAGACTGTAGTGGACAGAACAAAGTGTAGACTATAGTGGAAAGACTAAAGTGGAAAGACTAAAGTGGACAGAGATTAGTGGAAAGACTACAGTGGACAGACTATAGCGGAAAGACTAAAGTGGACAGACTAAAGTGGAAAGACTAAAGTGGAAAGACTAAATTGGACAGACTATAGTGGAAAGACTGTAGTGGACAGAATAAAGTGGATAGTATAGTGGAAAGAATAAAGTGGACAGAGAATAGTGGAAAGACTAAAGTGGACAGACTATAGTGGAAATACTATAGTGGAGAGACTGTAGTGGACAGAATAAAGTGGAGACTATAGTTGAAAGCCTAAAGTGGAAAGACTAAAGTGGACAGAGAATAGTGGAAAGACTAAATGGAAAGAATGTAGAGGACAGAATAAAGTGGAGACTATAGTGGAAAGACTAAAGTGGACAGACTATAGTGGAAAGACTATAGTGGAAAGACTGTAGTGGACAGAATAAAGTGGAGACTATAGTGGAAAGACTAAAGTGGACAGAGAATAGTGGAAAGACTAAAGTGGACAGACTATACTGGAAAGACTAAAATGGAAAGACTGTAGTGGACAGAATAAAGTGGAGACTATACTGGAAAGACTAAAGAGGAAAGACTAAAGTGGACAAACTATAGTGGAAAGACTGAAGTGGACAGACTAAAGTGGAAAGACTAAAGTGGAAAGACTAAAGTGGACAGACTATAGTAAAGTGGAGACTATAGTGGAAAGACAAAAGTGGACAGACTATAGTGGAAAGACTAAAGTGGACAGACTATAGTGGAAAGACTAAAGTGGACAGACTAAAGTGGAAAGACTAAAGTGGAAAGACTAAAGTGGAAAGACTAAAGTGGACAGACTATAGTGGAAAGACTGTAGTGGACAGAATAAAGTGGAGACTATAGTGGAAAGACTAAAGTGGAAAGACTAAAGTGGAAAGACTAAAGTGCACAGACTTTACTGGAAAGACTAAAGTGGACAGACAATAGTGGAAAGACTAAAGTGGACAGACTAAAGTGGAAAGACTAAAGTGGAAAGACTAAATTGGACAGAAGATAGTGGAAATGACTAAAGTGGAAAGACTGTAGTGGAAAGACTAAAGTGGACAGACTATACTGGAAAGACTAAAGTGGACAGACTATAGAGGAAAGACTATAGTGGAAAGACTGTAGTGGACAGAATAAAGTGGAGACTATAGTGGAAAGACTAAAGTGGAAAGACTAAAGTGGACAGAGAATAGTGGAAAGACTAAAGTGGACAGAGAATAGTGGAAAGACTAAAGTGGACAGACTATAGTGGAAAGACTAAAGTGATGGACAGACTATAGTGGAAAGACTATAGAGGAAAGACTAGTGGACAGAATAAAGTGGAGACTATAGTGGAAAGACTAAAGTGGAAAGACTAAAGTGGACAGAGAATAGTGGAAAGACTAAAGTGGACAGACTATAGTGGAAAGACTGTAGTGGACAGAATAAAGTGGAGACTATAGTGGAAAGACTAAAGTGGAAAGACTAAAGTGGAAAGACTAAAGTGGACAGACTATACTGGAAAGACTAAAGTGGACAGACTATAGATGAAAGACTATAGTGGAAAGACTGTAGTGGACAGAATAAAGTGGAGACTATAGTGAAAAGACTAAAGTGGAAAGACTAAAGTGGACAGAGAATAGTGGAAAGACTAAAGTGGACAGATCTATAGTGGAAAGACTAAAGTGGACAGACTAAAGTGGAAAGACTAAAGTGGAAAGACTAAAGTGGACAGACTATAGTGGAAAGACTATAGTGGAAACACTGTAGTGGACAGAATAAAGTGGAGAGTATCGTGGAAAGACTAAAGTGGACAGAGAATAGTGGAAATACTAAAGTGGACAGACTATAGTGGAAAGACTATAGTGGAGAGACTGTAGTGGACAGAATAAAGTGGAGACTATAGTGGAAAGACTAAAGTGGACAGAGAATAGTGGAAAGACTGTAGTGGACAGAATAAAGTGGAGACTATAGTGGAAAGACTAAAGTGGACTGGGAGTACTGGAAAGACTAAAGTGGAAAGACTGTAGTGGACAGAATAAAGTGGAGACTATAGTGGAAAGACTAAAGTGGAAAGACTAAAGTGGAAAGACTATAGTGGAAAGACTGAAGTGGAAAGACTGAGTGGACAGACTAAAGTGTACACACTGAAGTGGACAGAATAAAGTGGAAAGACTAAAGTGGAAAGACTAAAGTGGACAGACTATAGTGGAAAGACTAAAGTGGACAGACTAACGTGGAAAGACTAAAGTGGAAAGACTAAAGTGGACAGACTATAGTGGAAATACTATAGTGGAGAGACTGTAGTGGACAGAATAAAGTGGAGACTATAGTTGAAAGCCTAAAGTGGAAAGACTAAAGTGGACAGAGAATAGTGGAAAGACTAAATGGAAAGAATGTAGAGGACAGAATAAAGTGGAGACTATAGTGGAAAGACTAAAGTGGACAGACTATAGTGGAAAGACTATAGTGGAAAGACTGTAGTGGACAGAATAAAGTGGAGACTATAGTGGAAAGACTAAAGTGGACAGAGAATAGTGGAAAGACTAAAGTGGACAGACTATACTGGAAAGACTAAAATGGAAAGACTGTAGTGGACAGAATAAAGTGGAGACTATACTGGAAAGACTAAAGAGGAAAGACTAAAGTGGACAAACTATAGTGGAAAGACTGAAGTGGACAGACTAAAGTGGAAAGACTAAAGTGGAAAGACTAAAGTGGACAGACTATAGTAAAGTGGAGACTATAGTGGAAAGACAAAAGTGGACAGACTATAGTGGAAAGACTAAAGTGGACAGACTATAGTGGAAAGACTAAAGTGGACAGACTAAAGTGGAAAGACTAAAGTGGAAAGACTAAAGTGGAAAGACTAAAGTGGACAGACTATAGTGGAAAGACTGTAGTGGACAGAATAAAGTGGAGACTATAGTGGAAAGACTAAAGTGGAAAGACTAAAGTGGAAAGACTAAAGTGCACAGACTTTACTGGAAAGACTAAAGTGGACAGACAATAGTGGAAAGACTAAAGTGGACAGACTAAAGTGGAAAGACTAAAGTGGAAAGACTAAATTGGACAGAAGATAGTGGAAATGACTAAAGTGGAAAGACTGTAGTGGAAAGACTAAAGTGGACAGACTATACTGGAAAGACTAAAGTGGACAGACTATAGAGGAAAGACTATAGTGGAAAGACTGTAGTGGACAGAATAAAGTGGAGACTATAGTGGAAAGACTAAAGTGGAAAGACTAAAGTGGACAGAGAATAGTGGAAAGACTAAAGTGGACAGAGAATAGTGGAAAGACTAAAGTGGACAGACTATAGTGGAAAGACTAAAGTGATGGACAGACTATAGTGGAAAGACTATAGAGGAAAGACTAGTGGACAGAATAAAGTGGAGACTATAGTGGAAAGACTAAAGTGGAAAGACTAAAGTGGACAGAGAATAGTGGAAAGACTAAAGTGGACAGACTATAGTGGAAAGACTGTAGTGGACAGAATAAAGTGGAGACTATAGTGGAAAGACTAAAGTGGAAAGACTAAAGTGGAAAGACTAAAGTGGACAGACTATACTGGAAAGACTAAAGTGGACAGACTATAGATGAAAGACTATAGTGGAAAGACTGTAGTGGACAGAATAAAGTGGAGACTATAGTGAAAAGACTAAAGTGGAAAGACTAAAGTGGACAGAGAATAGTGGAAAGACTAAAGTGGACAGATCTATAGTGGAAAGACTAAAGTGGACAGACTAAAGTGGAAAGACTAAAGTGGAAAGACTAAAGTGGACAGACTATAGTGGAAAGACTATAGTGGAAACACTGTAGTGGACAGAATAAAGTGGAGAGTATCGTGGAAAGACTAAAGTGGACAGAGAATAGTGGAAATACTAAAGTGGACAGACTATAGTGGAAAGACTATAGTGGAGAGACTGTAGTGGACAGAATAAAGTGGAGACTATAGTGGAAAGACTAAAGTGGACAGAGAATAGTGGAAAGACTGTAGTGGACAGAATAAAGTGGAGACTATAGTGGAAAGACTAAAGTGGACTGGGAGTACTGGAAAGACTAAAGTGGAAAGACTGTAGTGGACAGAATAAAGTGGAGACTATAGTGGAAAGACTAAAGTGGAAAGACTAAAGTGGAAAGACTATAGTGGAAAGACTGAAGTGGAAAGACTGAGTGGACAGACTAAAGTGTACACACTGAAGTGGACAGAATAAAGTGGAAAGACTAAAGTGGAAAGACTAAAGTGGACAGACTATAGTGGAAAGACTAAAGTGGACAGACTAACGTGGAAAGACTAAAGTGGAAAGACTAAAGTGGACAGACTATAGTGGAAAGACTATAGTGTGGAAAGACTGTAGTGGACAGAATAAAGTGGAGGGTATAGTGGAAAGACTAAAGTGGACAGAGATTAGTGGAAAGACTATAGTGGAGAGACTGTAGTGGACAGAATAAAGTGGAGACACTAGTGGAAAGACTAAAGTGGACAGAGAATAGTGGAAAGTGGGCACTATAGTGGAAAGACTAAAGTGGAAAGACTAAAGTGGACAGGGAGTATTGGAAAGACTAAAGTGGAAAGACTGTAGTGGTCAGAATAAAGTGGAGACTATAGTGGAAAGACTAAAGTGGAAAGACTAAAGTGGACAGACTATAGTGGAAAGACTGAAGTGGAAAGACTCAGTAGACAGACTAAAGTTTACCCACTGAAGTGGACAGAATAAAGTGGAAAGACTAAAGTGGAAAGACTAAAGTGGACAGACTGTAGTGGAAAGACTAAAGTGGACCGACTAAAGTGGAAAGATTAAAGTGGAAAGACTAAAGTGGACAGACTATAGTGGATAGACGATAGTGGAAAGACTGTAGTGGACAGAATAAAGTGGAGACTATATTGGAAAGCCTAAAGTGGAAAGATTAAAGTGGACAGAGAATAGTGGAAAGACTAAAGTGGACAGACTATAGTGGAAAGACTAAAGTGGACAGACTAAAGTGGAAAGACTAAAGTGGAAAGACTAAAGTGGACAGACTATAGTGGGAAGACTATAGTGGAAAGACTGTAGTGGACAGAATAAAGTGGAGAGTATAGTGAAAAGACTAAAGTGGACAGAGAATAGTGGAAAGACTAAAGTGGACAGACTATGGTGGAAAGACTATAGTGGAAAGATTGTAGTGGACAGAATAAAGTGGAGACTATAGTGGAAAGACTGAAGTGGACAGACTAAAGTGGACAGACTCTAGTGGAAAGACTAAGTGGACAGACTAAAGCGGAAAGGCTAAAGTGGAAAGACTAAAGTGGACAGACTATAGTGGAAAGACTAAAGTGGACAGACTAAAGTGAAAAGACTAAAGTGGAAAGACTAAAGTGGACAGAGAATAGTGGAAAGACTGAATGGAAAGACTGTAGAGGACAGAATAAAGTGGAGACTATAGTGGAAAGACTAAAGTGGACAGACTATAGTGGAAAGATTATAGTGGAATGACTGTAGTGGACAGAATAAAGTGGAGACTATAGTGGAAAGACTAAAGTGGACAGAGAATAGTGGAAAGACTAAAGTGGACAGACTATACTGGAAAGACTAAAATGGAAAGACTGTAGTGGACAGAATAAAGTGGAGACTATACTGGAAAGACTAAAGAGGAAAGACTAAAGTGGACAGACTATAGTGGAAAGACTGAAGTGGACAGACTAAAGTGGAAAGACTAAAGTGGAAAGACTAAAGTGGACAGACTATAGTTGAAAGACTATAGTGGAAAGACTGTAGTGGACAGAATAAAGTGTAGACTATAGTGGAAAGACTAAAGTGGGCAGAGAATAGTGGAAAGACTAAAGTGGACAGACTATAGTGGGAAGAATGTAGTGGACAGAATAAAGTGGAGACTATAGTGGAAAGACTAAAGTGGACAGATAATAGTAGAAAGATTAAAGTGGAAAGACTGTAGTGGACAGAATAAAGTGGAGACTATAGTGGAAAGACTAAAGTGGACAGACTATAGTGGAAAGACTGAAGTGGAAAAACTAAGTGGACAGACTAAAGTGGAAAGACTATAGTGGAAAGACTAAAGTGGACAGACTATAGTGGAAAGACTAAAGTGGAAAGACTAAAGTGGACTGACTATAGTGGAAAGACTAAAATGGACAGACTATAGTGGACAGACTAAAGTGGACAGAGATTAGTGGAAAGACTAAAGTGGACAGACTATAGTGGAAAGACTAAAGTGGACAGACTAAAGTGGAAAGACTAAAGTGGAAAGACTAAAGTGGACAGACGATAGTGTAAATGACTAAAGTGGAAAGACTAAAGTGGACAGACTAAAGTGGACAGGCTAAAGTGGACAGACTCTAGTGGAAAGACTGAAGTGGAAAGACTAAATGGACAGACTAAAGCGGAAAGACTAAAGTGGAAAGACTAAAGTGGACAGACTATAGTGGAAAGATTAAAAGTGGACAGACTCTAGTGGAAAGACTGAAGTGGAAAGACTAAATGGACAGACTAAAGCGGAAAGACTAAAGTGGAAAGACTAAAGTGGACAGACTATAGTGGAAAGACTAAAGTGGACAGACTAAAGTGGAAAGACTAAAGTGGACAGACTATAGTGGAAAGACTACAGTGGAAAGACTGTAGTGGACAGAATAAAGTGGAGACTATAGTGGAAAGACTAAAGTGAACAGAGATTAGTGGAAAGACTAAAGTGGACAGACTATAGCAGAAAGACTAAAGTGGACAGACTGTAGTGGATAGAAAAAAGTGGAGACTATAGTGAAAAGACTAAAGTGGAAAGACTAAAGTGGAAAGACTAAAGTGGACAGACTATAGTGGAAAGACTATAGTGGAAAGACTGTAGTGGACAGAATAAAGTGGAGACTATAGTGGAAAGACTAAAGTGGAAAGACTAAAGTGGACAGACTATAGTGGAAAGACTATAGTGGAAAGACTGTAGTGGACAGAATAAAGTGGAGACTATAGTGGAAAGACTAAAGTGGAAAGACTAAAGTGGACAGAGAATAGTGGAAAGACTAAAGTGGACAGACTAAAGTGGAAAAACTAAAGTGGACAGACTAAAGTGGAAAGATTAAAGTGGAAAGACTAAAGTGGACAGACTATAGTGGAAAGACTATAGTGGAAAGACTGTATTGGACAGAATAAAGTGGAGAGTATAGTGGAAAGACTAAAGTGGACAGAGAATAGTGGAAAGACTATAGTGGACAGACGATAGTGGAAAGACTATAGTGGAGAGACTGTAGTGGACAGAATAAAGTGGAGACTATTTTGGAAAGACTAAAGTGGACAGAGAATAGTGGAAAGACTAAAGTGGAAAGATTAAAGTGGAAAGACTAAAGTGGACAGACTAAAGTGGAAAGACTAAAGTGGAAAGACTAAAGTGGACAGACTATAGTGGAAAGACTATAGTGGAAAGACTGTCGTGGACAAAATAAAGTGGAGACTATAGTGGAAAGACTAAAGTGGACAGACTATAGTGGAAAGACTAAAGTGGACAGACTATAGTGGAAAGACTAAAGTGGAAAGACTAAAGTGGAAAGACTAAAGTGGAAAGACTAAAGTGGACAGACTATAGTGGAAAGACTGTAGTGGACAGAATAAAGTGGAGACTATAGTGGAAAGACTAAAGTGGAAAGACTAAAGTGGAAAGACTAAAGTGCACAGACTTTACTGGAAAGACTAAAGTGGACAGACTATAGTGGAAAGACTAAAGTGGACAGACTAAAGTGGAAAGACTAAAGTGGAAAGACTAAATTGGACAGAAGATAGTGGAAATGACTAAAGTGGAAAGACTGTAGTGGACAGAATAAAGTAGAGACTATAGTGGAAAGACCAAAGTGGACAGAGAATAGAGGAAAGACTAAAGTGGACAGACTATAGTGGAAAGACTAAAGTGGTGGACAGACTATAGTGGAAAGACTATAGTGGAAAGACTAGTGGACAGAAGAAAGTGGAGACTATAGTGGAAAGACTAAAGTGGAAAGACTAAAGTGGACAGAGAATAGTGGAAAGACTAAAGTGGACAGACTATAGTGGAAAGACTGTAGTGGACAGAATAAAGTGGAGACTATAGTGGAAAGACTAAAGTGGAAAGACTAAAGTGGACAGACTATACTGGAAAGACTAAAGTGGACAGACTATAGATGAAAGACTATAGTGGAAAGACTGTAGTGGACAGAATAAAGTGGAGACTATAGTGGAAAGACTAAAGTGGAAAGACTAAAGTGGACAGAGAATAGTGGAAAGACTAACGTGGACAGATCTATAGTGGAAAGACTAAAGTGGACAGACTAAAGTGGAAAGACTAAAGTGGAAAGACTAAAGTGGACAGACTATAGTGGAAAGACTATAGTGGAAACACTGTAGTGGACAGAATAAAGTGGAGAGTATCGTGGAAAGACTAAAGTGGACTGAGAATAGTGGAAATACTAAAGTGGATAGACTATAGTGGAAAGACTATAGTGGAGAGACTGTAGTGGACAGAATAAAGTGAAGACTATAGTGGAAAGACTAAAGTGGACAGAGAATAGTGGAAAGACTGTAGTGGACAGAATAAAGTGGAGACTATAGTGGAAAGACTAAAGTGGAAAGACTAAAGTGGACTGGGAGTATTGGAAAGACTAAAGTGGAAAGACTGTAGTGGACAGAATAAAGTGGAGACTATCGTGGAAAGACTAAAGTGGAAAGACTAAAGTGGAAAGACTATAGTGGAAAGACTGAAGTGGAAAGACTGAGTGGACAGACTAAAGTGTACACACTGAAGTGGACAGAATAAAGTGGAAAGACTAAAGTGGAAAGACTAAAGTCGACAGACTATAGTGGAAAGACTAAAGTGGACAGACTAACGTGGAAAGACTAAAGTGGAAAGACTAAAGTGGACAGACTATATTGGAAAGACTATAGTGGAAAGACTGTAGTGGACAGAATAAAGTGGAGAGTATAATGGAAAGACTAAAGTGGACAGAGAATAGTGGAAAGACTAAAGTGGACAGACTATAGTGGAAAGACTATAGTGGAAAGACTTTAGTGGACAGAATAAAGTGGAGACTATAGTGGAAAGAATGAAGTGGACAGACTAAAGTGGACAGACTCTAGTGGAAAGACTAAGTGGACAGACTAAAGCGGAAAGGCTAAAGTGGAAAGACTAAAGTGGACAGACTATAGTGGAAAGACTAAATTGGACAGACTAAAGTGAAAAGACTAAAGTTGAAAGACTAAAGTGGACAGACTAAAGTGGACAGACTCTAGTGGAAAGACTAAGTGGACAGACTAAAGCGGAAAGACTAAAGTTGAAAGACTAAAGTGGACAGACTATAGTGGAAAGACTAAAGTGGACAGACTAAAGTGGAAAGACTAAAGTGGAAAGACTAAAGTGGACAGTCTATAGTGGAAAGACTAAAGTGGACAGACTAAAGTGGAAAGACTAAAGTGGACAGACTAAAGTGGACAGACTAAAGTGGAAAGACTAAAGTGGAAAGACTAAAGTGGACAGACTATAGTGGAAAGACTAAAGTGGACAGACTAAAGTGGAAAGACTAAAGTGGAAAGACTAAGTGGACAGACTAAAGCGGAAAGACTAAAGTGGAAAGACTAAAGTTGACAGACTATAGTGGAAAGACTAAAGTGGACAGACTAAAGTGGAAAGACTAAAGTGGAAAGACTAAAGTGGACAGACTATATAGTGGAAAGACTATAGTGGAGAGACTGTAGTGGACAGAATAAAGTGGAGACTATAGTGGAAAGACTAAAGTGGACAGAGAATAGTGGAAAGACTGTAGTGGACAGAATAAAGTGGAGACTATAGTGGAAAGACTAAAGTGGACAGGGAGTATTGGAAAGACTAAAGTGGAAAGACTGTAGTGGACAGAATAAAGTGGAGACTATAGTGGAAAGACTAAAGTGGAAAGACTATATTGGAAAAACTGAAGTGGAAAGACTCAGTGGACAGACTAAAGTGTACACACTGAAGTGGACAGAATAAAGTAAAAAGACTAAAGTGGAAAGACTAAAGTGGACAGGCTATAGTGGAAAGACTAAAGTGGACAGACTAACGTGGAAAGACTAAAGTGGAAATACTAAAGTGGACAGACTATAGTGGAAAGACTATAATGGAAAGACTGTAGTGGACAGAATAAAGTGGAGGGTATCGTGGAAAGACTAAAGTGGACAGAGAATAGTGGAAAGACTAAAGTGGACAGACTATAGTGGAAACACTATAGTGGAGAGACTGTAGTGGACAGAATAAAGTGGAGACTCTAGTGGAAAGACTAAAGTGGAAAGACTAAAGTGGACAGAGAATAGTGGAAAGACTGTAGTGGACAGAATAAAGTGGACACTATAGTGGAAAGACTAAAGTGGAAAGACTAAATTGGACAGGGAGTATTGGAAAGACTAAAGTGGAAAGACTGTAGTGGACAGAATAAAGTGGAGACTATAGTGGAAAGACTAAAGTGGAAAGACTAAAGTGGACAGACTATAGTGAAAAGACTGAAGTGGAAAGACTCAGTAGACAGACTAAAGTTTACACACTGAAGTGGACAGAATAAAGTGGAATGACTAAAGTGGAAAGACTAAAGTGGACAGACTATAGTGGAAAGACTAAAGTGGACTGACTAAAGTGGAAAGATTAAAGTGGAAAGACTAAAAAGGACAGACTATAGTGGAAAGACTATAGTGGAAAGACTAAAGTGGAGACTATAGTGGAAAGACTAAAGTGGAAAGATTAAAGTGGACAGAGAATAGTGGAAAGACTAAAGTGGACAGACTATAGTGGAAAGACTAAAGTGGACAGACTAAAGTGGAAAGACTAAAGTGGAAAGACTAAAGTGGACAGACTATAGTGGAAAGACTATATTGGAAAGACTGTAGTGGACAGAATAAAGTGGAGAGTATAGTGGAAAGACTAAAGTGGACAGAGAATAGTGGAAAGACTAAAGTGGACAGACTCTAGTGGAAAGACTAAGTTGACAGACTAAAGCGGAAAGGCTAAAGTGGAAAGACTAAAGTGGACAGACTATAGTGGAAAGACTAAAGTGGACAGACTATAGCGGAAAGACTATAGCGGAAAGACTAAGTGGACAGACTAAAGCGGAAAGACTATAGTGGAAAGACTGAAGTGGACAGACTAAAGTGGAAAAACTAAAGTGGAAAGACTAAAGTGGACAGACTATAGCGGAAAGACTATAGCGGAAAGACTAAGTGGACAGACTAAAGCGGAAAGACTATAGTGGAAAGACAGAAGTGGACAGACTAAAGTGGAAAAACTAAAGTGGAAAGACTAAAGTGGACAGACTATAGTGGAAAGACTATAGTGGAAAGACTAAAGTGGACAGACTATAGTGGAAAGACTATAGCGGAAACACTGTAGTGGACAGAATAAAGTGGAGAGTATAGTGGAAAGACTAAAGTGGACAGAGAATAGTGGAAATACTAAAGTGGACAGACTATAGTGGAAAGACTATAGTGGAGAGACTGTAGTGGACAGAATAAAGTGGAGACTATAGTGGAAAGACTAAAGTGGACAGAGAATAGTGGAAAGACTGTAGTGGACAGAATAAAGTGGAGACTATAGTCGAAAGACTAAAGTGGACAGGGAGTATTGGAAAGACTAAAGTGGAAAGACTGTAGTGGACAGAATAAAGTGGAGACTATAGTGGAAAGACTAAAGTGGAAAGACTAAAGTGGAAAGACTATATTGGAAAAACTGAAGTGGAAAGACTGAGTGGACAGACTAAAGTGTACACACTGAAGTGGACAGAATAAAGTAAAAAGACTAAAGTGGAAAGACTAAAGTGGACAGGCTATAGTGGAAAGACTAAAGTGGACAGACTAACGTGGAAAGACTAAAGTGGAAAGACTAAAGTGGACAGACTATAGTGGAAAGACTAAAGTGGACAGACTAAAGTGGAAAGACTAAAGTGGAAAGACTAAAGTGGACAGACTATAGTGGAAAGACTATAGTGGAAAGAGTGTAGTGGACAGAATAAAGTGGAGAGTATAGTCAAAAGACTAAAGTGGACAGAGAATAGTGGAAAGACTAAAGTGGACAGACTATGGTGGAAAGACTATAGTGGAAAGATTGTAGTGGACAGAATAAAGTGGAGACTATAGTGGAAAGACTGAAGTGGACAGACTAAAGTGGACAGACTCTAGTGGAAAGACTAAGTGGACAGACTAAAGCGGAAAGGCTAAAGTGGAAAGACTAAAGTGGACAGACTATAGTGGAAAGACTAAAGTGGACAGACTAAAGTGAAAAGACTAAAGTGGAAAGACTAAAGTGGACAGAGAATAGTGGAAAGACTAAATGGAAAGACTGTAGAGGACAGAATAAAGTGGAGACTATAGTGGAAAGACTAAAGTGGACAGACTATAGTGGAAAGATTATAGTGGAATGACTGTAGTGGACAGAATAAAGTGGAGACTATAGTGGAAAGACTAAAGTGGACAGAGAATAGTGGAAAGACTAAAGTGGACAGACTATACTGGAAAGACTAAAATGGAAAGACTGTAGTGGACAGAATAAAGTGGAGACTATACTGGAAAGACTAAAGAGGAAAGACTAAAGTGGACAGACTATAGTGGAAAGACTGAAGTGGACAGACTAAAGTGGAAAGACTAAAGTGGAAAGACTAAAGTGGACAGACTATAGTTGAAAGACTATAGTGGAAAGACTGTAGTGGACAGAATAAAGTGTAGACTATAGTGGAAAGACTAAAGTGGGCAGAGAATAGTGGAAAGACTAAAGTGGACAGACTATAGTGGGAAGAATGTAGTGGACAGAATAAAGTGGAGACTATAGTGGAAAGACTAAAGTGGACAGATAATAGTAGAAAGATTAAAGTGGAAAGACTGTAGTGGACAGAATAAAGTGGAGACTATAGTGGAAAGACTAAAGTGGACAGACTATAGTGGAAAGACTGAAGTGGAAAAACTAAGTGGACAGACTAAAGTGGAAAGACTATAGTGGAAAGACTAAAGTGGACAGACTATAGTGGAAAGACTAAAGTGGAAAGACTAAAGTGGACTGACTATAGTGGAAAGACTAAAATGGACAGACTATAGTGGACAGACTAAAGTGGACAGAGATTAGTGGAAAGACTAAAGTGGACAGACTATAGTGGAAAGACTAAAGTGGACAGACTAAAGTGGAAAGACTAAAGTGGAAAGACTAAAGTGGACAGACGATAGTGTAAATGACTAAAGTGGAAAGACTAAAGTGGACAGACTAAAGTGGACAGGCTAAAGTGGACAGACTCTAGTAGAAAGACTGAAGTGGAAAGACTAAATGGACAGACTAAAGCGGAAAGACTAAAGTGGAAAGACTAAAGTGGACAGACTATAGTGGAAAGATTAAAAGTGGACAGACTCTAGTGGAAAGACTGAAGTGGAAAGACTAAATGGACAGACTAAAGCGGAAAGACTAAAGTGGAAAGACTAAAGTGGACAGACTATAGTGGAAAGACTAAAGTGGACAGACTAAAGTGGAAAGACTAAAGTGGACAGACTATAGTGGAAAGACTACAGTGGAAAGACTGTAGTGGACAGAATAAAGTGGAGACTATAGTGGAAAGACTAAAGTGAACAGAGATTAGTGGAAAGACTAAAGTGGACAGACTATAGCAGAAAGACTAAAGTGGACAGACTGTAGTGGATAGAAAAAAGTGGAGACTATAGTGAAAAGACTAAAGTGGAAAGACTAAAGTGGAAAGACTAAAGTGGACAGACTATAGTGGAAAGACTATAGTGGAAAGACTGTAGTGGACAGAATAAAGTGGAGACTATAGTGGAAAGACTAAAGTGGAAAGACTAAAGTGGACAGACTATAGTGGAAAGACTATAGTGGAAAGACTGTAGTGGACAGAATAAAGTGGAGACTATAGTGGAAAGACTAAAGTGGAAAGACTAAAGTGGACAGAGAATAGTGGAAAGACTAAAGTGGACAGACTAAAGTGGAAAAACTAAAGTGGACAGACTAAAGTGGAAAGATTAAAGTGGAAAGACTAAAGTGGACAGACTATAGTGGAAAGACTATAGTGGAAAGACTGTATTGGACAGAATAAAGTGGAGAGTATAGTGGAAAGACTAAAGTGGACAGAGAATAGTGGAAAGACTATAGTGGACAGACGATAGTGGAAAGACTATAGTGGAGAGACTGTAGTGGACAGAATAAAGTGGAGACTATTTTGGAAAGACTAAAGTGGACAGAGAATAGTGGAAAGACTAAAGTGGAAAGATTAAAGTGGAAAGACTAAAGTGGACAGACTAAAGTGGAAAGACTAAAGTGGAAAGACTAAAGTGGACAGACTATAGTGGAAAGACTATAGTGGAAAGACTGTCGTGGACAAAATAAAGTGGAGACTATAGTGGAAAGACTAAAGTGGACAGAACATAGTGGAAAGACTAAAGTGGACAGACTATAGTGGAAAGACTAAAGTGGACAGACTAAAGTGGAAAGACTAAAGTGGAAAGACTAAAGTGGAAAGACTAAAGTGGACAGACTATAGTGGAAAGACTGTAGTGGACAGATTAAAGTGGAGACTATAGTGGAAAGACTAAAGTGGAAAGACTAAAGTGGAAAGACTAAAGTGCACAGACTTTACTGGAAAGACAAAAGTGGACAGACTATAGTGGAAAGACTAAAGTGGACAGACTAAAGTGGAAAGACTAAAGTGGAAAGACTAAATTGGACAGAAGATATTGGAAATGACTAAAGTGGAAAGACTGTAGTGGACAGAATAAAGTGGAGACTATAGTGGAAAGACTAAAGTGGACAGAGAATAGAGGAAAGACTAAAGTGGACAGACTATAGTGGAAAGACTAAAGTGGTGGACAGACTATAGTGGAAAGACTATAGTGGAAAGACTAGTGGACAGAATAAAGTGGAGACTATAGTGGAAAGACTAAAGTGGAAAGACTAAAGTGGACAGAGAATAGTGGAAAGACTAAAGTGGACAGACTATAGTGGAAAGACTGTAGTGGACAGAATAAAGTGGAGACTATAGTGGAAAGACTAAAGTGGAAAGACTAAAGTGGAAAGACTAAAGTGGACAGACTATACTGGAAAGACTAAAGTGGACAGACTATAGATGAAAGACTATAGTGGAAAGACTGTAGTGGACAGAATAAAGTGGAGACTATAGTGGAAAGACTAAAGTGGAAAGACTAAAGTGGACAGAGAATAGTGGAAAGACTAACGTGGACAGATCTATAGTGGAAAGACTAAAGTGGACAGACTAAAGTGGAAAGACTAAAGTGGAAAGACTAAAGTGGACAGACTATAGTGGAAAGACTATAGTGGAAACACTGTAGTGGACAGAATAAAGTGGAGAGTATCGTGGAAAGACTAAAGTGGACTGAGAATAGTGGAAATACTAAAGTGGATAGACTATAGTGGAAAGACTATAGTGGAGAGACTGTAGTGGACAGAATAAAGTGAAGACTATAGTGGAAAGACTAAATTGGACAGAGAATAGTGGAAAGACTGTAGTGGACAGAATAAAGTGGAGACTATAGTGGAAAGACTAAAGTGGAAAGACTAAAGTGGACTGGGAGTATTGGAAAGACTAAAGTGGAAAGACTGTAGTGGACAGAATAAAGTGGAGACTATCGTGGAAAGACTAAAGTGGACAGACTATAGTGGAAAGACTATAGTGGAAAGACTGTAGTGGACAGAATAAAGTGGAGAGTATAATGGAAAGACTAAAGTGGACAGAGAATAGTGGAAAGACTAAAGTGGACAGACTATAGTGGAAAGACTATAGTGGAAAGACTGTAGTGGACAGAATAAAGTGGAGACTATAGTGGAAAGAATGAAGTGGACAGACTAAAGTGGACAGACTCTAGTGGAAAGACTAAGTGGACAGACTAAAGCGGAAAGGCTATAGTGGAAAGACTAAAGTGGACAGACTATAGTGGAAAGACTAAATTGGACAGACTAAAGTGAAAAGACTAAAGTTGAAAGACTAAAGTGGACAGACTAAAGTGGACAGACTCTAGTGGAAAGACTAAGTGGACAGACTAAAGCGGAAAGACTAAAGTTGAAAGACTAAAGTGGACAGACTAAAGTGGACAGACTAAAGTGGAAAGACTAAAGCGGAAAGACTAAAGTGGACAGACTATAGTGGAAAGACTAAAGTGGACAGACTAAAGTGGAAAGACTAAAGTGGAAAGACTAAGTGGACAGACTAAAGCGGAAAGACTAAAGTGGAAAGACTAAAGTTGACAGACTATAGTGGAAAGACTAAAGTGGACAGACTAAAGTGGAAAGACTAAAGTGGAAAGACTAAAGTGGACAGACTATATAGTGGAAAGACTATAGTGGAGAGACTGTAGTGGACAGAATAAAGTGGAGACTATAGTGGAAAGACTAAAGTGGACAGAGAATAGTGGAAAGACTGTAGTTGACAGAATAAAGTGGAGACTATAGTGGAAAGACTAAAGTGGACAGGGAGTATTGGAAAGACTAAAGTGGAAAGACTGTAGTGGACAGAATAAAGTGGAGACTATAGTGGAAAGACTAAAGTGGACAGGGAGTATTGGAAAGACTAAAGTGGAAAGACTGTAGTGGACAGAATAAAGTGGAGACTATAGTGGAAAGACTAAAGTGGAAAGACTATATTGGAAAAACTGAAGTGGAAAGACTGAGTGGACAGACTAAAGTGTACACACTGAAGTGGACAGAATAAAGTAAAAAGACTAAAGTGGAAAGACTAAAGTGGACAGGCTATAGTGGAAAGACTAAAGTGGACAGACTAACGTGGAAAGACTAAAGTGGAAAGACTAAAGTGGACAGACTATAGTGGAAAGACTATAATGGAAAGACTGTAGTGGACAGAATAAAGTGGAGGGTATCGTGGAAAGACTAAAGTGGACAGAGAATAGTGGAAAGACTAAAGTGGACAGACTATAGTGGAAACACTATAGTGGAGAGACTGTAGTGGACAGAATAAAGTGGAGACTCTAGTGGAAAGACTAAAGTGGAAAGACTATAGTGGAAAGACTGTAGTGGACAGAATAAAGTGGAGACTATAGTGGAAAGACTAAAGTGGAAAGACTAAAGTGGACAGACTATAGTGAAAAGACTGAAGTGGAAAGACTCAGTAGACAGACTAAAGTTTACACACTGAAGTGGACAGAATAAAGTGGAATGACTAAAGTGGAAAGACTAAAGTGGACAGACTATAGTGGAAAGACTAAAGTGGACTGACTAAAGTGGAAAGATTAAAGTGGAAAGACTAAAAAGGACAGACTATAGTGGAAAGACTATAGTGGAAAGACTAAAGTGGAGACTATAGTGGAAAGACTAAAGTGGAAAGATTAAAGTGGACAGAGAATAGTGGAAAGACTAAAGTGGACAGACTATAGTGGAAAGACTAAAGTGGACAGACTAAAGTGGAAAGACTAAAGTGGAAAGACTAAAGTGGACAGACTATAGTGGAAAGACTATATTGGAAAGACTGTAGTGGACAGAATAAAGTGGAGAGTATAGTGGAAAGACTAAAGTGGACAGAGAATAGTGGAAAGACTAAAGTGGACAGACTCTAGTGGAAAGACTAAGTTGACAGACTAAAGCGGAAAGGCTAAAGTGGAAAGACTAAAGTGGACAGACTATAGTGGAAAGACTAAAGTGGACAGACTATAGCGGAAAGACTATAGCGGAAAGACTAAGTGGACAGACTAAAGCGGAAAGACTATAGTGGAAAGACTGAAGTGGACAGACTAAAGTGGAAAAACTAAAGTGGAAAGACTAAAGTGGACATACTCTAGTGGAAAGACTAAGTAGATAGACTAAAGCGGAAAGACTAAAGTGGACAGACTATAGTGGAAAGACTAAAGTGGAAAGCCTAAAGTGGAAAGACTAAAGTGGACAGACTATAGCGGAAAGACTATAGCGGAAAGACTAAGTGGACAGACTAAAGCGGAAAGACTATAGTGGAAAGACTGAAGTGGACAGACTAAAGTGGAAAAACTAAAGTGGAAAGACTAAAGTGGACAGACTATAGTGGAAAGACTATAGTGGAAAGACTAAAGTGGACAGACTATAGTGGAAAGACTATAGTGGAAACACTGTAGTGGACAGAATAAAGTGGAGAGTATAGTGGAAAGACTAAAGTGGACAGAGAATAGTGGAAATACTAAAGTGGACAGACTATAGTGGAAAGACTATAGTGGAGAGACTGTAGTGGACAGAATAAAGTGGAGACTATAGTGGAAAGACTAAAGTGGACAGAGAATAGTGGAAAGACTGTAGTGGACAGAATAAAGTGGAGACTATAGTCGAAAGACTAAAGTGGACAGGGAGTATTGGAAAGACTAAAGTGGAAAGACTAAAGTGGAAAGACTATATTGGAAAAACTGAAGTGGAAAGACTGAGTGGACAGACTAAAGTGTACACACTGAAGTGGACAGAATAAAGTAAAAAGACTAAAGTGGAAAGACTAAAGTGGACAGGCTATAGTGGAAAGACTAAAGTGGACAGACTAACGTGGAAAGACTAAAGTGGAAAGACTAAAGTGGACAGACTATAGTGGAAAGACTATAGTGGAAAGACTGTAGTGGACAGAATAAAGTGGAGGGTATCGTGGAAAGACTAAAGTGGACAGAGAATAGTGGAAAGACTAAAGTGGACAGACTATAGTGGAAAGACTATAGTGGAGAGACTGTAGTGGACAGAATAAAGTGGAGACTCTAGTGGAAAGACTAAAGTGGACAGAGAATAGTGGAAAGACTGTAGTGGACAGAATAAAGTGGACACTATAGTGGAAAGACTAAAGTGGAAAGACTAAAGTGGACAGGGAGTATTGGAAAGACTAAAGTGGAAAGACTGTAGTGGACAGAATAAAGTGGAGACTATAGTGGAAAGACTAAAGTGGACAGGGAGTATTGGAAAGACTAAAGTGGAAAGACTGTAGTGGACAGAATAAAGTGGAGACTATAGTGGAAAGACTAAAGTGGAAAGACTATATTGGAAAAACTGAAGTGGAAAGACTGAGTGGACAGACTAAAGTGTACACACTGAAGTGGACAGAATAAAGTAAAAAGACTAAAGTGGAAAGACTAAAGTGGACAGGCTATAGTGGAAAGACTAAAGTGGACAGACTAACGTGGAAAGACTAAAGTGGAAAGACTAAAGTGGACAGACTATAGTGGAAAGACTATAATGGAAAGACTGTAGTGGACAGAATAAAGTGGAGGGTATCGTGGAAAGACTAAAGTGGACAGAGAATAGTGGAAAGACTAAAGTGGACAGACTATAGTGGAAACACTATAGTGGAGAGACTGTAGTGGACAGAATAAAGTGGAGACTCTAGTGGAAAGACTAAAGTGGAAAGACTAAAGTGGACAGAGAATAGTGGAAAGACTGTAGTGGACAGAATAAAGTGGACACTATAGTGGAAAGACTAAAGTGGAAAGACTAAAGTGGACAGGGAGTATTGGAAAGACTAAAGTGGAAAGACTGTAGTGGACAGAATAAAGTGGAGACTATAGTGGAAAGACTAAAGTGGAAAGACTAAAGTGGACAGACTATAGTGAAAAGACTGAAGTGGAAAGACTCAGTAGACAGACTAAAGTTTACACACTGAAGTGGACAGAATAAAGTGGAATGACTAAAGTGGAAAGACTAAAGTGGACAGACTATAGTGGAAAGACTAAAGTGGACTGACTAAAGTGGAAAGATTAAAGTGGAAAGACTAAAAAGGACAGACTATAGTGGAAAGACTATAGTGGAAAGACTAAAGTGGAGACTATAGTGGAAAGACTAAAGTGGAAAGATTAAAGTGGACAGAGAATAGTGGAAAGACTAAAGTGGACAGACTATAGTGGAAAGACTAAAGTGGACAGACTAAAGTGGAAAGACTAAAGTGGAAAGACTAAAGTGGACAGACTATAGTGGAAAGACTATATTGGAAAGACTGTAGTGGACAGAATAAAGTGGAGAGTATAGTGGAAAGACTAAAGTGGACAGAGAATAGTGGAAAGACTAAAGTGGACAGACTCTAGTGGAAAGACTAAGTTGACAGACTAAAGCGGAAAGGCTAAAGTGGAAAGACTAAAGTGGACAGACTATAGTGGAAAGACTAAAGTGGACAGACTATAGCGGAAAGACTATAGCGGAAAGACTAAGTGGACAGACTAAAGCGGAAAGACTATAGTGGAAAGACTGAAGTGGACAGACTAAAGTGGAAAAACTAAAGTGGAAAGACTAAAGTGGACATACTCTAGTGGAAAGACTAAGTAGATAGACTAAAGCGGAAAGACTAAAGTGGACAGACTATAGTGGAAAGACTAAAGTGGAAAGACTAAAGTGGAAAGACTAAAGTGGACAGACTATAGCGGAAAGACTATAGCGGAAAGACTAAGTGGACAGACTAAAGCGGAAAGACTATAGTGGAAAGACTGAAGTGGACAGACTAAAGTGGAAAAACTAAAGTGGAAAGACTAAAGTGGACAGACTATAGTGGAAAGACTATAGTGGAAAGACTAAAGTGGACAGACTATAGTGGAAAGACTATAGTGGAAACACTGTAGTGGACAGAATAAAGTGGAGAGTATAGTGGAAAGACTAAAGTGGACAGAGAATAGTGGAAATACTAAAGTGGACAGACTATAGTGGAAAGACTATAGTGGAGAGACTGTAGTGGACAGAATAAAGTGGAGACTATAGTGGAAAGACTAAAGTGGACAGAGAATAGTGGAAAGACTGTAGTGGACAGAATAAAGTGGAGACTATAGTCGAAAGACTAAAGTGGACAGGGAGTATTGGAAAGACTAAAGTGGAAAGACTAAAGTGGACAGACTAAAGTGAAAAGACTGAAGTGGAAAGACTCAGTAGACAGACTAAAGTTTACACACTGAAGTGGACAGAATAAAGTGGAATGACTAAAGTGGAAAGACTAAAGTGGACAGACTATAGTGGAAAGACTAAAGTGGACTGACTAAAGTGGAAAGATTAAAGTGGAAAGACTAAGTGGACAGACTAAAGCGGAAAGGCTATAGTGGAAAGACTAAAGTGGACAGACTATAGTGGAAAGACTAAATTGGACAGACTAAAGTGAAAAGACTAAAGTTGAAAGACTAAAGTGGACAGACTAAAGTGGACAGACTCTAGTGGAAAGACTAAGTGGACAGACTAAAGCGGAAAGACTAAAGTTGAAAGACTAAAGTGGACAGACTATATTGGAAAGACTGTAGTGGACAGAATAAAGTGGAGAGTATAGTGGAAAGACTAAAGTGGACAGAGAATAGTGGAAAGACTAAAGTGGACAGACTCTAGTGGAAAGACTAAGTTGACAGACTAAAGCGGAAAGACTATAGTGGAAAGACTGAAGTGGACAGACTAAAGTGGAAAAACTAAAGTGGAAAGACTAAAGTGGACAGACTATAGTGGAAAGACTATAGTGGAAAGACTAAAGTGGACAGACTATAGTGGAAAGACTATAGTGGAAACACTGTAGTGGACAGAATAAAGTGGAGAGTATAGTGGAAAGACTAAAGTGGACAGAGAATAGTGGAAATACTAAAGTGGACAGACTATAGTGGAAAGACTATAGTGGAGAGACTGTAGTGGACAGAATAAAGTGGAGACTATAGTGGAAAGACTAAAGTGGACAGAGAATAGTGGAAAGACTGTAGTGGACAGAATAAAGTGGAGACTATAGTCGAAAGACTAAAGTGGACAGGGAGTATTGGAAAGACTAAAGTGGAAAGACTAAAGTGGACAGACTATAGTGAAAAGACTGAAGTGGAAAGACTCAGTAGACAGACTAAAGTTTACACACTGAAGTGGACAGAATAAAGTGGAATGACTAAAGTGGAAAGACTAAAGTGGACAGACTATAGTGGAAAGACTAAAGTGGACTGACTAAAGTGGAAAGATTAAAGTGGAAAGACTAAAAAGGACAGACTATAGTGGAAAGACTATAGTGGAAAGACTAAAGTGGAGACTATAGTGGAAAGACTAAAGTGGAAAGATTAAAGTGGACAGAGAATAGTGGAAAGACTAAAGTGGACAGACTATAGTGGAAAGACTAAAGTGGACAGACTAAAGTGGAAAGACTAAAGTGGAAAGACTAAAGTGGACAGACTATAGTGGAAAGACTATATTGGAAAGACTGTAGTGGACAGAATAAAGTGGAGAGTATAGTGGAAAGACTAAAGTGGACAGAGAATAGTGGAAAGACTAAAGTGGACAGACTCTAGTGGAAAGACTAAGTTGACAGACTAAAGCGGAAAGGCTAAAGTGGAAAGACTAAAGTGGACAGACTATAGTGGAAAGACTAAAGTGGACAGACTATAGCGGAAAGACTATAGCGGAAAGACTAAGTGGACAGACTAAAGCGGAAAGACTATAGTGGAAAGACTGAAGTGGACAGACTAAAGTGGAAAAACTAAAGTGGAAAGACTAAAGTGGACATACTCTAGTGGAAAGACTAAGTAGATAGACTAAAGCGGAAAGACTAAAGTGGACAGACTATAGTGGAAAGACTAAAGTGGAAAGACTAAAGTGGAAAGACTAAAGTGGACAGACTATAGCGGAAAGACTATAGCGGAAAGACTAAGTGGACAGACTAAAGCGGAAAGACTATAGTGGAAAGACTGAAGTGGACAGACTAAAGTGGAAAAACTAAAGTGGAAAGACTAAAGTGGACAGACTATAGTGGAAAGACTATAGTGGAAAGACTAAAGTGGACAGACTATAGTGGAAAGACTATAGTGGAAACACTGTAGTGGACAGAATAAAGTGGAGAGTATAGTGGAAAGACTAAAGTGGACAGAGAATAGTGGAAATACTAAAGTGGACAGACTATAGTGGAAAGACTATAGTGGAGAGACTGTAGTGGACAGAATAAAGTGGAGACTATAGTGGAAAGACTAAAGTGGACAGAGAATAGTGGAAAGACTGTAGTGGACAGAATAAAGTGGAGACTATAGTCGAAAGACTAAAGTGGACAGGGAGTATTGGAAAGACTAAAGTGGAAAGACTAAAGTGGAAAGACTATATTGGAAAAACTGAAGTGGAAAGACTGAGTGGACAGACTAAAGTGTACACACTGAAGTGGACAGAATAAAGTAAAAAGACTAAAGTGGAAAGACTAAAGTGGACAGGCTATAGTGGAAAGACTAAAGTGGACAGACTAACGTGGAAAGACTAAAGTGGAAAGACTAAAGTGGACAGACTATAGTGGAAAGACTATAGTGGAAAGACTGTAGTGGACAGAATAAAGTGGAGGGTATCGTGGAAAGACTAAAGTGGACAGAGAATAGTGGAAAGACTAAAGTGGACAGACTATAGTGGAAAGACTATAGTGGAGAGACTGTAGTGGACAGAATAAAGTGGAGACTCTAGTGGAAAGACTAAAGTGGACAGAGAATAGTGGAAAGACTGTAGTGGACAGAATAAAGTGGACACTATAGTGGAAAGACTAAAGTGGAAAGACTAAAGTGGACAGGGAGTATTGGAAAGACTAAAGTGGAAAGACTGTAGTGGACAGAATAAAGTGGAGACTATAGTGGAAAGACTAAAGTGGAAAGACTAAAGTGGACAGACTATAGTGAAAAGACTGAAGTGGAAAGACTCAGTAGACAGACTAAAGTTTACACACTGAAGTGGACAGAATAAAGTGGAATGACTAAAGTGGAAAGACTAAAGTGGACAGACTATAGTGGAAAGACTAAAGTGGACCGACTAAAGTGGAAAGATTAAAGTGGAAAGACTAAAAAGGACAGACTATAGTGGAAAGACTATAGTGGAAAGACTAAAGTGGAGACTATAGTGGAAAGACTAAAGTGGAAAGATTAAAGTGGACAGAGAATAGTGGAAAGACTAAAGTGGACAGACTATAGTGGAAAGACTAAAGTGGACAGACTAAAGTGGAAAGACTAAAGTGGAAAGACTAAAGTGGACAGACTATAGTGGAAAGACTATATTGGAAAGACTGTAGTGGACAGAATAAAGTGGAGAGTAGAGTGGAAAGACTAAAGTGGACAGAGAATAGCGGAAAGACTAAAGTGGACAGACTGTAGTGGAAAAACTAAGTTGACAGACTAAAGCGGAAAGGCTAAAGTGGAAAGACTAAAGTGGACAGACTATAGTGGAAAGACTAAAGTGGACAGACTATAGCGGAAAGACTATAGCGGAAAGACTAAGTGGACAGACTAAAGCGGAAAGACTATAGTGGAAAGACTGAAGTGGACAGACTAAAGTGGAAAAACTAAAGTGGAAAGACTAAAGTGGACATACTCTAGTGGAAAGACTAAGTAGATAGACTAAAGCGGAAAGACTAAAGTGGACAGACTATAGTGGAAAGACTAAAGTGGAAAGACTAAAGTGGAAAGACTAAAGTTGAAAGACTAAAGTGGACAGACTATAGCGGAAAGACTATAGCGGAAAGACTAAGTGGACAGACTAAAGCGGAAAGACTATAGTGGAAAGACTGAAGTGGACAGACTAAAGTGGAAAAACTAAAGTGGAAAGACTAAAGTGGACAGACTATAGTGGAAAGACTATAGTGGAAAGACTAAAGTGGACAGACTATAGTGGAAAGACTATAGTGGAAACACTGTAGTGGACAGAATAAAGTGGAGAGTATAGTGGAAAGACTAAAGTGGACAGAGAATAGTGGAAATACTAAAGTGGACAGACTATAGTGGAAAGACTATAGTGGAGAGACTGTAGTGGACAGAATAAAGTGGAGACTATAGTGGAAAGACTAAAGTGGACAGAGAATAGTCGAAAGACTGTAGTGGACAGAATAAAGTGGAGACTATAGTCGAAAGACTAAAGTGGACAGGGAGTATTGGAAAGACTAAAGTGGAAAGACTGTAGTGGACAGAATAAAGTGGAGACTATAGTGGAAAGACTAAAGTGGAAAGACTATATTGGAAAAACTGAAGTGGAAAGACTGAGTGGACAGACTAAAGTGTACACACTGAAGTGGACAGAATAAAGTAAAAAGACTAAAGTGGAAAGACTAAAGTGGACAGGCTATAGTGGAAAGACTAAAGTGGACAGACTAACGTGGAAAGACTAAAGTGGAAAGACTAAAGTGGACAGACTATAGTGGAAAGACTATAGTGGAAAGACTGTAGTGGACAGAATAAAGTGGAGGGTATCGTGGAAAGACTAAAGTGGACAGAGAATAGTGGAAAGACTAAAGTGGACAGACTATAGTGGAAAGACTATAGTGGAGAGACTGTAGTGGACAGAATAAAGTGGAGACTCTAGTGGAAAGACTAAAGTGGACAGAGAATAGTGGAAAGACTGTAGTGGACAGAATAAAGTGGACACTATAGTGGAAAGACTAAAGTGGAAAGACTAAAGTGGACAGGGAGTATTGGAAAGACTAAAGTGGAAAGACTGTAGTGGACAGAATAAAGTGGAGACTATAGTGGAAAGACTAAAGTGGAAAGACTAAAGTGGACAGACTATAGTGGAAAGACTGAAGTGGAAAGACTCAGTAGACAGACTAAAGTTTACACACTGAAGTGGACAGAATAAAGTGGAAAGACTAAAGTGGAAAGACTAAAGTGGACAGACTATAGTGGAAAGACTAAAGTGGACCGACTAAAGTGGAAAGATTAAAGTGGAAAGACTAAAAAGGACAGACTATAGTGGAAAGACTATAGTGGAAAGACTAAAGTGGAGACTATAGTGGAAAGACTAAAGTGGAAAGATTAAAGTGGACAGAGAATAGTGGAAAGACTAAAGTGGACAGACTATAGTGGAAAGACTAAAGTGGACAGACTAAAGTGGAAAGACTAAAGTGGAAAGACTAAAGTGGACAGACTATAGTGGAAAGACTATATTGGAAAGACTGTAGTGGACAGAATAAAGTGGAGAGTATAGTGGAAAGACTAAAGTGGACAGAGAATAGTGGAAAGACTAAAGTGGACAGACTCTAGTGGAAAGACTAAGTTGACAGACTAAAGCGGAAAGGCTAAAGTGGAAAGACTAAAGTGGACAGACTATAGTGGAAAGACTAAAGTGGACAGACTAAAGTGGAAAGACTAAAGTTGAAAGACTAAAGTGGACAGACTAAAGTGGACAGACTATAGTGGAAAGACTAAGTGGACAGACTAAAGCGGAAAGACTAAAGTTGACAGACTAAAGTGGACAGACTATAGTGGAAAGACTAAAGTGGACAGACTAAAGTGGAAAGACTAAAGTGGAAAGACTAAAGTGGACAGACTATAGTGGAAAGACTAAAGTGGACAGACTAAAGTTGAAAGACTAAAGTGGACAGACTAAAGTGGACAGACTAAAGCGGAAAGACTAAAGTGGAAAGACTAAACTTGACAGACTATAGTGGAAAGACTAAAGTGGACAGACTAAAGTGGAAAGACTAAAGTGGAAAGACTAAAGTGGAAAGACTATAGTGGAAAGACTAAAGTGGACAGACTAAAGTGGAAAGACTAAAGTGGAAAGAAAAAGTGGACAGACTAAAGCGGAAAGACTAAAGTGGAAAGACTAAAGTTGACAGACTATAGTGGAAAGACTAAAGTGGACAGACTAAAGTGGAAAGACTAAAGTGGAAAGACTAAAGTGGACAGACTATAGTGGAAAGACTATATTGGAAAGACTAAGTGGACAGACTATAGCGGAAAGACTAAAGTGGAAAATCTAAAGTGGACAGACTATAGTGGAAAGACTAAAGTGGACAGACTAAAGTGGAAAGACTAAAGTGGAAAGACTAAAGTTGACAGACTATAGTGGAAAGACTATAGTGGAAAGACTTTAGTGGACAGAATAAAGTGGAGACTATAGTAGAAAGACTAAAGTGGACAGAGAATAGTGGAAAGACTAAAGTGGACAGTCTATAGTGGAAAGACTAAAGTGGAAAGACTAAAGCGGAAAGACGAAAGTGGACAGAAAATAGTGGAAATGACTAAAGTGGACAGACTAAAGTGGAAAGACTAAAGTGGACAGACTCTAGTGGAAAGACTGAAGCGGAAAGACTAAAGTGGACAGAGAGTAGTGGAAAGACTAAAGTGGAAAGACTATTGTGGAAAGACTGTAGTGGACAGAATAAAGTGGAGACTATAGTGGAAAAACTAAAGTGGAAAGACTAAAGTGGACAGACTATAGTGGAAAGACTTTAGTGGACAGAATAAAGTGGAGACTATAGTAGAAAGACTAAAGTGGACAGAGAATAGTGGAAAGACTGAAGCGGAAAGACTAAAGTGGACAGAGAGTAGTGGAAAGACTAAAGTGGACAGACTATAGTGGAAAGACTAAAGTGGACAGACTAAAGTGGAAAGACTAAAGTGGAAAGACTAAAGCGGAAAGACGAAAGTGGACAGAAAATAGTGGAAATGACTAAAGTGGAAAGACTAAAGTGGAAAGACGAAAGTGGACAGACTAAAGTTGAAAGATTAAAGTGGACAGACTCTAGTGGAAAGACTGAAGCGGAAAGACTAAAGTGGACAGAGAGTAGTGGAAAGACTAAAGTGGACAGACTATAGTGGAAAGACTAAAGTGGACAGACTATAGTAGAAAGACTAAAATGGACAGAGAATAGTGGAAAGACTGAAGCGGAAAGACTAAAGTGGACAGAGAGTAGTGGAAAGACTAAAGTGGACAGACTATAGTGGAAAGACTAAAGTGGACAGACTAAAGTGGAAAGACTAAAGTGGAAAGACTAAAGCGGAAAGACGAAAGTGGACAGAAAATAGTGGAAATGACTAAAGTGGAAAGACTAAAGTGGAAAGACAAAAGTGGACAGACTAAAGTTGAAAGACTAAAGTGGACAGACTCTAGTGGAAAGACTGAAGCGGAAAGACTAAAGTGGACAGAGAGTAGTGGAAAGACTAATGTGGAAAGACTATTGTGGAAAGACTGTAGTGGACAGAATAAAGTGGAGACTATAGTGGAAAAACTAAAGTGGAAAGACTAAAGTGGACAGACTATAGTGGAAAAGACTGAAGTGGACAGACTAAAGTGGAAAAACTAAAGTGGAAAGACTAAAGTGGATAGACTATAGTGGAAAGACTATAGTGGAAAGACTGTAGTGGACAGAATAAAGTGGAGACTATAGAGGAAAGACTAAAGTGGACAGACTAAAGTGGACAGACTCTAGTGGAAATACTAAGTAGATAGACTAAAGCGGAAAGACTAAAGTTGAAAGACTAAAGTGGACAGACTATAGTGGAAAGACTAAAGTGGACAGACCAAAGTGGAAAGACTAAAGTGGAAAGACTAAAGTGGACAGACTATAGTGGAAAGACTATAGTGGAAAGACTAAGTGGACAGACTAAAGCGGAAAGACTATAGTGGAAAGACTGAAGTGGACAGACTAAAGTGGACCGACTAAAGTGGAAAGACTAAAGTGGACAGACTAAAGCGGAAAGACTAAAGTGGAAAGACCAAAGTCGACAGACTATAGTGGAAAAACTAAAGTGGACAGACTATAGTGAAAAGACTATAGTGGAAAGACTGTAGTGGACAGAATAAATTGGAGACTATAGTGGAAAGACTAATGTGGACAGAGAATAGTGGAAAGACTAAAGTGGAAAGACTAAAGTGGAAAGACTAATGTGGACAGACTATAGTGGAAAGACTGAAGTGGAAAGACTAAGTGGACAGACTAAAGTGGAAAGACTATAGTGGAAAGACTAAAGTGGACAGACTATAGTGGAAAGTCTGAAGTGGACAATCTGAAGTGGAAAGACTATAGTGGAAAGACTAAAGTGGAAAGACTAAAGTGGACAGACTATAGCGGAAAGATTGAAGTGGAAAGACTCAGTGGACAAACTAAAGTGTACACACTGAAGTGGAGAGAATAAAGCGGAAAGACTAAAGTGGAAAGACTCAAGTGGACAGACTATAGTGGAAAGACTAAAGTGGACAGAGTAAAGTGGAAAGACTAAAGTGGACGGACTATAGTGGAAAGACCAAAGTGGACAGACTATAGTGGAAAGACTAAAGTGGACAGACTAAAGTGGAAAGACTAAAGTGGACATACGATCGTGGAAATGACTAAAGTGGAAAGACTAAAGTGGACAGACTGAAGTGGAAAGACTAAGTGGACAGACTAAAGCGAAAAGACTAGGGTGGAACGTCTAAAGTGGACAGACTATAGTGGAAAGACTGAAGTGGAAAGACTCAGTGGACAGACTAAAGTGTACACACTGCAGTGGACAGAATAAAGTGGAAAGACTAAAGTGGAAAGACTAAAGTGGACAGACTATAGTGGAAAGACTAAAGTGGACAGACTAAAGTGGAAAGACTAAAGTGGAAAGACTAAAGTGGACAGACTATAGTGGAAAGACTTTAGTCGACAGAATAAAGTGGAGACTATAGTGGAAAGACTAAAGTGGAAAGACTAAAGTGGAAAGACCAAAGTGGACAGACTATAGTGGAAAGACTAAAGTGGACAGACTAAAGTGGAAAGACTAAAGTGGACAGACTATAGTGGAGAGACTATAGTGGAAAGACTGTAGTGGCCAGAATAAAGTGGAGACTATAGTGGAAAGACTAAAGTGGAAAGACTAAAGTGGACAGACTATAGTGGAAAGACTGAAGTGGACAGACTAAAGTGGAAAAACTAAATTGGAAAGACTAAAGTGGACAGACTATACTGGAAAGACTATAGTGGAAAGACTGTAGTGGACAGAATAAAGTGGAGACTATAGTGGAAAGACTAAAGTGGACAGAGAATCGTGGAAAGACTAAAGTGGAAAGACTGTAGTGGACAGAATATAGTGGAGACTATAGTGGAATGACTAAAGTGGAAAGACTAAAATGGACAGACTATAGTGGAAAGACTGAAGTAAAAAGACTAAGTGGACAGACTAAAGTGGAAAGACTATAGTGGAAAGACTAAAGTGGACAGACTATAGTGGAAAGACTAAAGTGGAAAAACTGAAGTGGAAAGACTATAGTGGAAAGACTAAAGTGGAAAGACTAAAGCGGACAGACTAAAGTGGAAAGACCAAAGTGGACTGACGATAGTGGAAATGACTAAAGTGGAAAGACTAAAGTGGACAGACTAAAGTGGAAAGACTAAAGTTGACAGACTCTTGTGGAAAGACTAAGTGGACAGACTAAAGCGAAAAGACTAGGTTGGAAAGACTAAAGTGGACAGACTATAGTGGAAAGACTGAAGTGGAAAGACTCAGTGGACAGACTGAAGTGTACACACTGCAGTGGACAGAATAAAGTGGAAAGACTAAAGTGGAAAGACTAAAGTGGACAGACTATAGTGGAAAGACTAAAGTGGACAGACTAAAGTGGAAAGACTAAAGTGGACAGACTATAATGGAAAGACTATAGAGGAGAGACTGTAGTGGACAGAATAAAGTGGAGACTATGGTGGAAAGTCTAAAGTGGAAAGACTAAAGTGGAGAATAGTGGAAAGACTAAAGTGGACAGACTATAGTGGAAAGACTAATGTGGACAGACTAAAGTGGAAAGACTAAAGTGGACCGACTATAGTGGAAAGACTATAGTGGAAAGACTGTAGTTGACAGAATAAAGTGGAGACTATAGTGGAAAGACTAAAGTGGAAAGACAATAGTGGAAAAAATGTAGTGGACAGAATAAAGTGGAGACTAAAGTGGAAAGACTAAAGTGGACAGAGAATAGTGGAAAGACGAAAGTGGAAAGACTGAGTGGACAGAATAAAGTGGAGACTATAGTGGAAAGACTAAAGTGGACAGAGAATAGTGGAAAGACGAAAGTGGAAAGACTGTAGTGGACAGAATAAAGTGGAGACTATAGTGGAAAGACTAAAGTGGAAAGACTAAATTCTGTCCACTACAGTCTTTCCACTATAGTCTTTCCACTATAGTCTTTCCACTTTAGTCTTTCCACTTTAGTCTTTCCACTTTAGTCTGTCGACTTTAGTCTTTCCACTATAGTCTGTCCACTTTGGTCTTTCCACTTTAGTCTTTCCACTTTAGTCTGTCCACTTTAGTCTGTCCACTTTAGTCTTTCCACTTTAGTCATTTCCGCTATCTTCTGTCCACTTTAGTCTTTCCACTTTAGTCTTTCCACTTTAGTCTGTCCACTTTAGTCTTTCCACTATAGTCTGTCCACTTTAGTCTTTCCACTATAGTCTGTCCACTTTAGTCTTTCCACTATTCTCTGTCCACTTTAGTCTTTCCAATTTAGTCTTTCCACTATAGTCTCCACTTTATTCTGTCCACTACAGTCTTTCCACTATAGTCTTTCCACTATAGTCTTTCCACTTTAGTCTTTCCACTTTAGTCTTTCCACTTTAGTCTGTCCACTTTAGTCTTTCCACTATAGTCTTTCCACTTTGGTCTTTCCACTTTAGTCTTTCCGCTTTAGTCTGTCCACTTTAGTCTTTCCACTTTAGTCTGTCCACTTTAGTCTGTCCACTTTAGTCTTCCCACTTTAGTCATTTCCACTATCTTCTGTCCACTTTAGTCTTTCCACTTTAGTCTTTCCACTATAGTCTCCACTTTATTCTGTCCACTACAGTCTTTCCACTATAGTCTTTCCACTTTAGTCTGTCCACTTAGTCTTTCCACTTCAGTCTTTCCACTATAGTCTGTCCACTTTAGTTTTTCCACTTTAGTCTTTCCACTTTAGTCTTTCCACTATTCTCTGTCCACTTTAGTCTTTCCACTATAGTCTCCACTTTATTCTGTCCACTACAGTCTTTCCACTATATTCTTTTCACTATAGTCTGTCCACTTTAGTTTTTCCACTATAGTCTGTCCACTTTGGTCTTTCCACTTTAGTCTTTCCGCTTTAGTCTGTCCACTTTAGTCTTTCCACTTTAGTCTGTCCACTTCAGTCTTTCCACTTTAGTCTTTCCACTTTAGTCTGTCCACTTTAGTCTTTCCACTATAGTCTGTCCACTTGAGTCTTTCCACTTTAGTCTTTCCGCTTCATTCTCTCCACTTCAGTGTGTACACTTTAGTTTGTCCACTGAGTCTTTCCACTTCAACCTTTCCGCTATAGTCTGTCCACTTTAGTCTTTCCATTTTAGTCTTTCCACTATAGTCTTTCCACTTCAGTTTGTCCACTTTAGTCTTTCCACTATAGTCTGTCCACTTTAGTCTTTCCACTATAGTCTTTCCACTTTAGTCTGTCCACTTAGTCTTTCCACTTCAGTCTTTCCACTATAGTCTGTCAACTTTAGTCTTTCCACTTTAGTCTTTCCACTTTAGTCTTTCCATTATTCTCTGTCCACTTTAATCTTTCCACTATCCTATTCTCTGTCTATTCTCTGTCCACTTTAGTCTGTCCACTTTGGTCTTTCCACTTTAGTCTTTCCACTTTAGTCTGTCCACTTTAGTCTTTCCACTTTAGTCATTTCCACTATCTTCTGTCCAATTTAGTCTTTCCACTTTAGTCTTTCCACTTCAGTCTTTCCACTATAGTCTGTCCACTTTAGTCTTTCCACTTTAGTCTTTCCACTTTAGTCTTTCCACTATTCTCTGTCCACTTTAGTCTTTCCACTATAGTCTCCACTTTATTCTGTCCACTACAGTCTTTCCACTATAGTCTTTTCACTGTAGTCTGTCCACTTTAGTTTTTCCACCATAGTCTGTCCACTTTGGTCTTTCCACTTTAGTCTTTCCGCTTTAGTCTGTCCACTTTAGTCTTTCCACTTTAGTATGTCCACTTTAGTCTGTCCACCTTAGTCTTTCCACTTTAGTCATTTCCACTATCTTCTGTCCACTTTAGTCTTTCCATTTTAGTCTTTCCACTTTAGTCTGTCCACTTTAGTCTGTGCACTTTAGTCTTTCCACTATAGTCTGTCCACTTTAGTCTTTCCACTATAGTCTGTCCACTTTAGTCTTTCCACTATTCTTTGTCCACTTTAGCCTTTCCACTTTAGTCTTTCCACTACAGTCTCCACTTTATTATGTCCACTACAGTCTTTCCACTATAGTCTTTCCACTATAGTCTTTCCACTTTAGTCTTTCCACTTTAGTCTTTCCACTTTAGTCTGTCCACTTTAGTCTTTCCACTATAGTCTGTCCACTTTGGTCTTTCCACTTTAGTCTTTCCGCTTTAGTCTGTCCACTTTAGTCTTTCCACTTTAGTCTGTCCACTTTGGTTTGTCCACTTTAGTCATTTCCACTATCTTCTGTCCACTTTAGTCTTTCCACTATAGTCTTTCCACTTTAGTCTTTCCACTTTAGTCTTTCCACTTTAGTCTGTCCACTTTAGTCTTTCCACTATAGTCTGTCCACTTTGGTCTTTCCACTTTAGTCTTTCCGCTTTAGTCTGTCCACTTTAGTCTTTCCACTATAGTCTGTCCACTTTGGTCTGTCCACTTTAGTCATTTCCACTATCTTCTGTCCACTTTAGTCTTTCCACTTTAGTCTTTCCACTTTAGTCTAGTAAGTAAGTAAGTAAGTAATTTATTTATGACCCGCCATTTTGAAAAGGCGGAGTAAATGACAAAAGTAAAGAAAATAAACAAAACACATATATACACACAGAAAAAGACACTTAATTTTTAATCTTCGGTCAGGAAGCAGTGGACGACATCGTGTGCTAGTTGGGCCTTGTTGTCCATGAGTTTTGAAAGTGATGACGAAACATCCAAAAGGGTAACACTTGCGTCTTGAATTTTGAATTTCTCCGTCAATGTATGGTTATGACATAATTTCGACAAGTGGAGGAGGTGCTTTGCATATTTAAAATAACATGATCTCATCTTTTTAATGTCCTTCTTTCGCAGAACATGAGTGACGCCAGAACGAAATAGTATAGAAGGAGCGCAGAAGGTGCTGTACAAATTTCCCAAAGCTTTACGATTATAGCGCCCCCGGTTGGGGACGATGCGCCCATAGGCGCTACGGATCGACTTATAAACTTCTTGAACAACCGATGAGCAAAATTTTGACAATGAAGATTTGAATGTTATGCCGAGCCACCGTAGAGAGTCTGTTGATTTGACGATGAACGATCCAAGAGATATAGAAGCTTTAGATGCACTCGAACAATTTGACGAAGGGTTGAAATGCAGGTACTCACATTTTGAAAGGTTAACTTCAAGGCCAATTTTCAGAAGTTCTGACGACAGCTTACTTACATTTTTTGTGAGTGTGGATCGGCTACGGCTTACTAAGAGCAAGTCGTCCGCATAGGCTATGTAGCTGAAGGCATAGTCTTTATAGAAGTAAGCAGGAAGCAAAGAATCGAGACAAGAAGATATGGCCGATTTGAAGATGTAGGGAGATAAGACTCCCCCTTGGCGAACACCAGTTCGGACAGAAATAATCTCTGACAAGCTACCTTGCCATTTGAACCTTACTGAAGAATGACCATACCAAAATTTTAACAGATAGACGACAGACAGATTCACGCCAGAAGTAATGAGAGAAAATAGGGCCTGAGAATGCGTTATATTGTCAAAAGCACCAGCTATATCTATAGAACATATATGTATAGAAGACTTGTCGCGGGTAGCCTGTTTCATCATTTTTGTCAATATGTGATGAGCATGCGCACAACTGGCGCTCGAACGGAATCCAAACTGCATTGAACCAAAGCTACATTTTTCAACTAGTTCTGGAAGAAGGACGTATTCCAGGATTTTGCTTATGGTACAAGAAACTGTAATTGGCCGATAGCTTTTGCAAAGGTCCGCGTCTTTCCCTCGCTTAATCACCGATGTTATAGTACCCAGGAGGAAACTATTCGGAACCAAACCCTGGCATAAACACATTTGAAATAGCAGCTGAAGGTGTTGTGTTAAAGCTGGACACTCAATTTTGAAAAAATCGGCGTTAAGGCCATCAGAATCTGTAGAACCAGTTCTTCTTAATTTTCGGAAAGCAATTTCGATGGAAGAACAAGTAACGGGAAGAACAGAAGGTTGAAATATTTTCCTTGGTAGGTATTTAAGAAGTAAATTTTCAAAGTGCTGCTGAATCTGGTTTTTGCAACCACTGAATAGACCACGGTAGTGGTTGGTCCAGTCAGCCATAGTTAGCGCGGAAGGAGGTACAGCTGAACCTTTATCTGTACGAAGGACCTTTTGCCACGCTTTTTTGTCACTGGGAGCATCTAAGCCATTCAAACGAGCATTTTTAAGTGAAGATTTGTATTCACGCTTTGTTTTAGCTTTTAGATTAAAAACAGTACCATTCCCTGGGCGTCCACAAGCAATCCAAATTTTTAGCCAAAATTTTGCCGTGTTTTTTGCCTTCTTAACTTCAGGACTGACTTTCCAAATAGGTTTCCTTGTACCAACTCGAATTCTCTCAGTCGGTACAGCAATATCGGCTGCCAACTTCAAGCAATGGACAAGCTCGCTATAATAACAATTAATATCAACGGACGAAGTAGTAGCTGCTATACCAGTCTGAAGAAGGTGAAAAGGAACTTTTAAAAGCGAGAGAAGATTAGTTAATGTAGAAATGTAGAGCACAGTATCTATACAATTCCAGTTACGCTTTTGGATCCAAGCCTTCTTGGGATTTGGACGACTAATTCGAGCAACAGGGACAACCAAACAGAAAGACAGAGGCAGATGGTCGTCCTCAATTTTCTCCTCATCAACCTCAACAATACCGTCAATGAGACTTGTTTCAGAAACAATCAAATGATCAAGGTTGGAAACATTAGCGCCACGATTATGTCTATATGAAAAAGGTAGAGACTTCTCAATGAGACTGTGAGCTACCGGTAAAGAATCGAAAAATAAATCAGTCCGTACAGAAGAAGTTAGAAGATCAGTGTTAATATCACCAACAAGAGCCCATTTCATTCCTTTCCTTGAAATGTCTGATAGAAGTGTTCTGATTTTCTGACAAGCCTTAGCAAATGAACTATGTGATGCAATGTTCCGCCGGTCGCAAGGTAAATATACAATAACAAGAACAATATTGTCCAACTGAACGGCAAGAGCATAACGCCCAGACTGGAACAGTTTTGGTGGTGCTGAACACTCGCTGGCTCGAAGAAAAATGGCTAACCCACCGGAAGGACGACCTCTAGTTTTCATTGCCGGCTGAATGAACACAAAGTGCTCAGGAGATCGGCGCAAACTTTCGCTACTAGGGGCGGATAGCAGATGCTCTTGAAGACAAAGAATGTCCGAGCTGCCTAGCAAATCATCAAGTAGAAGATCTTTCCACTATAGTCTCCACTTTATTCTTTCCACTACAGTCTTTCCACTATAGTCTTTCCACTTTAGTCTGTCCACTTAGTCTTTCCACTTTAGTCTTTCCACTATAGTCTTTCCACTTCAGTTTGTCCACTTTAGTCTTTCCACTATGGTCTGTCCACTTGAGTCTTTCCACTTTAGTCTTTCCGCTTTATTCTCTCCACTTCAGTGTGTACACTTTAGTTTGTCCACTGAGTCTTTCCACTTCAATCTTTCGGCTATAGTCTGTCCACTTTAGTCTTTGCACTTGAGTCTTTCCACTATAGTCTTTCCACTTCAGTTTGTCCACTTTAGTCTTTCCACTATAGTCTGTCCACTTTAGTCTTTCCACTATAGTCTTTCCACTTTAGTTTGTCCACTTTAGTGTTTCCACTATAGTCTGTCCACTTGAGTCTTTCCACTTTAGTCTTTTCGCTTTATTCTCTCCACTTCAGTGTGTACACTTTAGTTTGTCCACTGAGTCTTTCCACTTCAGTCTTTCCACTATAGTATGTCCACTTTAGTCTTTCCAATTTAGTCTTTCCACTTTAGTCTTTCCACTATTCTCTGTCCACTTTAGTCTTTCCACTATAGTCTCCACTTTATTCTGTCCACTACAGTCTTTCCACTATAGTCTTTTCACTATAGTCTGTCCACTTTAGTTTTTCCACTATAGTCTGTTCACTTTGGTCTTTCCACTTTAGTCTTTCCGCTTTTGTCTGTCCACTCTAGTCTGTCCACTTTAGTCTGTCCACTTTAGTCTTTCCACTTTAGTCATTTCCACTATCTTCTGTCCACTTTAGTCTTTCCACTTTAGTCTTTCCACTATAGTCTGTCCACTTTAGTCTTTTCTCTGTCCACTTTAGTCTTTCCACTTTAGTCTTTCCACTATAGTCTCCACTTTAGTCTTTCCACTTAGTCTGTCCACTTTAGTCTGTCCACTTTAGTCTGTCCACTTTAGTCTGTCCACTTTAGTCTTTCCACTTTAGTCATTTCCACTATCTTCTGTCCACTTTAGTCTTTCCACTTTAGTCTTTTCACTATAGTCTGTCCACTTTAGTCTTTCCACTATAGTCTGTCCACTTTAGTCTTTCCACTATTCTCTGTCCACTTTAGTCTTTCCACTTTAGTCTTTTCACTATAGTCTCCACTTTAGTCTTTCCGCTTTAGTCTGTCCACTTTAGTCTGTCCACTTTAGTCTGTCCACTTTAGTCTTTCCACTTTAGTCATTTCCACTATCTTCTGTCCACTTTACCACTTTAGTCTTTCCACTATAGTCTGTCCAAATTAGTCTTTCCACTATAGTCTGTCCACTTTAGTCTTTCCACTATTCTCTGTCCACTTTAGTCTTTCCATTTTAGTCTTTCCACTATAGTCTCCACTTTATTCTGTCCACTACAGTCTTTCCGCTATAGTCTTTTCACTATAGTCTGTCCACTTTAGTCTTTCCACTTTAGTCTTTCCACTTTAGTCTGTCCACTTTAGTCTTTCCACTATAGTCTTTCCACTTTAGTCTTTCCACTTTAGTCTTTCCACTATTCTCTGTCCACTTTAGTCTTTCCACTATAGTCTCCACTTTATTCTGTCCACTACAGTCTTTCCACTATAGTCTTTTCACTATAGTCTGTCCACTTTAGTTTTTCCATTATAGTCTGTCCACTTTGGTCTTTCCACTTTAGTCTTTCCGCTTTAGTCTGTCCACTTTAGTCTTTCCACTTTAGTCTGTCCACTTTAGTCTGTCCACTTTAGTCTTTCCACTTTAGTCATTTCCACTATCTTCTGTCCACTTTAGTCTTTCCATTTTAGTCTTTCCACTTTAGTCTGTCCACTTTAGTCTTTCCACTATAGTCTGTCCATTTTAGGCTTTCCACTATAGTCTGTCCACTTTAGTCTTTCTACTATTCTCTGTCCACTTTAGTCTTTCCACTTTAGTCTTTCCACTATAGTCTCCACTTTATTCTGTCCACTACAATCTTTCCACTATAGTCTTTCCACTATAGTCTGTCAACTTTAGTCTTTCCACTTTAGTCTTTCCACTTTAGTCTGTCCACTTTAGTCTTTCCACTATAGTCCACTATAGTCACCAAAGTGGACAGACTATAGTGGAAAAACTAAAGTGGACAGAGAATAGTGGAAAGACTAAAGTTGACAGACTATAGTGGAAAGACTATAGTAGAAAGATTGTAGTGGACAGAATAAAGTGGAGACTATAGTGGAAAGACTAAAGTGGAAAGACTAAAGTGGACAGAGAATAGTAGAAAGACTAAAGTGGACAGAAGATAGTGGAAATGACTAAAGTGGAAAGACTAAAGTGGACAGACTAAAGTGGACAGACTAAAGTGGAAAGACTAAAGTGGACAGACTAAAGCGGAAAGACTAAAGTGGAAAGACCAAAGTGGACAGACTATAGTGGAAAAACTAAAGTGGACAGAGAATAGTGGAAAGACTAAAGTTGACAGACTATAGTGGAAAGACTGAAGTGGAAAGACTAAGTGGACAGACTAAAGTGGAAAGACTATAGTGGAAAGACTGTAGTGGACAGAATAAAGTGGAGACTATAGTGGAAAGACTAAAGTGGACAGAAGATAGTGGAAATGACTAAAGTGGAAAGACTAAAGTGGACAGACTAAAGTGGACAGACTAAAGTGGAAAGACTAAAGTGGACAGACTAAAGCGGAAAGACTAAAGTGGAAAGACCAAAGTGGACAGACTATAGTGGAAAGACTAAAGTGGACAGACTAAAGTGGAAAGACTATAGTGGAAAAACTAAAGTGGACAGACTATAGTGAAAAGACTAAAGTGGACAGACTAAAGTGGAAAGACTAAAGTGGAAAGACTAAAGTTGACAGACTATAGTGGAAAGACTATAGTGGAAAGATTGTAGTGGACAGAATAAAGTGGAGACTATAGTGGAAAGACTAAAGTGGACAGAGAATAGTGGAACGACTAAAGTGGACAGACTATAGTGGAAAGCCTAAAATGGACAGACTATAGTGGAAAGACTAAAGTGGACAGACTAAAGTGGAAAGACTAAAATGGAAAGACTAAAGTGGACAGAAGATAGTGGAAATGACTAAAGTGGAAAGACTAAAGTGGACAGACTAAAGTGGAAAGACTAAAGTGGACAGACTAAAGCGGAAAGACTAAAGTGGAAAGACCAAAGTGGACAGACTATAGTGGAAAAACTAAAGTGGACAGACTGCAGTGAAAAGACTATAGTGGAAAGACTGTAGTGGACAGAATAAAGTGGAGACTATAGTGGAAAGACTAAAGTGGACAGAGAATAGTGGAAAGACTAAAGTGGAAAGACTAAATAGGAAAGACTAAAGTGGACAGAAGATAGTGGAAATGACTAAAGTGGAAAGACTAAAGTGGACAGACTAAAGTGGAAAGACTAAAGTGGACAGACTAAAGCGGAAAGACTAAAGTGGAACGACCAAAGTGGACAGACTATAGTGGAAAAACTAAAGTGGACAGACTATAGTGAAAAGACTATAGTGGAAAGACTGTAGTGGACAGAATAAAGTGGAGACTATAGTGGAAAGACTAAAGTGGACAGAGAATAGTGGAAAGACTCAAGTGGAAAGACTAAATAGGAAAGACTAAAGTGGACAGACTATAATGGAAAGACTGAAGTGGAAAGACTAAGTGGACAGACTAAAGTGGAAAGACTATAGTGGAAAGACTGTAGTGGACAGAATAAAGTGGAGACTATAGTGGAAAGACTAAAGTGGAAAGACTAAAGTGGAAAGACTAAAGTGGACAGAAGATAGTGGAAATGACTAAAGTGGAAAGACTAAAGTGGACAGACTAAAGTGGAGAGACTAAAGTGGAAAGACTAAAGTGGACAGACTAAAGCGGAAAGACTAAAGTGGAAAGGCCAAAGTGGACAGACTATAGTGGAAAGACTAAAGTGGACAGACTAAAGTGGAAAGACTAAAGTGGAAAGACTAAAGTGGACAGACTATAGTGAAAAGACTATAGTGGAAAGACTGCAGTGGACAGAATAAAGTGGAGACTATAGTGGAAAGACTAAAATGGAAAGACTAAAGTGGACAGAGAATAGTGGAAAGACTAAAGTGGACAGACTATAGTGGAAAGACTAATTTGGACAGACTATAGTGGAAAGACTAAAGTGGTAAAGTGGACAGAAGATAGTGGAAATGACTAAAGTGGAAAGACCAAAGTGGACAGACTAAAGTGGACAGACTAAAGTGGACAGACTAAAGCGGAAAGACGAAAGTGGAGACTATAGTGAAAAGACTAAAGTGGAAAGACTAAAGTGGACAGAGAATAGTGGAAAGACTAAAGTGGACAGACTATAGTGGAAAGACTAAAGTGGACAGACTATAGTGGAAAGACTAAAGTGGAAAGACTAAAGTGGACAGAAGATAGTGGAAATGACTAAAGTGGAAAGACTAGAGTGGACAGACTAAAGTGGACAGACTAAAGTGGACAGACTAAAGTGGACAGACTAAAGCGGAAAGACTAAAGTGGAGACTATAGTGGAAAGACTAAAGTGGAAAGACTAAAGTGGACAGAGAAAAGACTAAAGTGGACAGACTATAGTGGAAAGACTAAAGTGGACAGAAGATAGTGGAAATGACTAAAGTGGAAAGACTAAAGTGGACAGACTAAAGTGGACAGACTAGAGTGGACAGACAAAAGCGGAAAGACTAAAGTGGAAAGACCAAAGTGAACAGACTATAGTGGAAAAACTAAAGTGGACAGACTATAGTGAAAAGACTATAGTGGAAAGACTGTAGTGGACAGAATAAAGAGGAGACTATAGTGGAAAGACTAAAGTGGACAGAGAATAGTGGAAAGACTAAAGTGGACAGACTAAAGTGGACAGACTAAAGTGGAAAGACTATAGTGGAAAGACTGTAGTGGACAGAATAAAGTGGAGACTATAGTGGAAAGACTAAAGTGGACAGAAGATAGTGGAAATGACTAAAGTGGAAAGACTAAAGTGGACAGACTAAAGTGGACAGACTAAAGTGGAAAGACTAAAGTGGACAGACTGAAGCGGAAAGACTAAAGTGGAAAGACCAAAGTGGACAGACTATAGTGGAAAGACTAAAGTGGACAGACTAAAGTGGAAAGACTAAAGTGGAAAGACTAAAGTGGACAGACTATAGTGGAAAGACTATAGTGGAAAGACTGTAGTGGACAGAATAAAGTGGAGACTATAGTGGAAAGACTAAAGAGGAAAGACTAAAGTGGACAGAGAAAAGTTGAAAGACTAAAGTGGACAGACTATAGTGGACAGACTAAAGCGGAAAGACTAAAGTGGAAAGACCAAAGTGGACAGACTATAGTGGAAAGACTAAAGTGGACAGACTAAAGTGGAAAGACTAAAGTGGAAAGACTAAAGTTGACAGACTATAGTGGAAAGACTATAGTGGAAAGATTGTAGTGGACAGAATAAAGTGGAGACTATAGTGGAAAGACTAAAGTGAAAAGACTAAAGTGGACAGAGAATAGTAGAAAGACTAAAGTGGACAGACTATAGTGGAAAGCCTAAAATGGACAGACTATAGTGGAAAGACTAAAGTGGACAGACTAAAGTGGAAAGACTAAAATGGAAAGACTAAAGTGGACAGAAGATAGTGGAAATGACTAAAGTGGAAAGACTAAAGTGGACAGACTAAAGTGGACAGACTAAAGTGGAAAGACTAAAGTGGACGGACTAAAGCGGAAAGACTAAAGTGGAAAGACCAAAGTGGACAGACTATAATGGAAAAACTAAAGTGGACAGACTATAGTGAAAAGACTATAGTGGAAAGACTGTAGTGGACAGAATAAAGTGGAGACTATAGTGGAAAGACTAAAGTGGACAGAGAATAGTGGAAAGACTAAAGTGGAAAGACTAAAGTGGAAAGACTGAAGCGGAAAGACTAAAGTGGAAAGACCAAAGATGACAGACTATAGTGGAAAGACTAAAGTGGACAGACTAAAGTGGAAAGACTAAAGTGGAAAGACTAAAGTGGACAGACTATAGTGGAAAGACTATAGTGGAAAGACTGTAGTGGACAGAATAAAGTGGAGACTATAGTGGAAAGACTAAAGAGGAAAGACTAAAGTGGACAGAGAAAAGTTGAAAGACTAAAGTGGACAGACTATAGTGGACAGACTAAAGCGGAAAGACTAAAGTGGAAAGACCAAAGTGGACAGACTATAGTGGAAAGACTAAAGTGGACAGACTAAAGTGGAAAGACTAAAGTGGAAAGACTAAAGTTGACAGACTATAGTGGAAAGACTATAGTGGAAAGATTGTAGTGGACAGAATAAAGTGGAGACTATAGTGGAAAGACTAAAGTGGAAAGACTAAAGTGGACAGAGAATAGTAGAAAGACTATTCCACTTGAGTCTTTCCACTATTCTCTGTCCACTTTAGTCTTTCCACTATAGTCTCCACTTTATTCTGTCCACTACAGTCTTTCCACTATAGTCTTTTCACTATAGTCTGTCCACTTTAGTTTTTCCACTATAGTCTGTCCACTTTGGTCGTTCCACTTTAGTCTTTCCGCTTTAGTCTGTCCACTTTAGTCTTTCCACTTTAGTCTGTCCACTTTAGTCTTTCCACTTTAGTCATTTCCACTATCTTCTGTCCACTTTAGTCTTTCCTATTTAGTCTTTCCACTTTAGTCTTTCCACTATTCTCTGTCCACTTTAGTCTTTCCACTATAGTCTCCACTTTATTCTGTCCACTACAGTCTTTCCACTATAGTCTTTTCACTGCAGTCTGTCCACTTTAGTTTTTCCACTATAGTCTGTCCACTTTGGTCTTTCCACTTTAGTCTTTCCGCTTTAGTCTGTCCACTTTAGTCTTTCCACTTTAGTCTGTCCACTTTAGTCTTTCCACTTTAGTCATTTCCACTATCTTCTGTCCACTTTAGTCTTTCCATTTTAGTCTTTCCACTTTAGTCTGTCCACTTTAGTCTTTCCACTATAGTCTGTCCATTTTAGGCTTTCCACTATAGTCTGTCCACTTTAGTCGTTCCACTATTCTCTGTCCACTTTAGTCTTTCCACTATAGTCTCCACTTTATTCTGTCCACTACAATCTTTCCACTATAGTCTTTCCACTATAGTCTGTCAACTTTAGTCTTTCCACTTTAGTCTTTCCACTTTAGTCTGTCCACTTTAGTCTTTTCACTATAGTCTGTCCACTTTAGTTTTTCCACTATAGTCTTTCCACTTTAGTCTGTCCACTTTAGTCTTTCCACTATAGTCTGTCCACTTTGGTCTTTCCACTTTAGTCTTTCCGCTTTAGTCTGTCCACTTTAGTCTGTCCACTTTAGTCTTTCCACTTTAGTCATTTCCACTATCTTCTGTCCACTTTAGTCTTTCCACTTTAGTCTTTCCACTTTAGTCTGTCCACTTTAGTCTTTTCACTATAGTCTGTCCACTTTAGTTTTTCCGCTTTAGTCTGTCCACTTTAGTCTTTCCACTTTAGTCTGTCCACTTTAGTCTGTCCACTTTAGTCTTTCCACTTTAGTCATTTCCACTATCTTCTGTCCACTTTAGTCTTTCCACTATAGTCTCCACTTTATTCTGTCCACTACAGTCTTTCCACTATAGTCTTTCCACTTTAGTCTGTCCACTTAGTCTTTCCACTTCAGTCTTTCCACTATAGTCTGTCAACTTTAGTCTTTCCACTATTCTCTGTCCACTTTAGTTTTTCCACTATAGTCTGTCCACTTTGGTCTTTCCACTTTAGTCTTTCCGCTTTAGTCTGTCCACTTTAGTCTTTCCACTTTAGTCTGTCCACTTTAGTCTGTCCACTTTAGTCTTTCCACTTTAGTCATTTCCACTATCTTCTGTCCACTTTAGTCTTTCCACTATAGTCTTTTCACTATAGTCTGTCCACTTTAGTTTTTCCACTATAGTCCGTCCACTTTAGTCTTTCCACTTTAGTCCTTCCACTTTAGTCTGTCCACTTTAGTCTTTCCACTATAGTCTGTCCACTTGAGTCTTTCCACTTTAGTCTTTCCGCTTTATTCTCTCCACTTCAGTGTGTACACTTTAGTTTGTCCACTGAGTCTTTCCACTTCAATCTTTCCGCTATAGTCTGTCCACTTTAGTCTTTCCACTTTAGTCTTTCCACTATAGTCGTTCCACTTCAGTTTGTCCACTTTAGTCGTTCCACTATAGTCTGTCCACTTTAGTCTTTCCACTATAGTCTTTCCACTTTAGTCTGTCCACTTAGTCTTTCCACTTCAATCTTTCCACTATAGTCTGTCCACTTTAGTCTTTCCACTTTAGTCTTTCCGCTTTAGTCTGTCCACTTTAGTCTTTCCACTTTAGTCTGTCCACTATAGTCTGTCCACTTTAGTCTTTCCACTATTCTCTGTCCACTTTAGTCTTTCCACTTTAGTCTTTCCACTATAGTCTCCACTTTATTCTGTCCACTACAATCTTTCCACCAGAGTCTTTCCACTATAGTCTGTCCACTTTAGTCTTTCCACTTTAGTCTTTCCACTTTAGTCTGTCCACTTTAGTCTTTCCACTATAGTCTGTCCACTTTGGTCTTTCCACTTTAGTCTTTCCGCTTTAGTCTGTCCACTATAGTCTGTCCACTTTAGTCTTTCAACTATTCTCTGTCCACTTTAGTTTAGTCTTTAGTCTTTCAACTATTCTCTGTCCACTTTAGTCTTTCCACTTTAGCCTTTCCACTATAGTCTCCACTTTATTCTGTCCACTACAGTCTTTCCACTACAGTCTTTCCACTATAGTCTTTCCACTATAGTCTGTCCACTTTAGTCTTTCCACTTTAGTCTTTCCACTTTTGTCTGTCCACTTTAGTCTTTCCACTATAGGCTGTCCACTTTGGTCTTTCCACTTTAGTCTTTCCGCTTTAGTCTGTCCACTTTAGTCTTTCCACTTTAGTCTGTCCACTTTAGTCTGTCCACTTTAGTCTTTCCACTTTAGTCATTTCCACTATCTTCTGTCCACTTTAGTCTTTCCACTTTAGTCTTTCCACTTTAGTCTTTCCACTATAGTCTCCACTTTATTCTGTCCACTACAGTAATTCCACTATAGTCTTTCCACTTTAGTCATTTCCACTATCTTCTGTCCACTTTAGTCTTTCCACTATAGTCTTTTCACTATAGTCTGTCCACTTTCGTTTTTCCACTATAGTCCGTCCACTTTAGTCTTTCCACTTTAGTCCTTCCACTTTAGTCTGTCCACTTTAGTCTTTCCACTATAGTCTGTCCACTTGAGTCTTTCCACTTTAGTCTTTCCGCTTTATTCTCTCCACTTCAGTGTGTACACTTTAGTTTGTCCACTGAGTCTTTCCACTTCAATCTTTCCGCTATAGTCTGTCCACTTTAGTCTTTCCACTTTAGTCTTTCCACTATAGTCTTTCCACTTCAGTTTGTCCACTTTAGTCTTTCCACTATAGTCTGTCCACTTTAGTCTTTCCACTATAGTCTTTCCACTTTAGTCTGTCCACTTAGTCTTTCCACTTCAGTCTTTCCACTATAGTCTGTCCACTTTAGTCTTTCCACTTTAGTTTTTCCACTATAGTCTTTCCACTATAGTCTGTCCACTTTAGTCTTTCCACTTTAGTCTTTCCACTTTTGTCTGTCCACTTTAGTCTTTCCACTATAGGCTGTCCACTTTGGTCTTTCCACTTTAGTCTTTCCGCTTTAGTCTGTCCACTTTAGTCTTTCCACTTTAGTCTGTCCACTTTAGTCTGTCCACTTTAGTCTTTCCACTTTAGTCATTTCCACTATCTTCTGTCCACTTTAGTCTTTCCACTTTAGTCTTTCCACTATAGTCTCCACTTTATTCTGTCCACTACAGTCTTTCCACTATAGTCTTTCCACTTCAGTTTGTCCACTTTAGTCTTTCCACTATAGTCTGTCCACTTTAGTCTTTCCACTATAGTCTTTCCACTTTAGTCTGTCCACTTAGTCTTTCCACTTCAGTCTTTCCACTATAGTCTGTCCACTTTAGTCTTTCCACTTTAGTCTTTCCACTTTAGTCTTTCCACTATTCTCTGTCCACTTTATTCTTTCCACTATAGTCTCCACTTTATTCTGTCCACTACAGTCTTTCCACTATAGTCTTTTCACTATAGTCTGTCCATTTTAGTTTTTCCACTACAGTCTGTCCCCTTTAATCTTTCCACTTTAGTCTTTCCGCTTTAGTCTGTCCACTTTAGTCTTTCCACTTTAGTCTGTCCACTATAGTCTGTCCACTTTAGTCTTTCCACTATTCTCTGTCCACTTTAGTCTTTCCACTTTAGTCTTTCCACTATAGTCTCCACTTTATTTTGTCCACTACAATCTTTCCACTATAGTCTTTCCACTATAGTCTGTCCACTTTAGTCTTTCCACTTTAGTCTTTCAACTATTCTCTGTCCACTTTAGTCTTTCCACTTTAGTCTTTCCACTATAGTCTCCACTTTATTCTGTCCCTACAGTCTTTCCACTATAGTCTTTCCACTATAGTCTGTCCACTTTAGTCTTTCCACTTTAGTCTTTCCACTTTAGTCTGTCCACTTTAGTCTTTCCACTATTCTCTGTCCACTTTAGTATTTCCACTATAGTCTGTCCACTTTGGTCTTTCCACTTTAGTCTTTCCGCTTAAGTCTGTTCACTTTAGTCTTTCCACTTTAGTCTGTCCTCTTTAGTCTGTCCACTTTAGTCTTTCCACTTTAGTCATTTCCACTATCTTCTGTCCACTTTAGTCTTTCCACTATAGTCTGTCCACTTTGGTCTTTCCACTTTAGTCTTTCCGCTTTAGTCTGTCCACTATAGTCTGTCCACTTTAGTCTTTCAACTATTCTCTGTCCACTTTAGTTTAGTCTTTAGTCTTTCAACTATTCTCTGTCCACTTTAGTCTTTCCACTTTAGTCTTTCCACTATAGTCTCCACTTTATTCTGTCCACTACAGTCTTTCCACTATAGTCTTTCCACTATAGTCCGTCCACTTTAGTCTTTCCACTTTAGTCTTTCCACTTTTGTCTGTCCACTTTAGTCTTTCCACTATAGGCTGTCCACTTTGGTCTTTCCACTTTAGTCTTTCCGCTTTAGTCTGTCCACTTTAGTCTTTCCACTTTAGTCTGTCCACTTTAGTCTGTCCACTTTAGTCTTTCCACTATAGTCATTTCCGCTATCTTTTGTCCACTTTAGTCTTTCCACTATAGTCTTTTCACTATAGTCTGTCCACTTTAGTTTTTCCACTATAGTCCGTCCACTTTAGTCTTTCCACTTTAGTCCTTCCACTTTAGTGTGTCCACTTTAGTCTTTCCACCATAGTCTGTCCACTTGAGTCTTTCCACTTTAGTCTTTCCGCTTTATTCTCTCCACTTCAGTGTGTACACTTTAGTTTGTCCACTGAGTCTTTCCACTCCAATCTTTCCGCTATAGTCTGTCCACTTTAGTCTTTCCACTTTAGTCTTTCCACTATAGTCTTTCCACTTCAGTTTGTCCACTTTAGTCTTTCCACTATAATCTGTCCACTTTAGTCTTTCCACTATAGTCTTTCCACTTTAGTCTGTCCACTTAGTCTTTCCACTTCAGTCTTTCCACTATGGTCTGTCCACTTTAGTCTTTCCACTTTAGTCTTTCCACTTTAGTCTTTCCATTATTCTCTGTCCACTTTATTCTTTCCACTATAGTCTCCACTTTATTCTGTCCACTACAGTCTTTCCACTATAGTCTTTTCACTATAGTCTGTCCACTTTTGTTTTTCCACTTTAGTCTTTCCACTATTCTCTGTCCACTTTATTCTTTCCACTATAGTCTCCACTTTATTCTGTCCACTACAGTCTTTCCACTATAGTCTTTTCACTATAGTCTGTCCACTTTAGTTTTTCCACTACAGTCTGTCCACTTTAATCTTTCCACTTTAGTCTTTCCGCTTTAGTCTGTCCACTTTAGTCTTTCCACTTTAGTCTGTCCACTATAGTCTGTCCACTTTAGTCTTTCCACTATTCTCTGTCCACTTTAGTCTTTCCACTTTAGTCTTTCCACTATAGTCTCCACTTTATTTTGTCCACTACAATCTTTCCACTATAGTCTTTCCACTATAGTCTGTCCACTATAGTCTGTCCACTTTAGTCTTTCCACTATTCTCTGTCCACTTTAGTCTTTCCACTTTAGTCTTTCCACTATAGTCTCCACTTTATTTTGTCCACTACAATCTTTCCACTATAGTCTTTCCACTATAGTCTTTCCACTATAGTCTGTCCACTTTAGTCTTTCCACTTTAGTCTTTCCACTTTAGTCTGTCCACTTTAGTCTTTCCACTATAGTCTGTCCACTTTGGTCTTTCCACTTTAGTCTTTCCGCTTTAGTCTGTCCACTTTAGTCTTTCCACTTTAGTCTGTCCACTTTAGTCTGTCCACTTTAGTCTTTCCACTTTAGTCTGTCCACTATAGTCTGTCCACTTTAGTCTTTCCACTATTCTCTGTCCACTTTAGTCTTTCCACTTTAGTCTTTCCACTATAGTCTCCACTTTATTTTGTCCACTACAATCTTTCCACTATAGTCTTTCCACTATAGTCTGTCCACTTAATCTTTCCACTTTAGTCTTTCAACTATTCTCTGTCCACTTTAGTCTTTCCACTTTAGTCTTTCCACTATAGTCTCCACTTTATTTTGTCCACTACAATCTTTCCACTATAGTCTTTCCACTATAGTCTGTCCACTTTGGTCTTTCCATTTTAGTCTTTCCGCTTTAGTCTGTCCACTTTAGTCTTTCCACTTTAGTCTGTCCACTTTAGTCTGTCCACTTTAGTCTTTCCACTTTAGTCATTTCCACTATCTTCTGTCCAATTTAGTCTTTCCACTTTAGTCTTACCACTTTAGTCTTTCCACTATAGTCTCCACTTTATTCTGTCCACTACAGTCTTTCCACTATAGTCTTTCCACTTTAGTCTTTCCACTTAGTCTTTCCACTTCTGTCTTTCCACTATAGTCTGTCCACTTTAGTCTTTCCACTTTAGTCTCCACTTTATTCTGTCCACTACAGTCTTTCCACTATAGTCTTTCCACTTTAGTCATTTCCACTATCTTCTGTCCACTTTAGTCTTTCCACTATAGTCTGTCCACTTTAGTTTTTCCACTATAGTCTGTCCACTTGAGTCTTTCCACTTTAGTCCTTCCACTTTAGTCTGTCCACTTTAGTCTTTCCACTATAGTCTGTCCACTTGAGTCTTTCCACTTTAGTCTTTCCGCTTTATTCTCTCCACTTCAGTGTGTACACTTTAGTTTGTCCACTGAGTCTTTCCACTTCAATCTTTCCGCTATAGTCTGTCCACTTTAGTCTTTCCACTTTAGTCTTTCCACTATAGTCTTTCCACTTCAGTTTGTCCACTTTAGTCTTTCCACTATAGTCTGTCCACTTTAGTCTTTCCACTATAGTCTTTCCACTTTAGTCTGTCCACTTAGTCTTTCCACTTCAGTCTTTCCACTATAGTCTGTCCACTTTAGTCTTTCCACTTTAGTTTTTCCACTATAGTCTTTCCACTATAGTCTGTCCACTTTAGTCTTTCCACTTTAGTCTTTCCACTTTTGTCTGTCCACTTTAGTCTTTCCACTATAGGCTGTCCACTTTGGTCTTTCCACTTTAGTCTTTCCGCTTTAGTCTGTCCACTTTAGTCTTTCCACTTTAGTCTGTCCACTTTAGTCTGTCCACTTTAGTCTTTCCACTTTAGTCATTTCCACTATCTTCTGTCCACTTTAGTCTTTCCACTTTAGTCTTTCCACTTTAGTCTTTCCACTATAGTCTCCACTTTATTCTGTCCACTACAGTCTTTCCACTATAGTCTTTCCACTTCAGTTTGTCCACTTTAGTCTTTCCACTATAGTCTGTCCACTTTAGTCTTTCCACTATAGTCTTTCCACTTTAGTCTGTCCACTTAGTCTTTCCACTTCAGTCTTTCCACTATAGTCTGTCCACTTTAGTCTTTCCACTTTAGTCTTTCCACTTTAGTCTTTCCACTATTCTCTGTCCACTTTATTCTTTCCACTATAGTCTCCACTTTATTCTGTCCACTACAGTCTTTCCACTATAGTCTTTTCACTATAGTCTGTCCATTTTAGTTTTTCCACTACAGTCTGTCCCCTTTAATCTTTCCACTTTAGTCTTTCCGCTTTAGTCTGTCCACTTTAGTCTTTCCACTTTAGTCTGTCCACTATAGTCTGTCCACTTTAGTCTTTCCACTATTCTCTGTCCACTTTAGTCTTTCCACTTTAGTCTTTCCACTATAGTCTCCACTTTATTTTGTCCACTACAATCTTTCCACTATAGTCTTTCCACTATAGTCTGTCCACTTTAGTCTTTCCACTTTAGTCTTTCAACTATTCTCTGTCCACTTTAGTCTTTCCACTTTAGTCTTTCCACTATAGTCTCCACTTTATTCTGTCCCTACAGTCTTTCCACTATAGTCTTTCCACTATAGTCTGTCCACTTTAGTCTTTCCACTTTAGTCTTTCCACTTTAGTCTGTCCACTTTAGTCTTTCCACTATTCTCTGTCCACTTTAGTATTTCCACTATAGTCTGTCCACTTTGGTCTTTCCACTTTAGTCTTTCCGCTTAAGTCTGTTAACTTTAGTCTTTCCACTTTAGTCTGTCCTCTTTAGTCTGTCCACTTTAGTCTTTCCACTTTAGTCATTTCCACTATCTTCTGTCCACTTTAGTCTTTCCACTATAGTCTGTCCACTTTGGTCTTTCCACTTTAGTCTTTCCGCTTTAGTCTGTCCACTATAGTCTGTCCACTTTAGTCTTTCAACTATTCTCTGTCCACTTTAGTTTAGTCTTTAGTCTTTCAACTATTCTCTGTCCACTTTAGTCTTTCCACTTTAGTCTTTCCACTATAGTCTCCACTTTATTCTGTCCACTACAGTCTTTCCACTATAGTCTTTCCACTATAGTCCGTCCACTTTAGTCTTTCCACTTTAGTCTTTCCACTTTTGTCTGTCCACTTTAGTCTTTCCACTATAGGCTGTCCACTTTGGTCTTTCCACTTTAGTCTTTCCGCTTTAGTCTGTCCACTTTAGTCTTTCCACTTTAGTCTGTCCACTTTAGTCTGTCCACTTTAGTCTTTCCACTATAGTCATTTCCGCTATCTTTTGTCCACTTTAGTCTTTCCACTATAGTCTTTTCACTATAGTCTGTCCACTTTAGTTTTTCCACTATAGTCCGTCCACTTTAGTCTTTCCACTTTAGTCCTTCCACTTTAGTGTGTCCACTTTAGTCTTTCCACCATAGTCTGTCCACTTGAGTCTTTCCACTTTAGTCTTTCCGCTTTATTCTCTCCACTTCAGTGTGTACACTTTAGTTTGTCCACTGAGTCTTTCCACTCCAATCTTTCCGCTATAGTCTGTCCACTTTAGTCTTTCCACTTTAGTCTTTCCACTATAGTCTTTCCACTTCAGTTTGTCCACTTTAGTCTTTCCACTATAATCTGTCCACTTTAGTCTTTCCACTATAGTCTTTCCACTTTAGTCTGTCCACTTAGTCTTTCCACTTCAGTCTTTCCACTATGGTCTGTCCACTTTAGTCTTTCCACTTTAGTCTTTCCACTTTAGTCTTTCCATTATTCTCTGTCCACTTTATTCTTTCCACTATAGTCTCCACTTTATTCTGTCCACTACAGTCTTTCCACTATAGTCTTTTCACTATAGTCTGTCCACTTTTGTTTTTCCACTTTAGTCTTTCCACTATTCTCTGTCCACTTTATTCTTTCCACTATAGTCTCCACTTTATTCTGTCCACTACAGTCTTTCCACTATAGTCTTTTCACTATAGTCTGTCCACTTTAGTTTTTCCACTACAGTCTGTCCACTTTAATCTTTCCACTTTAGTCTTTCCGCTTTAGTCTGTCCACTTTAGTCTTTCCACTTTAGTCTGTCCACTATAGTCTGTCCACTTTAGTCTTTCCACTATTCTCTGTCCACTTTAGTCTTTCCACTTTAGTCTTTCCACTATAGTCTCCACTTTATTTTGTCCACTACAATCTTTCCACTATAGTCTTTCCACTATAGTCTGTCCACTATAGTCTGTCCACTTTAGTCTTTCCACTATTCTCTGTCCACTTTAGTCTTTCCACTTTAGTCTTTCCACTATAGTCTCCACTTTATTTTGTCCACTACAATCTTTCCACTATAGTCTTTCCACTATAGTCTTTCCACTATAGTCTGTCCACTTTAGTCTTTCCACTTTAGTCTTTCCACTTTAGTCTGTCCACTTTAGTCTTTCCACTATAGTCTGTCCACTTTGGTCTTTCCACTTTAGTCTTTCCGCTTTAGTCTGTCCACTTTAGTCTTTCCACTTTAGTCTGTCCACTTTAGTCTGTCCACTTTAGTCTTTCCACTTTAGTCTGTCCACTATAGTCTGTCCACTTTAGTCTTTCCACTATTCTCTGTCCACTTTAGTCTTTCCACTTTAGTCTTTCCACTATAGTCTCCACTTTATTTTGTCCACTACAATCTTTCCACTATAGTCTTTCCACTATAGTCTGTCCACTTAATCTTTCCACTTTAGTCTTTCAACTATTCTCTGTCCACTTTAGTCTTTCCACTTTAGTCTTTCCACTATAGTCTCCACTTTATTTTGTCCACTACAATCTTTCCACTATAGTCTTTCCACTATAGTCTGTCCACTTTGGTCTTTCCATTTTAGTCTTTCCGCTTTAGTCTGTCCACTTTAGTCTTTCCACTTTAGTCTGTCCACTTTAGTCTGTCCACTTTAGTCTTTCCACTTTAGTCATTTCCACTATCTTCTGTCCAATTTAGTCTTTCCACTTTAGTCTTACCACTTTAGTCTTTCCACTATAGTCTCCACTTTATTCTGTCCACTACAGTCTTTCCACTATAGTCTTTCCACTTTAGTCTGTCCACTTAGTCTTTCCACTTCTGTCTTTCCACTATAGTCTGTCCACTTTAGTCTTTCCACTTTAGTCTCCACTTTATTCTGTCCACTACAGTCTTTCCACTATAGTCTTTCCACTTTAGTCATTTCCACTATCTTCTGTCCACTTTAGTCTTTCCACTATAGTCTGTCCACTTTAGTTTTTCCACTATAGTCCGTCCACTTTAGTCTTTCCACTTTAGTCCTTCCACTTTAGTCTGTCCACTTTAGTCTTTCCACTATAGTCTGTCCACTTGAGTCTTTCCACTTTAGTCTTTCCGCTTTATTCTCTCCACTATAGTCTGTCCACTTTAGTCTTTCCACTTTAGTCTGTCCACTTTAGTTTTTCCACTATAGTCCGTCCACTTTAGTCTTTCCACTTTAGTCCTTCCACTTAGTCTTTCCACTTCAGTCTTTCCACTATAGTCTGTCCACTTTAGTCTTTCCACTTTAGTGTTTCCACTTTAGTCTTTCCACTATTCTCTGTCCACTTTATTCTTTCCACTATAGTCTCCATTTTATTCTGTCCACTACAGTCTTTCCACTATAGTCTTTTCACTATAGTCTGTCCACTTTAGTTTTTCCACTACAGTCTGTCCACTTTAATCTTTCCACTTTAGTCTTTCCGCTTTAGTCTGTCCACTTTAGTCTTTCCACTTTAGTCTGTCCACTATAGTCTGTCCACTTTAGTCTTTCCACTATTCTCTGTCCACTTTAGTCTTTCCACTTTAGTCTTTCCACTATAGTCTCCACTTTATTTTGTCCACTACAATCTTTCCACTATAGTCTTTCCACTATAGTCTGTCCACTTTAGTCTTTCCACTTTAGTCTTTCAACTATTCTCTGTCCACTTTAGTCTTTCCACTTTAGTCTTTCCACTATAGTCTCCACTTTATTCTGTCCCTACAGTCTTTCCACTATAGTCTGTCCACTATAGTCTGTCCACTTTAGTCTTTCCACTTTAGTCTTTCCACTTTAGTCTGTCCACTTTAGTCTTTCCACTATAGTCTGTCCACTTTGGTCTTTCCACTTTAGTCTTTCCGCTTTAGTCTGTCAACTTTAGTCTTTCCACTTTAGTCTGTCCACTTTAGTCTGTCCACTTTAGTCTTTCCACTTTAGTCATTTCCACTATCTTCTGTCCAATTTAGTCTTTCCACTTTAGTCTTTCCACTTTAGTCTTTCCACTATAGTCTCCACTTTATTCTGTCCACTACAGTCTTTCCACTATAGTCTTTCCACTTTAGTCTGTCCACTTAGTCTTTCCACTTCAGTCTTTCCACTATAGTCTGTCCACTTTAGTCTTTCCACTTTAGTCTTTCCACTTTAGTCTTTCCACTATTCTCTGTCCACTTTAGTATTTCCACTATAGTCTGTCCACTTTGGTCTTTCCACTTTAGTCTTTCCGCTTAAGTCTGTTCACTTTAGTCTTTCCACTTTAGTATGTCCTCTTTAGTCTGTCCACTTTAGTCTTTCCACTTTAGTCATTTCCACTATCTTCTGTCCACTTTAGTCTTTCCACTATAGTCTTTTCACTATAGTCTGTCCACTTTAGTTTTTCCACTATAGTCCGTCCACTTTAGTCTTTCCACTTTAGTCCTTCCACTTTAGTGTGTCCACTTTGTCTTTCCACTATAGTCTGTCCACTGGAGTCTTTCCACTTTAGTCTTTCCGCTTTATTCTCTCCACTTCAGTGTGTACACTTTAGTTTGTCCACTGAGTCTTTCCACTCCAATCTTTCCGCTATAGTCTGTCCACTTTAGTCTTTCCACTTTAGTCTTTCCACTATAGTCTTTTCACTATAGTCTGTCCACTTTAGTTTGTCCACTATAGTCCGTCCACTTTAGTTTTTCCACTTTAGTCTTTCCACTATTCTCTGTCCACTTTACTCTTTCCACTATAGTCTCCACTTTATTCTGTCCACTACAGTCTTTCCACTATAGTCTTTTCACTATAGTCTGTCCACTTTAGTTTTTCCACTACAGTCTGTCCACTTTAATCTTTCCACTTTAGTCTTTCCGCTTTAGTCTGTCCACTTTAGTCTTTCCACTTTAGTCTGTCCACTATAGTCTGTCCACTTTAGTCTTTCCACTATTCTCTGTCCACTTTAGTCTTTCCACTTTAGTCTTTCCACTATAGTCTCCACTTTATTTTGTCCACTACAATCTTTCCACTATAGTCTTTCCACTATAGTCTGTCCACTTTAGTCTTTCAACTATTCTCTGTCCACTTTAGTCTTTCCACTATAGTCTCCACTTTATTCTGTCCCTACAGTCTTTCCACTATAGTCTTTCCACTATAGTCTGTCCACTTTAGTCTTTCCACTTTAGTCTTTCCACTTTAGTCTGTCCACTTTAGTCTTTCCACTATAGTCTGTCCACTTTGGTCTTTCCACTTTAGTCTTTCCGCTTTAGTCTGTCCACTTTAGTCTTTCCACTTTAGTCTGTCCACTTTAGTCTGTCCACTTTAGTCTTTCCACTTTAGTCTGTCCACTATAGTCTGTCCACTTTAGTCTTTCCACTATTCTCTGTCCACTTTAGTCTTTCCACTTTAGTCTTTCCACTATAGTCTCCACTTTATTTTGTCCACTACAATCTTTCCACTATAGTCTTTCCACTATAGTCTGTCCACTTTAGTCTTTCCACTTTAGTCTTTCAACTATTCTCTGTCCACTTTAGTCTTTCCACTTTAGTCTTTCCACTATAGTCTCCACTTTATTCTGTCCCTACAGTCTTTCCACTATAGTCTTTCCACTATAGTCTGTCCACTTTAGTCTTTCCACTTTAGTCTTTCCACTTTAGTCTGTCCACTTTAGTCTTTCCACTATAGTCTGTCCACTTTGGTCTTTCCACTTTAGTCTTTCCGCTTTAGTCTGTCCACTCTAGTCTTTCCACTTTAGTCTGTCCACTTTAGTCTGTCCACTTTAGTCTTTCCACTTTAGTCATTTCCACTATCTTCTGTCCAATTTAGTCTTTCCACTTTAGTCTTTCCACTTTAGTCTTTCCACTATAGTCTCCACTTTATTCTGTCCACTACAGTCTTTCCACTATAGTCTTTCCACTTTAGTCTGTCCACTTAGTCTTTCCACTTCAGTCTTTCCACTATAGTCTGTCCACTTTAGTCTTTCCACTTTAGTCTTTCCACTTTAGTCTTTCCACTATTCTCTGTCCACTTTAGTATTTCCACTATAGTCTGTCCACTTTGGTCTTTCCACTTTAGTCTTTCCGCTTAAGTCTGTTCACTTTAGTCTTTCCACTTTAGTCTGTCCTCTTTAGTCTGTCCACTTTAGTCTTTCCACTTTAGTCATTTCCACTATCTTCTGTCCACTTTAGTCTTTCCACTATAGTCTTTTCACTATAGTCTGTCCACTTTAGTTTTTCCACTATAGTCCGTCCACTTTAGTCTTTCCAATTTAGTCCTTCCACTTTAGTGTGTCCACTTTAGTCTTTCTACTATAGTCTGTCCACTTGAGTCTTTCCACTTTAGTCTTTCCGCTTTATTCTCTCCACTTCAGTGTGTACACTTTAGTTTGTCCACTGAGTCTTTCCACTCCAATCTTTCCGCTATAGTCTGTCCACTTTAGTCTTTCCACTTTAGTCTTTCCACTATAGTCTTTCCACTTCAGTTTGTCCACTTTAGTCTTTCCACTATAATCTGTCCACTTTAGTCTTTCCACTATAGTCTTTCCACTTTAGTCTGTCCACTTAGTCTTTCCACTTCAGTCTTTCCACTATGGTCTGTCCACTTTAGTCTTTCCACTTTAGTCTTTCCACTTTAGTCTTTCCACTATTCTCTGTCCACTTTATTCTTTCCACTATAGTCTCCACTTTATTCTGTCCACTACAGTCTTTCCACTATAGTCTTTTCACTATAGTCTGTCCACTTTAGTTTTTCCACTATAGTCTGTCCACTTTAATCTTTCCACTTTAGTCTTTCCGCTTTAGTCTCTCCACTTTAGTCTTTCCACTTTAGTCTGTCCACTTTAGTCTGTCCACTTTAGTCTTTCCACTTTAGTCATTTCCACTATCTTCTGTCCACTTTAGTCTTTCCCCTATAGTCTGTCCACTTTAGTCTTTCCACTATAGTCTGTCCACTTTAGACTTTCCACTATTCTCTGTCCACTTTAGTCTTTCCACTTTAGTCTTTCCACTATAGTCTCCACTTTATTCTGTCCACTACAGTCTTTCCACTATAGTCTTTCCACTATAGTCTGTCCACTTTAGCCTTTCCACTTTAGTCTTTCCACTTTAGTCTTTCCACTTTAGTCTTTCAACTATAATCTGTCCACTTTGGTCTTTCCACTTTAGTCTGTCCGCTTTAGTCTGTCCACTTTAGTCTTTCCACTTTAGTCTGTCCACTTTAGTCTGTCCACTTTAGTCTTTCCACTTTAGTCATTTCCACTATCTTCTGTCCACTTTAGTCTTTCCACTTTAGTCTTTCCACTTTAGTCTTTCCACTATAGTCTCCACTTTCTTTTGTCCACTACAGTTTTTCCACTATAGTCTTTCCACTTTAGTCTGTCCACTTAGTCTTTCCACTTCAGTCTTTCCACTATAGTCTGTCCACTTTAGTCTGTCACTTTAGTCTTTCAACTATTCTCTGTCCACTTTAGTCTTTCCACTTTAGTCTTTCCACTATAGTCTCCACTTTATTCTGTCCACTACAGTCTTTCCACTATAGTCTTTCCACTATAGTCTGTCCACTTTGGTCTTTCCACTTTAGTCTTTCCGCTTTAGTCTGTCCACTTTAGTCTTTCCACTTTAGTCTGTCCACTTTAGTCTGTCCACTTTAGTCTTTCCACTTTAGTCATTTCCACTATCTTCTGTCCACTTTAGTCTTGCCACTTTAGTCTTTCCACTTTAGTCTGTCCACTTTAGTCTTTCCACTATAGTCTGTCCACTTTAGTCTTTCCACTATAGTCTGTCCACTTTAGTCTTTCCACTATTCTCTGTCCACTTTAGTCTTTCCACTTTAGTCTTTCCACTACAGTCTCCACTTTATTCTGTCCACTACAGTCTTTCCACTATAGTCTTTCCACTATAGTCTGTCCACTTTAGTCTTTCCACTTTAGTCTTTCCACTTTAGTCTGTCCACTTTAGTCTGTCCACTTTGGTCTTTCCACTTTAGTCTTTCCGCTTTAGTCTGTCCACTATAGTCTGTCCACTTTAGTGTTTCAACTATTCTCTGTCCACTTTAGTCTTTCCACTTTAGTCTTTCCACTATAGTCTCCACTTTATTCTGTCCACTACAGTCTTTCCACTATAGTCTTTCCACTATAGTCTGTCCACTTTAGTCTTTCCACTTTAGTCTTTCCACTTTAGTCTGTCCACTTTAGTCTTTCCACTATAGTCTGTCCACTTTGGTCTTTCCACTTTAGTCTTTCCGCTTTAGTCTGTCCACTATAGTCTGTCCACTTTAGTCTTTCAACTACTCTCTGTCCACTTTAGTCTTTCCACTATAGTCTCCACTTTCTTCTGACTACTACAGTCTTTCCACTATAGTCTAACCACTTGAGTCTTTCCACTTTAGTCTGTCCACTTTCGTCTTTCCACTATAGTCTTTCCACTTTAGTCTGTCCACTTAGTCTTTCCACTTCAGTCTTTCCACTATAGTCTGTCCACTTTAGTCTTTCCACTTTAGTCTGTCCACTTCAGTCTTTCCACTATAGTCTGTCCACTTTAGTCTTTCCACTATTCTCTATCCACTTTAGTCTTTCCACTTTAGTCTTTCCACTATAGTCTCCACTTTATTCTGTCCACTACAGTCTTTCCACTATAGTCTTTCCACTATAGTCTGTCCACTTTAGTCTTTCCACTATAGTCTGTCCACTTTAGTCTTTCCACTTTAGTCTGTCCACTTTAGTCTTTCAACTATTCTCTGTCCAATTTAGTCTTTCCACTTTAGTCTTTCCACTATAGTCTCCACTTTATTCTGTCCACTACAGTCTTTCCACTTTAGTCTGTCCACTTTAGTCTTTCCACTTTAGTCTTTCCACTTCAGTCTTTCCACTATAGTCTCCACTTTATTCTGTCCACTACAGTCTTTCCACTATAGTCTTTCCACTATAGTCTGTCCACTTTAGTCTTTCCACTATAGTCTGTCCCCTTTGGTCTTTCCACTTTAGTCTTTCCGCTTTAGTCTGTCCACTTTAGTCTGTCCACTATAGTCTCCACTTTATTCTGTCCACTACAGTCTTTCCACTATAGTATTTCCACTATAGTCTGTCCACTTTAGTCTTTCCACTTTAGTCTTTCCACTTTAGTCTGTCCACTTTAGTCTTTCCACTTTATTCTCTCCACTTCAGTGTGTACACTTTAGTTTGTCCACTGAGTCTTTCCACTCCAATCTTTCCGCTATAGTCTGTCCACTTTAGTCTTTCCACTTTAGTCTTTCCACTATAGTCTTTCCACTTCAGTTTGTCCACTTTAGTCTTTCCACTATAATCTGTCCACTTTAGTCTTTCCACTATAGTCTTTCCACTTTAGTCTGTCCACTTAGTCTTTCCACTTCAGTCTTTCCACTATGGTCTGTCCACTTTAGTCTTTCCACTTTAGTCTTTCCACTTTAGTCTTTCCACTATTCTCTGTCCACTTTATTCTTTCCACTATAGTCTCCACTTTATTCTGTCCACTACAGTCTTTCCACTATAGTCTTTTCACTATAGTCTGTCCACTTTAGTTTTTCCACTATAGTCTGTCCACTTTAATCTTTCCACTTTAGTCTTTCCGCTTTAGTCTCTCCACTTTAGTCTTTCCACTTTAGTCTGTCCACTTTAGTCTGTCCACTTTAGTCTTTCCACTTTAGTCATTTCCACTATCTTCTGTCCACTTTAGTCTTTCCCCTATAGTCTGTCCACTTTAGTCTTTCCACTATAGTCTGTCCACTTTAGACTTTCCACTATTCTCTGTCCACTTTAGTCTTTCCACTTTAGTCTTTCCACTATAGTCTCCACTTTATTCTGTCCACTACAGTCTTTCCACTATAGTCTTTCCACTATAGTCTGTCCACTTTAGCCTTTCCACTTTAGTCTTTCCACTTTAGTCTTTCCACTTTAGTCTTTCAACTATAATCTGTCCACTTTGGTCTTTCCACTTTAGTCTTTCCGCTTTAGTCTGTCCACTTTAGTCTTTCCACTATAGTCTCCACTTTATTCTGTCCACTACAGTCTTTCCACTATAGTCTTTCCACTATAGTCTGTCCACTTTAGCCTTTCCACTTTAGTCTTTCCACTATAGTCTTTCCACTTCAGTTTGTCCACTTTAGTCTTTCCACTATAATCTGTCCACTTTAGTCTTTCCACTATAGTCTTTCCACTTTAGTCTGTCCACTTAGTCTTTCCACTTCAGTCTTTCCACTATGGTCTGTCCACTTTAGTCTTTCCACTTTAGTCTTTCCACTTTAGTCTTTCCACTATTCTCTGTCCACTTTATTCTTTCCACTATAGTCTCCACTTTATTCTGTCCACTACAGTCTTTCCACTATAGTCTTTTCACTATAGTCTGTCCACTTTAGTTTTTCCACTATAGTCTGTCCACTTTAATCTTTCCACTTTAGTCTTTCCGCTTTAGTCTCTCCACTTTAGTCTTTCCACTTTAGTCTGTCCACTTTAGTCTGTCCACTTTAGTCTTTCCACTTTAGTCATTTCCACTATCTTCTGTCCACTTTAGTCTTTCCCCTATAGTCTGTCCACTTTAGTCTTTCCACTATAGTCTGTCCACTTTAGACTTTCCACTATTCTCTGTCCACTTTAGTCTTTCCACTTTAGTCTTTCCACTATAGTCTCCACTTTATTCTGTCCACTACAGTCTTTCCACTATAGTCTTTCCACTATAGTCTGTCCACTTTAGCCTTTCCACTTTAGTCTTTCCACTTTAGTCTTTCCACTTTAGTCTTTCAACTATAATCTGTCCACTTTGGTCTTTCCACTTTAGTCTTTCCGCTTTAGTCTGTCCACTTTAGTCTTTCCACTTTAGTCTGTCCACTTTAGTCTGTCCACTTTAGTCTTTCCACTTTAGTCATTTCCACTATCTTCTGTCCACTTTAGTCTTTCCACTTTAGTCTTTCCACTTTAGTCTTTCCACTATAGTCTCCACTTTCTTTTGTCCACTACAGTTTTTCCACTATAGTCTTTCCACTTTAGTCTGTCCACTTAGTCTTTCCACTTCAGTCTTTCCACTATAGTCTGTCCACTTTAGTCTGTCACTTTAGTCTTTCAACTATTCTCTGTCCACTTTAGTCTTTCCACTTTAGTCTTTCCACTATAGTCTCCACTTTATTCTGTCCACTACAGTCTTTCCACTATAGTCTTTCCACTATAGTCTGTCCACTTTGGTCTTTCCACTTTAGTCTTTCCGCTTTAGTCTGTCCACTTTAGTCTTTCCACTTTAGTCTGTCCACTTTAGTCTGTCCACTTTAGTCTTTCCACTTTAGTCATTTCCACTATCTTCTGTCCACTTTAGTCTTGCCACTTTAGTCTTTCCACTTTAGTCTGTCCACTTTAGTCTTTCCACTATAGTCTGTCCACTTTAGTCTTTCCACTATAGTCTGTCCACTTTAGTCTTTCCACTATTCTCTGTCCACTTTAGTCTTTCCACTTTAGTCTTTCCACTACAGTCTCCACTTTATTCTGTCCACTACAGTCTTTCCACTATAGTCTTTCCACTATAGTCTGTCCACTTTAGTCTTTCCACTTTAGTCTTTCCACTTTAGTCTGTCCACTTTAGTCTTTCCACTATAGTCTGTCCACTTTGGTCTTTCCACTTTAGTCTTTCCGCTTTAGTCTGTCCACTATAGTCTGTCCACTTTAGTGTTTCAACTATTCTCTGTCCACTTTAGTCTTTCCACTTTAGTCTTTCCACTATAGTCTCCACTTTATTCTGTCCACTACAGTCTTTCCACTATAGTCTTTCCACTATAGTCTGTCCACTTTAGTCTTTCCACTTTAGTCTTTCCACTTTAGTCTGTCCACTTTAGTCTTTCCACTATAGTCTGTCCACTTTGGTCTTTCCACTTTAGTCTTTCCGCTTTAGTCCGTCCACTATAGTCTGTCCACTTTAGTCTTTCAACTACTCTCTATCCACTTTAGTCTTTCCACTTTAGTCTTTCCACTATAGTCTCCACTTTCTTCTGACTACTACAGTCTTTCCACTATAGTCTAACCACTTGAGTCTTTCCACTTTAGTCTGTCCACTTTCGTCTTTCCACTATAGTCTTTCCACTTTAGTCTGTCCACTTAGTCTTTCCACTTCAGTCTTTCCACTATAGTCTGTCCACTTTAGTCTTTCCACTTTAGTCTTTCCACTTCAGTCTTTCCACTATAGTCTGTCCACTTTAGTCTTTCCACTATTCTCTATCCACTTTAGTCTTTCCACTTTAGTCTTTCCACTATAGTCTCCACTTTATTCTGTCCACTACAGTCTTTCCACTATAGTCTTTCCACTATAGTCTGTCCACTTTAGTCTTTCCACTATAGTCTGTCCACTTTAGTCTTTCCACTTTAGTCTGTCCACTTTAGTCTTTCAACTATTCTCTGTCCAATTTAGTCTTTCCACTTTAGTCTTTCCACTATAGTCTCCACTTTATTCTGTCCACTACAGTCTTTCCACTTTAGTCTGTCCACTTTAGTCTTTCCACTTTAGTCTTTCCACTTCAGTCTTTCCACTATAGTCTCCACTTTATTCTGTCCACTACAGTCTTTCCACTATAGTCTTTCCACTATAGTCTGTCCACTTTAGTCTTTCCACTATAGTCTGTCCCCTTTGGTCTTTCCACTTTAGTCTTTCCGCTTTAGTCTGTCCACTTTAGTCTGTCCACTATAGTCTCCACTTTATTCTGTCCACTACAGTCTTTCCACTATAGTCTTTCCACTATAGTCTGTCCACTTTAGTCTTTCCACTTTAGTCTTTCCACTTTAGTCTGTCCACTTTAGTCTTTCCACTACAGACTGTCCACTTTAGTCTTTCCACTATTCTCTGTCCACTTTAGTCTTTCCACTATAGTCTCCACTTTATTCTGTCCACTACAGTCTTTCCACTATAGTCTTTCCACTATAGTCTGTCCACTTTAGTATTTCCACTTTAGTCTTTCCACTTTAGTCTGTCCACTTTAGTCTTTCCACTTTAGTCTTTCCACTATAGTCTCCACTTTATTCTGTCCACTACAGTCTTTCCACTATAGTCTTTCCACTATAGTCTGTCCACTTTAGTATTTCCACTTTAGTCTTTCCACTATAGTCTGTCCACTTTAGTCTTTCCACTTTAGTCTTTCCACTTTAGTCTGTCCACTTTAGTCTTTCCACTATAGTCTGTCCACTTTGGTCTTTCCACTTTAGTCTGTCCACTTTAGTATTTCCACTTTAGTCTTTCCACTTTAGTCTGTCCACTTTAGTCTTTCCACTTTAGTCTTTCCGCTTTATTCTCTCCACTATAGTCTGTCCACTTTAGTCTTTCCACTTTAGTCTGTCCACTTTAGTTTTTCCACTATAGTCCGTCCACTTTAGTCTTTCCACTTTAGTCCTTCCACTTTAGTCTTTCCACTTTAGTCTTTCCACTATAGTCTTTCCACTTTAGTCTGTCCACTTAGTCTTTCCACTTCAGTCTTTCCACTATAGTCTGTCCACTTTAGTCTTTCCACTTTAGTGTTTCCACTTTAGTCTTTCCACTATTCTCTGTCCACTTTATTCTTTCCACTATAGTCTCCATTTTATTCTGTACACTACAGTCTTTCCACTATAGTCTTTTCACTATAGTCTGTCCACTTTAGTTTTTCCACTACAGTCTGTCCACTTTAATCTTTCCACTTTAGTCTTTCCGCTTTAGTCTGTCCACTTTAGTCTTTCCACTTTAGTCTGTCCACTATAGTCTGTCCACTTTAGTCTTTCAACTATTCTCTGTCCACTTTAGTCTTTCCACTTTAGTCTTTCCACTATAGTCTCCACTTTATTTTGTCCACTACAATCTTTCCACTATAGTCTTTCCACTATAGTCTGTCCACTTTAGTCTTTCCACTTTAGTCTTTCAACTATTCTCTGTCCACTTTAGTCTTTCCACTTTAGTCTTTCCACTATAGTCTCCACTTTATTCTGTCCCTACAGTCTTTCCACTATAGTCTGTCCACTATAGTCTGTCCACTTTAGTCTTTCCACTTTAGTCTTTCCACTTTAGTCTGTCCACTTTAGTCTTTCCACTATAGTCTGTCCACTTTGGTCTTTCCACTTTAGTCTTTCCGCTTTAGTCTGTCAACTTTAGTCTTTCCACTTTAGTCTGTCCACTTTAGTCTGTCCACTTTAGTCTTTCCACTTTAGTCATTTCCACTATCTTCTGTCCAATTTAGTCTTTCCACTTTAGTCTTTCCACTTTAGTCTTTCCACTATAGTCTCCACTTTATTCTGTCCACTACAGTCTTTCCACTATAGTCTTTCCACTTTAGTCTGTCCACTTAGTCTTTCCACTTCAGTCTTTCCACTATAGTCTGTCCACTTTAGTCTTTCCACTTTAGTCTTTCCACTTTAGTCTTTCCACTATTCTCTGTCCACTTTAGTATTTCCACTATAGTCTGTCCACTTTGGTCTTTCCACTTTAGTCTTTCCGCTTAAGTCTGTTCACTTTAGTCTTTCCACTTTAGTATGTCCTCTTTAGTCTGTCCACTTTAGTCTTTCCACTTTAGTCATTTCCACTATCTTCTGTCCACTTTAGTCTTTCCACTATAGTCTTTTCACTATAGTCTGTCCACTTTAGTTTTTCCACTATAGTCCGTCCACTTTAGTCTTTCCACTTTAGTCCTTCCACTTTAGTGTGTCCACTTTGTCTTTCCACTATAGTCTGTCCACTGGAGTCTTTCCACTTTAGTCTTTCCGCTTTATTCTCTCCACTTCAGTGTGTACACTTTAGTTTGTCCACTGAGTCTTTCCACTCCAATCTTTCCGCTATAGTCTGTCCACTTTAGTCTTTCCACTTTAGTCTTTCCACTATAGTCTTTTCACTATAGTCTGTCCACTTTAGTTTTTCCACTATAGTCCGTCCACTTTAGTTTTTCCACTTTAGTCTTTCCACTATTCTCTGTCCACTTTACTCTTTCCACTATAGTCTCCACTTTATTCTGTCCACTACAGTCTTTCCACTATAGTCTTTTCACTATAGTCTGTCCACTTTAGTTTTTCCACTACAGTCTGTCCACTTTAATCTTTCCAATTTAGTCTTTCCGCTTTAGTCTGTCCACTTTAGTCTTTCCACTTTAGTCTGTCCACTATAGTCTGTCCACTTTAGTCTTTCCACTATTCTCTGTCCACTTTAGTCTTTCCACTTTAGTCTTTCCACTATAGTCTCCACTTTATTTTGTCCACTACAATCTTTCCACTATAGTCTTTCCACTATAGTCTGTCCACTTTAGTCTTTCCACTTTAGTCTTTCAACTATTCTCTGTCCACTTTAGTCTTTCCACTATAGTCTCCACTTTATTCTGTCCCTACAGTCTTTCCACTATAGTCTTTCCACTATAGTCTGTCCACTTTAGTCTTTCCACTTTAGTCTTTCCACTTTAGTCTGTCCACTTTAGTCTTTCCACTATAGTCTGTCCACTTTGGTCTTTCCACTTTAGTCTTTCCGCTTTAGTCTGTCCACTTTAGTCTTTCCACTTTAGTCTGTCCACTTTAGTCTGTCCACTTTAGTCTTTCCACTTTAGTCTGTCCACTATAGTCTGTCCACTTTAGTCTTTCCACTATTCTCTGTCCACTTTAGTCTTTCCACTTTAGTCTTTCCACTATAGTCTCCACTTTATTTTGTCCACTACAATCTTTCCACTATAGTCTTTCCACTATAGTCTGTCCACTTTAGTCTTTCCACTTTAGTCTTTCAACTATTCTCTGTCCACTTTAGTCTTTCCACTATAGTCTCCACTTTATTCTGTCCCTACAGTCTTTCCACTATAGTCTTTCCACTATAGTCTGTCCACTTTAGTCTTTCCACTTTAGTCTTTCCACTTTAGTCTGTCCACTTTAATCTTTCCACTATAGTCTGTCCACTTTGGTCTTTCCACTTTAGTCTTTCCGCTTTAGTCTGTCCACTCTAGTCTTTCCACTTTAGTCTGTCCACTTTAGTCTGTCCACTTTAGTCTTTCCACTTTAGTCATTTCCACTATCTTCTGTCCAATTTAGTCTTTCCACTTTAGTCTTTCCACTTTAGTCTTTCCACTATAGTCTCCACTTTATTCTGTCCACTACAGTCTTTCCACTATAGTCTTTCCACTTTAGTCTGTCCACTTAGTCTTTCCACTTCAGTCTTTCCACTATAGTCTGTCCACTTTAGTCTTTCCACTTTAGTCTTTCCACTTTAGTCTTTCCACTATTCTCTGTCCACTTTAGTATTTCCACTATAGTCTGTCCACTTTGGTCTTTCCACTTTAGTCTTTCCGCTTAAGTCTGTTCACTTTAGTCTTTCCACTTTAGTCTGTCCTCTTTAGTCTGTCCACTTTAGTCTTTCCACTTTAGTCATTTCCACTATCTTCTGTCCACTTTAGTCTTTCCACTATAGTCTTTTCACTATAGTCTGTCCACTTTAGTTTTTCCACTATAGTCCGTCCACTTTAGTCTTTCCACTTTAGTCCTTCCACTTTAGTGTGTCCACTTTAGTCTTTCCACTATAGTCTTTCCACTTGAGTCTTTCCACTTTAGTCTTTCCGCTTTATTCTCTCCACTTCAGTGTGTACACTTTAGTTTGTCCACTGAGTCTTTCCACTCCAATCTTTCCGCTATAGTCTGTCCACTTTAGTCTTTCCACTTTAGTCTTTCCACTATAGTCTTTCCACTTCAGTTTGTCCACTTTAGTCTTTCCACTATAATCTGTCCACTTTAGTCTTTCCACTATAGTCTTTCCACTTTAGTCTGTCCACTTAGTCTTTCCACTTCAGTCTTTCCACTATGGTCTGTCCACTTTAGTCTTTCCACTTTAGTCTTTCCACTTTAGTCTTTCCACTATTCTCTGTCCACTTTATTCTTTCCACTATAGTCTCCACTTTATTCTGTCCACTACAGTCTTTCCACTATGGTCTTTTCACTATAGTCTGTCCACTTTAGTTTTTCCACTATAGTCTGTCCACTTTAATCTTTCCACTTTAGTCTTTCCGCTTTAGTCTCTCCACTTTAGTCTTTCCACTTTAGTCTGTCCACTTTAGTCTGTCCACTTTAGTCTTTCCACTTTAGTCATTTCCACTATCTTCTGTCCACTTTAGTCTTTCCCCTATAGTCTGTCCACTTTAGTCTTTCCACTATAGTCTGTCCACTTTAGACTTTCCACTATTCTCTGTCCACTTTAGTCTTTCCACTTTAGTCTTTCCACTATAGTCTCCACTTTATTCTGTCCACTACAGTCTTTCCACTATAGTCTTTCCACTATAGTCTGTCCACTTTAGCCTTTCCACTTTAGTCTTTCCACTTTAGTCTTTCCACTTTAGTCTTTCAACTATAATCTGTCCACTTTGGTCTTTCCACTTTAGTCTTTCCGCTTTAGTCTGTCCACTTTAGTCTTTCCACTTTAGTCTGTCCACTTTAGTCTGTCCACTTTAGTCTTTCCACTTTAGTCATTTCCACTATCTTCTGTCCACTTTAGTCTTTCCACTTTAGTCTTTCCACTTTAGTCTTTCCACTATAGTCTCCACTTTCTTTTGTCCACTACAGTTTTTCCACTATAGTCTTTCCACTTTAGTCTGTCCACTTAGTCTTTCCACTTCAGTCTTTCCACTATAGTCTGTCCACTTTAGTCTGTCACTTTAGTCTTTCAACTATTCTCTGTCCACTTTAGTCTTTCCACTTTAGTCTTTCCACTATAGTCTCCACTTTATTCTGTCCACTACAGTCTTTCCACTATAGTCTTTCCACTATAGTCTGTCCACTTTGGTCTTTCCACTTTAGTCTTTCCGCTTTAGTCTGTCCACTTTAGTCTTTCCACTTTAGTCTGTCCACTTTATTCTGTCCACTTTAGTCTCTCCACTTTAGTCATTTCCACTATCTTCTGTCCACTTTAGTCTTGCCACTTTAGTCTTTCCACTTTAGTCTGTCCACTTTAGTCTTTCCACTATAGTCTGTCCACTTTAGTCTTTCCACTATAGTCTGTCCACTTTAGTCTTTCCACTATTCTCTGTCCACTTTAGTCTTTCCACTTTAGTCTTTCCACTACAGTCTCCACTTTATTCTGTCCACTACAGTCTTTCCACTATAGTCTTTCCACTATAGTCTGTCCACTTTAGTCTTTCCACTTTAGTCTTTCCACTTTAGTCTGTCCACTTTAGTCTTTCCACTATAGTCTGTCCACTTTGGTCTTTCCACTTTAGTCTTTCCGCTTTAGTCTGTCCACTATAGTCTGTCCACTTTAGTGTTTCAACTATTCTCTGTCCACTTTAGTCTTTCCACTTTAGTCTTTCCACTATAGTCTCCACTTTATTCTGTCCACTACAGTCTTTCCACTATAGTCTTTCCACTATAGTCTGTCCACTTTAGTCTTTCCACTTTAGTCTTTCCACTTTAGTCTGTCCACTTTAGTCTTTCCGCTTTAGTCTGTCCACTATAGTCTGTCCACTTTAGTCTTTCAACTACTCTCTATCCACTTTAGTCTTTCCACTTTAGTCTTTCCACTATAGTCTCCACTTTCTTCTGACTACTACAGTCTTTCCACTATAGTCTAACCACTTGAGTCTTTCCACTTTAGTCTGTCCACTTTCGTCTTTCCACTATAGTCTTTCCACTTTAGTCTGTCCACTTAGTCTTTCCACTTCAGTCTTTCCACTATAGTCTGTCCACTTTAGTCTTTCCACTTTAGTCTTTCCACTTCAGTCTTTCCACTATAGTCTGTCCACTTTAGTCTTTCCACTATTCTCTATCCACTTTAGTCTTTCCACTTTAGTCTTTCCACTATAGTCTCCACTTTATTCTGTCCACTACAGTCTTTCCACTATAGTCTTTCCACTATAGTCTGTCCACTTTAGTCTTTCCACTATAGTCTGTCCACTTTAGTCTTTCCACTTTAGTCTGTCCACTTTAGTCTTTCAACTATTCTCTGTCCAATTTAGTCTTTCCACTTTAGTCTTTCCACTATAGTCTCCACTTTATTCTGTCCACTACAGTCTTTCCACTTTAGTCTGTCCACTTTAGTCTTTCCACTTTAGTCTTTCCACTTCAGTCTTTCCACTATAGTCTCCACTTTATTCTGTCCACTACAGTCTTTCCACTATAGTCTTTCCACTATAGTCTGTCCACTTTAGTCTTTCCACTATAGTCTGTCCCCTTTGGTCTTTCCACTTTAGTCTTTCCGCTTTAGTCTGTCCACTTTAGTCTGTCCACTATAGTCTCCACTTTATTCTGTCCACTACAGTCTTTCCACTATAGTCTTTCCACTATAGTCTGTCCACTTTAGTCTTTCCACTTTAGTCTTTCCACTTTAGTCTGTCCACTTTAGTCTTTCCACTACAGACTGTCCACTTTAGTCTTTCCACTATTCTCTGTCCACTTTAGTCTTTCCACTATAGTCTCCACTTTATTCTGTCCACTACAGTCTTTCCACTATAGTCTTTCCACTATAGTCTGTCCACTTTAGTATTTCCACTTTAGTCTTTCCACTTTAGTCTGTCCACTTTAGTCTTTCCACTTTAGTCTTTCCACTATAGTCTCCACTTTATTCTGTCCACTACAGTCTTTCCACTATAGTCTTTCCACTATAGTCTGTCCACTTTAGTATTTCCACTTTAGTCTTTCCACTATAGTCTGTCCACTTTAGTCTTTCCACTTTAGTCTTTCCACTTTAGTCTGTCCACTTTAGTCTTTCCACTATAGTCTGTCCACTTTGGTCTTTCCACTTTAGTCTGTCCACTTTAGTATTTCCACTTTAGTCTTTCCACTTTAGTCTGTCCACTTTAGTCTTTCCACTTTAGTCTTTCCGCTTTATTCTCTCCACTATAGTCTGTCCACTTTAGTCTTTCCACTTTAGTCTGTCCACTTTAGTTTTTCCACTATAGTCCGTCCACTTTAGTCTTTCCACTTTAGTCCTTCCACTTTAGTCTGTCCACTTTAGTCTTTCCACTATAGTCTTTCCACTTTAGTCTGTCCACTTAGTCTTTCCACTTCAGTCTTTCCACTATAGTCTGTCCACTTTAGTCTTTCCACTTTAGTGTTTCCACTTTAGTCTTTCCACTATTCTCTGTCCACTTTATTCTTTCCACTATAGTCTCCATTTTATTCTGTCCACTACAGTCTTTCCACTATAGTCTTTTCACTATAGTCTGTCCACTTTAGTTTTTCCACTACAGTCTGTCCACTTTAATCTTTCCACTTTAGTCTTTCCGCTTTAGTCTGTCCACTTTAGTCTTTCCAATTTAGTCTGTCCACTATAGTCTGTCCACTTTAGTCTTTCAACTATTCTCTGTCCACTTTAGTCTTTCCACTTTAGTCTTTCCACTATAGTCTCCACTTTATTTTGTCCACTACAATCTTTCCACTATAGTCTTTCCACTATAGTCTGTCCACTTTAGTCTTTCCACTTTAGTCTTTCAACTATTCTCTGTCCACTTTAGTCTTTCCACTTTAGTCTTTCCACTATAGTCTCCACTTTATTCTGTCCCTACAGTCTTTCCACTATAGTCTGTCCACTATAGTCTGTCCACTTTAGTCTTTCCACTTTAGTCTTTCCACTTTAGTCTGTCCACTTTAGTCTTTCCACTATAGTCTGTCCACTTTGGTCTTTCCACTTTAGTCTTTCCGCTTTAGTCTGTCAACTTTAGTCTTTCCACTTTAGTCTGTCCACTTTAGTCTGTCCACTTTAGTCTTTCCACTTTAGTCATTTCCACTATCTTCTGTCCAATTTAGTCTTTCCACTTTAGTCTTTCCACTTTAGTCTTTCCACTATAGTCTCCACTTTATTCTGTCCACTACAGTCTTTCCACTATAGTCTTTCCACTTTAGTCTGTCCACTTAGTCTTTCCACTTCAGTCTTTCCACTATAGTCTGTCCACTTTAGTCTTTCCACTTTAGTCTTTCCACTTTAGTCTTTCCACTATTCTCTGTCCACTTTAGTATTTCCACTATAGTCTGTCCACTTTGGTCTTTCCACTTTAGTCTTTCCGCTTAAGTCTGTTCACTTTAGTCTTTCCACTTTAGTATGTCCTCTTTAGTCTGTCCACTTTAGTCTTTCCACTTTAGTCATTTCCACTATCTTCTGTCCACTTTAGTCTTTCCACTATAGTCTTTTCACTATAGTCTGTCCACTTTAGTTTTTCCACTATAGTCCGTCCACTTTAGTCTTTCCACTTTAGTCCTTCCACTTTAGTGTGTCCACTTTGTCTTTCCACTATAGTCTGTCCACTGGAGTCTTTCCACTTTAGTCTTTCCGCTTTATTCTCTCCACTTCAGTGTGTACACTTTAGTTTGTCCACTGAGTCTTTCCACTCCAATCTTTCCGCTATAGTCTGTCCACTTTAGTCTTTCCACTTTAGTCTTTCCACTATAGTCTTTTCACTATAGTCTGTCCACTTTAGTTTTTCCACTATAGTCCGTCCACTTTAGTTTTTCCACTTTAGTCTTTCCACTATTCTCTGTCCACTTTACTCTTTCCACTATAGTCTCCACTTTATTCTGTCCACTACAGTCTTTCCACTATAGTCTTTTCACTATAGTCTGTCCACTTTAGTTTTTCCACTACAGTCTGTCCACTTTAATCTTTCCACTTTAGTCTTTCCGCTTTAGTCTGTCCACTTTAGTCTTTCCACTTTAGTCTGTCCACTATAGTCTGTCCACTTTAGTCTTTCCACTATTCTCTGTCCACTTTAGTCTTTCCACTTTAGTCTTTCCACTATAGTCTCCACTTTATTTTGTCCACTACAATCTTTCCACTATAGTCTTTCCACTATAGTCTGTCCACTTTAGTCTTTCCACTTTAGTCTTTCAACTATTCTCTGTCCACTTTAGTCTTTCCACTATAGTCTCCACTTTATTCTGTCCCTACAGTCTTTCCACTATAGTCTTTCCACTATAGTCTGTCCACTTTAGTCTTTCCACTTTAGTCTTTCCACTTTAGTCTGTCCACTTTAGTCTTTCCACTATAGTCTGTCCACTTTGGTCTTTCCACTTTAGTCTTTCCGCTTTAGTCTGTCCACTTTAGTCTTTCCACTTTAGTCTGTCCACTTTAGTCTGTCCACTTTAGTCTTTCCACTTTAGTCTGTCCACTATAGTCTGTCCACTTTAGTCTTTCCACTATTCTCTGTCCACTTTAGTCTTTCCACTTTAGTCTTTCCACTATAGTCTCCACTTTATTTTGTCCACTACAATCTTTCCACTATAGTCTTTCCACTATAGTCTGTCCACTTTAGTCTTTCCACTTTAGTCTTTCAACTATTCTCTGTCCACTTTAGTCTTTCCACTATAGTCTCCACTTTATTCTGTCCCTACAGTCTTTCCACTATAGTCTTTCCACTATAGTCTGTCCACTTTAGTCTTTCCACTTTAGTCTTTCCACTTTAGTCTTTCCACTTTAGTCTTTCCACTATAGTCTGTCCACTTTGGTCTTTCCACTTTAGTCTTTCCGCTTTAGTCTGTCCACTCTAGTCTTTCCACTTTAGTCTGTCCACTTTAGTCTGTCCACTTTAGTCTTTCCACTTTAGTCATTTCCACTATCTTCTGTCCAATTTAGTCTTTCCACTTTAGTCTTTCCACTTTAGTCTTTCCACTATAGTCTCCACTTTATTCTGTCCACTACAGTCTTTCCACTATAGTCTTTCCACTTTAGTCTGTCCACTTAGTCTTTCCACTTCAGTCTTTCCACTACAGTCTGTCCACTTTAGTCTTTCCACTTTAGTCTTTCCACTTTAGTCTTTCCACTATTCTCTGTCCACTTTAGTATTTCCACTATAGTCTGTCCACTTTGGTCTTTCCACTTTAGTCTTTCCGCTTAAGTCTGTTCACTTTAGTCTTTCCACTTTAGTCTGTCCTCTTTAGTCTGTCCACTTTAGTCTTTCCACTTTAGTCATTTCCACTATCTTCTGTCCACTTTAGTCTTTCCACTATAGTCTTTTCACTATAGTCTGTCCACTTTAGTTTTTCCACTATAGTCCGTCCACTTTAGTCTTTCCACTTTAGTCCTTCCACTTTAGTGTGTCCACTTTAGTCTTTCCACTATAGTCTGTCCACTTGAGTCTTTCCACTTTAGTCTTTCCGCTTTATTCTCTCCACTTCAGTGTGTACACTTTAGTTTGTCCACTGAGTCTTTCCACTCCAATCTTTCCGCTATAGTCTGTCCACTTTAGTCTTTCCACTTTAGTCTTTCCACTATAGTCTTTCCACTTCAGTTTGTCCACTTTAGTCTTTCCACTATAATCTGTCCACTTTAGTCTTTCCACTATAGTCTTTCCACTTTAGTCTGTCCACTTAGTCTTTCCACTTCAGTCTTTCCACTATGGTCTGTCCACTTTAGTCTTTCCACTTTAGTCTTTCCACTTTAGTCTTTCCACTATTCTCTGTCCGCTTTATTCTTTCCACTATAGTCTCCACTTTATTCTGTCCACTACAGTCTTTCCACTATAGTCTTTTCACTATAGTCTGTCCACTTTAGTTTTTCCACTATAGTCTGTCCACTTTAATCTTTCCACTTTAGTCTTTCCGCTTTAGTCTCTCCACTTTAGTCTTTCCACTTTAGTCTGTCCACTTTAGTCTGTCCACTTTAGTCTTTCCACTTTAGTCATTTCCACTATCTTCTGTCCACTTTAGTCTTTCCCCTATAGTCTGTCCACTTTAGTCTTTCCACTATAGTCTGTCCACTTTAGACTTTCCACTATTCTCTGTCCACTTTAGTCTTTCCACTTTAGTCTTTCCACTATAGTCTCCACTTTATTCTGTCCACTACAGTCTTTCCACTATAGTCTTTCCACTATAGTCTGTCCACTTTAGCCTTTCCACTTTAGTCTTTCCACTTTAGTCTTTCCACTTTAGTCTTTCAACTATAATCTGTCCACTTTGGTCTTTCCACTTTAGTCTTTCCGCTTTAGTCTGTCCACTTTAGTCTTTCCACTTTAGTCTGTCCACTTTAGTCTGTCCACTTTAGTCTTTCCACTTTAGTCATTTCCACTATCTTCTGTCCACTTTAGTCTTTCCACTTTAGTCTTTCCACTTTAGTCTTTCCACTATAGTCTCCACTTTCTTTTGTCCACTACAGTTTTTCCACTATAGTCTTTCCACTTTAGTCTGTCCACTTAGTCTTTCCACTTCAGTCTTTCCACTATAGTCTGTCCACTTTAGTCTGTCACTTTAGTCTTTCAACTATTCTCTGTCCACTTTAGTCTTTCCACTTTAGTCTTTCCACTATAGTCTCCACTTTATTCTGTCCACTACAGTCTTTCCACTATAGTCTTTCCACTATAGTCTGTCCACTTTGGTCTTTCCACTTTAGTCTTTCCGCTTTAGTCTGTCCACTTTAGTCTTTCCACTTTAGTCTGTCCACTTTATTCTGTCCACTTTAGTCTTTCCACTTTAGTCATTTCCACTATCTTCTGTCCACTTTAGCCTTGCCACTTTAGTCTTTCCACTTTAGTCTGTCCACTTTAGTCTTTCCACTATAGTCTGTCCACTTTAGTCTTTCCACTATAGTCTGTCCACTTTAGTCTTTCCACTATTCTCTGTCCACTTTAGTCTTTCCACTTTAGTCTTTCCACTACAGTCTCCACTTTATTCTGTCCACTACAGTCTTTCCACTATAGTCTTTCCACTATAGTCTGTCCACTTTAGTCTTTCCACTTTAGTCTTTCCACTTTAGTCTGTCCACTTTAGTCTTTCCACTATAGTCTGTCCACTTTGGTCTTTCCACTTTAGTCTTTCCGCTTTAGTCTGTCCACTATAGTCTGTCCACTTTAGTGTTTCAACTATTCTCTGTCCACTTTAGTCTTTCCACTTTAGTCTTTCCACTATAGTCTCCACTTTATTCTGTCCACTACAGTCTTTCCACTATAGTCTTTCCACTATAGTCTGTCCACTTTAGTCTTTCCACTTTAGTCTTTCCACTTTAGTCTGTCCACTTTAGTCTTTCCACTATAGTCTGTCCACTTTGGTCTTTCCACTTTAGTCTTTCCGCTTTAGTCTGTCCACTATAGTCTGTCCACTTTAGTCTTTCAACTACTCTCTGTCCACTTTAGTCTTTCCACTTTAGTCTTTCCACTATAGTCTCCACTTTCTTCTGACTACTACAGTCTTTCCACTATAGTCTAACCACTTGAGTCTTTCCACTTTAGTCTGTCCACTTTCGTCTTTCCACTATAGTCTTTCCACTTTAGTCTGTCCACTTAGTCTTTCCACTTCAGTCTTTCCACTATAGTCTGTCCACTTTAGTCTTTCCACTTTAGTCTGTCCACTTCAGTCTTTCCACTATAGTCTGTCCACTTTAGTCTTTCCACTATTCTCTATCCACTTTAGTCTTTCCACTTTAGTCTTTCCACTATAGTCTCCACTTTATTCTGTCCACTACAGTCTTTCCACTATAGTCTTTCCACTATAGTCTGTCCACTTTAGTCTTTCCACTATAGTCTGTCCACTTTAGTCTTTCCACTTTAGTCTGTCCACTTTAGTCTTTCAACTATTCTCTGTCCAATTTAGTCTTTCCACTTTAGTCTTTCCACTATAGTCTCCACTTTATTCTGTCCACTACAGTCTTTCCACTTTAGTCTGTCCACTTTAGTCTTTCCACTTTAGTCTTTCCACTTCAGTCTTTCCACTATAGTCTCCACTTTATTCTGTCCACTACAGTCTTTCCACTATAGTCTTTCCACTATAGTCTGTCCACTTTAGTCTTTCCACTATAGTCTGTCCCCTTTGGTCTTTCCACTTTAGTCTTTCCGCTTTAGTCTGTCCACTTTAGTCTGTCCACTATAGTCTCCACTTTATTCTGTCCACTACAGTCTTTCCACTATAGTCTTTCCACTATAGTCTGTCCACTTTAGTCTTTCCACTTTAGTCTTTCCACTTTAGTCTGTCCACTTTAGTCTTTCCACTACAGACTGTCCACTTTAGTCTTTCCACTATTCTCTGTCCACTTTAGTCTTTCCACTATAGTCTCCACTTTATTCTGTCCACTACAGTCTTTCCACTATAGTCTTTCCACTATAGTCTGTCCACTTTAGTATTTCCACTTTAGTCTTTCCACTTTAGTCTGTCCACTTTAGTCTTTCCACTTTAGTCTGTCCACTACAGTCTTTCCACTATAGTCTTTCCACTATAGTCTGTCCACTTTAGTCTTTCCACTTTAGTCTTTCCACTTTAGTCTGTCCACTTTAGTCTTTCCACTACAGACTGTCCACTTTAGTCTTTCCACTATTCTCTGTCCACTTTAGTCTTTCCACTATAGTCTCCACTTTATTCTGTCCACTACAGTCTTTCCACTATAGTCTTTCCACTATAGTCTGTCCACTTTAGTATTTCCACTTTAGTCTTTCCACTTTAGTCTTTCCACTATAGTCTCCACTTTATTCTGTCCACTACAGTCTTTCCACTATAGTCTTTCCACTATAGTCTGTCCACTTTAGTCTTTCCACTATTCTCAGTCCACTTTAGTCTTTCCACTATACTCTCCACTTTATTCTGTCCACTATAGTCTTTCCACTATAGTCTGTCCACTTTAGTCTTTCCACTTTATTCTTTCCACTTTAGTCTGTCCACTTTAGTCTTTCCACTATAGTCTGTCCACTTTAGTCTTTCCACTATTCTCTGTCCACTTTAGTCTTTCCACTATAGTCTCCACTTTATTCTGTCCACAACAGTCTTTCCACTATAGTCTTTCTGATAGGCTTTTGTGGATCGGTTTCACTTTCCGACTAGAAAACACGCCAGCAGATCTCCTGGAACGGTCCACAATTCCTATATATACACCTTTTCAACACCAACGTTTAGAAAAACCTTAAGTATATTAAATGACGGGTAATTCCTCTCGGATGTTGAATACAAAAACTTACTTTTACTTAGGTTACTCCAAAGTGCCCACCTGAACAGTTCAAGCGCTCGCTCACGTCTGTCATGTAATTCATTTCCCGATCCAGGTAACGAAATGCAATCCATTCAAAAAGAGCCTCGATAACTCGAGGCAACCGTGTTCAGGTGGTCACTTTGGCAAATCCAAGTCATTAGGGGTTGGCGTCATACGAGAGAAAAAGGAAATATCCCAACAGTTCCTCCCTCCCAAGTATGATGCCAACCTCTACCACATATCACAAAATAGCACTTCATTCCAAGAAAGGACCCCATTCCTCCATCTCTTGCAGTCGACGCTCCAGTTCCTCGACTTCCCGGTCGACCAAGGTTTGCTCCGTGGATCCAGAAGTTTTCCTCCGCTTCCCCAGTGGTTCGCCCTCTTCAGCTTGATCGTTAACGCTATCCTCAGCTTGAGCTTCTTCGGTGATAATCTCTTCTGTCGTCATCGATGCCGTTTTCTGTTGGGTATCCGATCTTTGTTGATCCGTTGGCTGCCTCGGAATTGACTGCAGCCCACTGCCGTGACCTTGGTTCCTCTCGGAAGTTTTTCCGGACGCTGCACAGAGTACCCTCCAGCGTTCTGCGTTCCTCTCGGAAACTGTCACCGCCGCGGTACACGTACAACGGGACACTAACTCCCGGATGTTCCGAAAGAGCTGTCGGAAGTAAAAGTACGTACACACATTGTTCGCTGTTTCTTGAACATCGAAGTGGTATCCGCCAGTCACGTGACCCACCAGGACGACACTTGGTACAGCGTCTTGTGGCACCACTACCCGGTAATTGCGCCTCCCGTTCCTCTCGGACCCCAGTCGGAACAGAACTCCATCAAAAAACAAAAATGCCGGTGGCGTACTCCCTAATGGTGTCACTAAGTCCCGAACGGTTCGCGTCGCGTTGGGTAGCTCCTCTCGCCACCACAGGTTTTGCGGATATCCTGCTATCCCTTCTCTCCTAAAATACGATTGTATTTGGGCTGGTGAAACCAAGAATAGTCCTTTCGGAGTTAATGGGATCGATTCCATCCTACAATGAAAGCACTATGTTAATTCACACTTTACAACTAGTCTTTATACATCTTTTGTTTTAGTACGATCGAGAAAGTCCGTCTGCGTTCCCATTTGCGGCACCGGGTCTAGTCCTCACCGAAAAGTCAAACTCTTGCATCGCTAGTGCCCATCGGGCTAGGCGGCGATTTTCTGATTTCATAACTTGAAGCCACTTCAGAGGGTTATGATCTGTAACCAGCTCAAAATGTCGCCCATACAAATAGTACTCAAGTTTTCTTAAGGCCCAGTACGCAGCTAAACATTCTTTCTCAATCGTACTGTAACGTTCCTCCCTTGGGAGTAGCTTTCGCGATATGTACATAACTGGGTGCTCCCCATCCTCAAACATCTGTGAAAGGACTGCCCCCAGCGCAAAATCTGAGGCATTAGTCTGTACGATAAATTTCCGGTCAAAGTCAGGGTTAAACAACACAGGTGATTTTTCTAACAGACCTTTCAACATCTGAAACGCTGTATGTTTGAACTCTCCCCAAGGTACCTTCTCGGCAATGTTTTTCCTTGTAAGATCGGTTAGCGGTTTTGCTATACTAGCGTACCCTGGGATGAACCGCTAATAATATCCGGATAAGCCCAAAAATGCGAGGACGTTTTTCTTTGTTTTCGGAACCGAAAATTTACGCACTGCTTCTACTTTGTCTGTGGTTGGTTTAACTTGTCCGTTGCCTACACAATGACCCAGAAATTCGGCTGAACTAGCGGCAATTTTACATTTGGCAACGTTTAAAGTAAGATTTGCCTCTCGGAGCCTTTCAAGCACAACTTTCAAATGGAGCAAATGCTCTTCGAATGTGTTTGAGAAAATAACCAAATCATCTAGATATGCACGTGCGAATTTCGACAGTCCTTTCAAGACCTTATCCATTAACCGCTGAAACGTTGCTGGGGCTCCTTTAAGGCCAAAAGGCATGACCTCAAACTCAAAAAGGCCAAAAGGTGAAATAAATGCCGTTTTATCCCTACTTTCTTCTTCCATTACTACCTGCCAATAACCTCGCTTACAGTCAAAGATTGAAATGAATTTAGCCTTTCCTAATGTGTCTAACAATTCATCCACACGGGGCATAGGGTACGCGTCCGACTCAGAAACAGCATTCAGCTTCCGGTAATCAACACAAAAACGAATGCTACCATCCTTTTTAGGAACCAAAACCGTTGGTGATGCCCATTCGCTGGTAGATTCACGTATAATACCAAGTTTTAACATCTTGTCTATTTCCACTCGGATAGCTTCTCGTTTTGCTTCTGGAATCCTATATGGATGCTGGCGGATTGGCTTTTCACTTTTCAACTCAATTTTGTGTTTCGTTAAGGTTGTTCTTCCCGTTTTACCAGAGAACACGTCATGGAAATTTTGATCCACTTCAGCTAACAGCTCTTTTTCTTTGTCCGTCAATTCTGCGCTGTTTGAAATTTGTTTAATTACTGTTTCATGCCCCTCGCTTTCGTCAGGAAAAGTCTGCACAGACTCCTCCCCCTCTTCAGGTTCGTCAGCATTCAACGATGTGAAGAAACAGTCTCGTGTTTCTGATTCCGGCTCGGTTTCAGTACGCCGTTGGAATTTGCGCAATAGGTTAATGTGGTAAACTTCGTGACTTTTCTTTGCCCCGTTCAACTCAATTTTATAGTTTACATCACCTACTCTTTTAGCCACCTTAAATGGACCACGCCATTGGACTTGAAGTTTGTTTTGACCCTCAGGCATCAGTATCAAGACTTCATCCCCGACCTTTAAGTCTCTTTTCCTCGCGGAGTGATCATACCCGATTTTCTTTTATCGGCCTCAGCCTCCTGCGACACTTTTGAAGTCTCTGAAAATTGCCTCAACTTCTGCCTCATTTCTAGAATGTAATGAATGACCGATTGGTTTTCTGACTTTTCAGCGGACCAGCATTCTTTCAATATGTCCAGTATTCCTCTCGGATTTTCTCCATACAACAACTCGAATGGCGAGAATCCGGTTACTGGGTGGCGAGTTTCCCGGTAAGCAAATAGCAAAAAGGGCAGCATTTTGTCCCAGTTCTTAGTGTCATCCTTGACGAATTTTCTGAGCATAGAGACCAACGTGCCGTTAAACCTCTCGGTCAGGCCGTTGCTTTGGGGGTGATAGACGGATGTCAGTACCCTTTTTATGCCCAAAAGATCGTAAAACCGTTTCAGAAGAGCGGATGTAAAATTGCTGCCGCGGTCACTCAAAATTTCAGTCGGAATACCGTGTCTGGACACGAATTTTGTCAATTCCTCAGCAACCCTAGGAGCCGTGACGGTACGCATTGGGATTGCCTCGGGATAACGTGTTGCGTGATCTGTTATTACAAGGATGAACCTGTGTCCTGCACTACTTTTTTCAAGTGGGCCTACGACATCTACTGATACACGCTGGAATGGCTGATCAAAGATCGGCATTTTTACCATAGGGACCTTTTCGTATTGTTGTCTACGTGCTGTCATTTGACAGGGCTCACACTCCTGACAGAACTTCTTCACGTCTGTGTGTAAGCCTGGCCAGAAAAACCTATCCTGAATTCGCTGCTCTGTCCTACGAACTCCTAGATGGCCAGCCATCGGCGAAGAGTGAGCCAACTCTAACACTGCCTGTCTACATTGGGATGGTACCAAAAGCTGCTTAATACTTAGCCTATCGCCCCTATGACACGCACGATAAAATAACCCGTTATCTTGGATAATTTGCCACTTTTTCTCTTTGTTCTCCACCTCTACTTCCTCTCGGAAAGGACGCAAAGTTGAGTCTTGAAGTTGCAAATCCTTGAAGTCATGGGCAGACAACTTAAAAATCGAATTTGGGCCAGACGAATTTTCGAAATTTGGCTCGTCAAGTCCCCGTGGTAAGGTCGTTTCCACTCGGATCCTTTCAGCCCTGAAAAGTTCCCGAGCTTTCCGCCTTGAGCTCCTAGACTTCCGACCTTTACCTGACGGCTGCGCGAAAATATCGTCTGCAAAACCTGCAAAATCCTGAGCAGGATTTTCTGAAACAACCGCTCCCTGTTTGGCTTTCGACCGGGTAACGGCGTTAACTTCAAGGACAGACGATATCAGTTCCAGTAAATCCCGGAATCCATTAAAATCGCTTCCTATCAGGACGTCTGCGGGAAGATCAGTAACCACTCCAGCACGGATTTTATTACGAATCAGTGATCCATTTTTACCCGGAAGCTCAATTTCTACCGTCGCGGTTGAACATGTGTGTGTATCGCCATGGAAACATTGTACTGCCACCTTTTCCGATCGGTTTATTTTTGATGCTACGAGGATGCTTTCACGTACTAAAGTTTGGTTACTTCCAGAGTCGAGTATCATTTCGACCGTTTTGCCATCTAGCATGCCCAACACTCTATGGCTTTCCGCATAAGACGCTATTCTAGTTGGACTTTTTGCGAGGCTAGTGTTCTTAGTGCTTGAATTCCTATTTTCAGTTTTTTTCGAACTTCCCGGTTTACCGTTTTTAGCCCAACAGTCAGATACTGTATGGCCTCTCTTATGACAAAAATCACACGTTTTCTCCCACTTATTTTGACCATCAGCAATTTTAACATTTTTGGGCCACGAATCGCCAGAAGCTCCGGGCTTCGAATTTTCCCTTTCGGCTCGGCGATTTTCAATTTCCCGGTGTTCATTTCTCCTCGGTTTCCGGTTAATATCAGAACTTTCTTTACGAGCCATCAGGTATGTGTCTGCGCAATCACCCGCTGTTTCTAGTGTTTCTACCTTCCGCTCTTTCAGGTGAATTTTCAATCCTCCGTATGTATTACCCACAAATTGTTCGACTAGAAGCTTTTCCAGAACTCCCTTCAGGAGATCTTTTAATTCATCCATTTCTTGAACTTGTTCGTAATCAGAGGTACCTAGCCACTTATTCAACGAAACTCGAAGTCGGTGTCCGAAATCTTTGAAAGACTCGGATGCAGTTTTTGTTTCCTCTCGGAACTTAGCCCGATAATATTCCGCATTCACTTCGAATCGTTTTAAGATGGCTTCTTTCACCACCGAGTAATCCTGTGCCCTTTCAAGTGGAACAGCGTTATAAGCTTGCATTGCTTTATCATTTAGGAAAGGGGCTAACCTCGCGACCCATATTTCCTTTGGCCACTTAAGCAGTGTTGCCGTTCTTTCGAAAGTGCATAGGTAGCGGTCCACGTCTTCGCTTGACGACATTTTAACTAGTTGGGCGGATTTCCCACCCCCTGATGCTAGAGACTGCACCGAAGAAACAAGACCCTCGGAAAGTATTCCCTGCGACTCTACCAGCCTTTCCAATTTCATATTTTCATTTTCTGTTGCCTTGTTAAATAACCTTTCAAATCTTTCCCGGTCAGCCTGACGCTCCGCTTCGCGTTGCTTTTCGTACCGTTCCCTCTCGGCCTGCCGTTCCGCTAAATCCGCTTCGCGTTGCGCTTCGAGCCTACAAGTCCGGTCTTCCTCCGCTCGGCGATCCTCTTCTCTTTGCTGCGCAAACACGTCTGTCATAAACTTAAACAAATCTGTTGGGTTCATGTAAGGTTGCGATACAAAAGTGGGTTGTGGCGGGTAGGGTAGATAGTTAGACCCAGGGACGACATGATTTATACTCGAATTTTGTTGCTGATTCTGGAAGGTATTTGGGTCGGGTGGTACGGTAGGAATGCCCTGCCCTGAAACTGTAGTTGTCCTTGTACACGTGGTTACAATTGAATCGGTTCCAACCACTGCGCTTCCTGTACACACCATTACGACCGTTTTATTTTTGAGGTCCGCGCTCTCAGTTGACAGATCAAACAAAGGCAGATTTGGCGAATCAGAGGTATTACCTTCCGATTTAATTTCAAGCTCTTCGGGACTGTTACGTGGAAATACCGGCTCGGAGTTTCTCCTCGGAATAGGTATAGAAGGGGAACAAGGGAGCTCAATTCTACCTACGCCTGCTTTTGGTGTGCTTATTGCGATATTTTTACGGCCTGGTATTTCACTAACCGCGAAAATCTCGTACGAACCTCGTTTGAAAAAACCTTGAGGTATCAATGCGTTAGGACTGACTCCGCTCGGATAGGGTAAATGACTCATACACTTGACCGAAAATTGCCAACTCTCACTGGTGCGGTCTAACCTTTAGCCTAAAAGTTAGATTTTTGCCTCTCGGCGATTAAACCCAACTCGGTTTTTAGGCAAACTGTACGGCGAAAATTATCAAATTATCACGTTTTACCACACGGCGCTGTGAGAACCACTCGGTTTCCCGCTAATTCTTCAATTCTCGACCGTACGAATGTTACTACCAACCTCTTCGAGGTACTTGGCAAAAGAGCATTAATTAATTACCAATCTGGTAATACCATCAAATAAAGGAATCCACTCGGGCTCCTTTCAACTCCGTGAACTTGTTTCGGTAAAAAGAAATAAGATAAGGTCGATAACAAATCCAGATTTAGAGCTGAATCCTTAACTGGATTTCCCGCAAAATTACGGTATAATACAAACTAGAGGCGAAATCAAACCAATTGCCGACCTTAACATACGTACTCTGCGATGTAGTAAACAACAATCAATATCCCAGAGAAACAAAACGTACAAACCCGAGCTAATAAATAACGTGAAAATTACTAGTATTTGATCAATCTCTTCGATAGGCTGTCACCATCTGATAGGCTTTTGTGGGTCGGTTTCACTTTCCGACTAGAAAACACGCCAGCAGATCTCCTGGAACGGTCCACAATTCCTATATATACACCTTTTCAACACCAACGTTTAGAAAAACCTTAAGTATATTAAATGACGGGTAATTCCTCTCGGATGTTGAATACAAAAACTTACTTTTACTTAGGTTACTCCAAAGTGCCCACCTGAACAGTTCAAGCGCTCGCTCACGTCTGTCATGTAATTCATTTCCCGATCCAGGTAACGAAATGCAATCCATTCAAAAAGAGCCTCGATAACTCGAGGCAACCGTGTTCAGGTGGTCACTTTGGCAAATCCAAGTCATTAGGGGTTGGCGTCATACGAGAGAAAAAGGAAATATCCCAACACTTTCCACTATAGTCTGTCCACTTTAGTCTTTCCACTTTAATCTTTCCACTTTAGTCTGTCCACTTTAGTCTTTCCACTATAATCTGTCCACTTTAGTCTTTCCACTTTAGTCTTTCCACTTTAGTCTTTCCACAATAGTCTCCACTTTATTCTGTCCACTACAGTCTTTCCACTATAGTCTTTCCACTATAGTCTGTCCACTTTAGTCTTTCCACTTTAGTCTTTCCACTTTAGTCTGTCCACTTTAGTCTTTCCACTATAGTCTGTCCACTTTAGTCTTTCCACTTTAGTCTTTCCACTATAGTCTCCACTTTATTCTGTCCACTACAGTCTTTCCTCTATAGTTTTTCCACTATAGTCTGTCCACTTTAGTCTTTCCACTATTCTCTGTCCACTTTAGTCTTTCCACTATACTCTCCACTTTATTCTGTCCTCTATAGTCTTTCCACTATAGTCTGTCCACTTTAGTCTTTCCACTTTATTCTTTCCACTTTAGTCTGTCCACTTTAGTCTTTCCACTATAGTCTGTCCACTTTAGTCTTTCCACTATTCTCTGTCCACTTTAGTCTTTCCACTATAGTCTCCACTTTATTCTGTCCACAACAGTCTTTCCACTATAGTCTTTCCACTATAGTCTGTCCACTTTAGTCTTTCCACTTTAATCTTTCCACTTTAGTTTTCCACTTTAGTCTTTCCACTATAATCTGTCCACTTTTGTCTTTCCACCATTCTCTGTCCACTTTAGTCTTTCCACTATAGTCTCCACTTTATTCTGTCCACTACAGTCTTTCCACTATAGTCTTTCCACTATAGTCAGTCCACTTTAGTCTTTCCACTTTAGTCTTTCCACTTTAGTCTGTCCACTTTAGTCTTTCCACAATAGTCTGTCCACTTTAGTCTTTCCACTTTAGTCTTTCCTCTATAGTCTCCACTTTATTCTGTCCACTACAGTCTTTCCCCTATAGTCTTTCCACTATAGTCTGTCCACTTTAGTCTTTCCACTATTCTCTGTCCACTTTAGTCTTTCCACTTACTCTCCACTTTATTCTGTCCACTATAGTCTTTCCACTATAGTTTGTCCACTTTAGTCTTTCCACTTTAGTCTTTCCACTTTAGTCTGTCCACTTTAGTCTTTCCACTATAGTCTGTCCACTTTAGTCTTTCCACTATTCTCTGTCCACTTTAGTCTTTCCACTATAGTCTCCACTTTATTCTGTCCACAACAGTCTTTCCACTATAGTCTTTCCACTATAGTCTGTCCACTTTAGTCTTTCCACTTTAATCTTTCCACTTTAGTCTGTCCACTTTAGTCTTTCCACTATAATCTGTCCACTTTAGTCTTTCCACTTTAGTCTTTCCACTTTAGTCTTTCCACAATAGTCTCCACTTTATTCTGTCCACTACAGTCTTTCCACTATAGTCTTTCCACTACAGTCTGTCCACTTTAGTCTTTCCACTTTAGTCTTTCCACTTTAGTCTGTCGACTTCAGTGGAAAGACTGTAGTGGACAGAATAAAGTGGAGACTATACTGGAAAGACTAAAGTGGACAGACTAAAGTGGAAAGACTAAAGTGGACAGAGAATAGTGGAAAGACTAAAGTCTGTCCACTACAGTCTTTCCACTATAGTCTTTCTACCATAGTCTGTCCACTTTAGTCTTTCCACTATAGTCTTTCCACTATAGTCTGTCCACTTTAGTCTTTCCACTTAAATCTTTCCACTTTAGTCTGTCCACTTTAGTCTTTCCAAAATAATCTGTCCACTTTAGTCTTTCCACTTTAGTCTTTCCACTTTAGTCTTTCCACAATAGTCTCCACTTTATTCTGTCCACTATAGTCTTTCCACTATAGTCTGTCCACTTTAGTCTTTCCACTTTATTCTTTCCACTTTAGTCTGTCCACTTTAGTCTTTCCACTATAGTCTGTCCACTTTAGTCTTTCCACTATTCTCTGTCCACTTTAGTCTTTCCACTATAGTCTCCACTTTATTCTGTCCACTACAGTCTTTCCACTATAGTCTTTCCACTATAGTCTGTCCACTTTAGTCTTTCCACTATAGTCTGTCTACTTTGGTCTTTCCACTTTAGTCTTTCCGCTTTAGTCTTTCCACTATAGTCTGTCCACTTTAGTCTGTCCACTTTAGTCTTTCCACTTTAGTCATTTCCACTATCTTCTGTCCACTTTAGTCTTTCCACTATAGTCTCCACTTTATTCTGTCCACTACAGTCTTTCCACTAAAGTCGACAGACTAAAGTGGAAAGACTAAAGTGGAAAGACTAAAGTGGACAGACTATAGTGGAAAGACTATAGTGGAAAGACTGTAGTGGACAGAATAAAGTGGAGACTATTGTGGAAAGACTAAAGTGGAAAGACTAAAGTGGAAAGACTAAAGTGGACAGATTATATTGGAAAGACTAAAGTGGACAGACTAAAGTGGAAAGATTTAAGTGGAAAGACTAAAGTGGACAGACTATAGTGGAAAGACTATAGTGGAAAGACTGTAGTGGACAGAATAAAGTGGAGACTATAGTGGAAAGACTAAAGTGGACAGAGAATAGTGGAAAGACTAAAGTGGACAGACTATAGTGGAAAGACTAAAGTGGACAGACTAAAGTGGAAAGAATAAAGTGGAAAGACTAAAGTGGACAGACTATAGTGGAAAGACTATAGTGGACAGAATAAAGTGGAGAGTATAGTGGAAAGACTAAAGTGGACAGAGAATAGTGGAAAGACTAAAGTGGACAGACTATAGTGGAAAGACTAGAGTGGAAAGACTGTAGTGGACAGAATAAAGTGGAGACTATAGTGGAAAGACTAAAGTGGAAAGACTAGAGTGGACAGACTATAGTGGAAAGACTAAAGTGGACAGACTAAAGTGGAAAGACTAAAGTGGACAGACTATAGTGGAAAGACTATAGTGGAAAGACTGTAGTGGACAGAATAAAGTGGAGACTATAGTGGAAAGACTAAAGTGGACAGTCTGTAGTGGAAAGACTAAAGTGGACAGACTAAAGTGGAAAGACTAAAGTGGAAAGACTAAAGTGGACAGACTATAGTGGAAAGACTACAGTGGAAAGACTGTAGTGGACAGAATGAAGTGGAGACTATAGTGGAAAGACTAAAGTGGAAAGACTAAAGTGGAAAGACTAAAGTGGACAGACTATAGTGGAAAGACTAAAGTGGACAGACTAAAGTGGAAAGATTAAAGTGGAAAGACTAAAGTGGACAGACTATAGTGGAAAGACTATAGTGGAAAGACTGTAGTGGACAGAATAAAGTGGAGACTATAGTGGAAAAACTAAAGTGGACAGAGAGTATTGGAAAGACTAAAGTGGAAAGACTGTAGTGGACAGAATAAAGTGGAGACTATAGTGGAAAGACTAAAGTGGATAGACTAAAGTGGACAGACTATAGTGGAAAGACTGAAGTGGAAAGACTCAGTGAACAGACTAAAGTGTACACACTGAAGTGGACAGAATAAAGTGGAAAGAATAAAGTGGAAAGACTAAAGTGGACAGACTAAAGTGGAAAGATTAAAATGGAAAGACTAAAGTGGACAGACTATAGTGGAAAGACTATAGTGGAAAGACTGTAGTGGACAGAATAAAGTGGAGACTATAGTGGAAAGACTAGAGTGGAAAGACTAAAGTGGACAGAGAATAGTGGAAAGACTAAAGTCTGTCCACTACAGTCTTTCCACTATAGTCTGTCCACTTTGGTCTTTCCACTTTAGTCTTTCCGCTTTAGTCTTTCCACTATAGTCTGTCCACTTTTGTCTGTCCACTTTAGTCTTTCCACTTTAGTCATTTCCACTATCTTCTGTCCACTTTAGTCTTTCCACTTTAGTCTTTCCGCTTTAGTCTTTCCACTATAGTCTGTCCACTTTGGTCTTTCCACTTTAGTCTTTGCGCTTTAGTCTTTCCACTATAGTCTGTCCACTTTAGTCTGTCCACTTTAGTCTTTCCACTTTAGTCATTTCCACTATCTTCTGTCCACTTTAGTCTTTCCACTTTAGTCTGTCCACTTTAGTCTTTCCACTATAGTCTGTCCACTTGAGTCTTTCCACTTCAGTCTTTCAGCTTTATTCTCTCCACTTCAGTGTGTACACTTTAGTTTGTCCACTGAGTCTTTCCACTTCAATCTTTCCGCTATAGTCTGTCCACTTTAGTCTTTCCACTATAGTCTGTCTACTTTGGTCTTTCCACTTTAGTCTTTCCGCTTTAGTCTTTCCACTATAGTCTGTCCACTTTAGTCTGTCCACTTTAGTCTTTCCACTTTAGTCATTTCCACTATCTTCTGTCCACTTTAGTCTTTCCACTATAGTCTCCACTTTATTCTGTCCACTACAGTCTTTCCACTAAAGTCGACAGACTAAAGTGGAAAGACTAAAGTGGAAAGACTAAAGTGGACAGACTATAGTGGAAAGACTATAGTGGAAAGACTGTAGTGGACAGAATAAAGTGGAGACTATTGTGGAAAGACTAAAGTGGAAAGACTAAAGTGGAAAGACTAAAGTGGACAGATTATATTGGAAAGACTAAAGTGGACAGACTAAAGTGGAAAGATTTAAGTGGAAAGACTAAAGTGGACAGACTATAGTGGAAAGACTATAGTGGAAAGACTGTAGTGGACAGAATAAAGTGGAGACTATAGTGGAAAGACTAAAGTGGACAGAGAATAGTGGAAAGACTAAAGTGGACAGACTATAGTGGAAAGACTAAAGTGGACAGACTAAAGTGGAAAGAATAAAGTGGAAAGACTAAAGTGGACAGACTATAGTGGAAAGACTATAGTGGACAGAATAAAGTGGAGAGTATAGTGGAAAGACTAAAGTGGACAGAGAATAGTGGAAAGACTAAAGTGGACAGACTATAGTGGAAAGACTAGAGTGGAAAGACTGTAGTGGACAGAATAAAGTGGAGACTATAGTGGAAAGACTAAAGTGGAAAGACTAAAGTGGACAGACTATAGTGGAAAGACTAAAGTGGACAGACTAAAGTGGAAAGACTAAAGTGGACAGACTATAGTGGAAAGACTATAGTGGAAAGACTGTAGTGGACAGAATAAAGTGGAGACTATAGTGGAAAGACTAAAGTGGACAGTCTGTAGTGGAAAGACTAAAGTGGACAGACTAAAGTGGAAAGACTAAAGTGGAAAGACTAAAGTGGACAGACTATAGTGGAAAGACTACAGTGGAAAGACTGTAGTGGACAGAATGAAGTGGAGACTATAGTGGAAAGACTAAAGTGGAAAGACTAAAGTGGAAAGACTAAAGTGGACAGACTATAGTGGAAAGACTAAAGTGGACAGACTAAAGTGGAAAGATTAAAGTGGAAAGACTAAAGTGGACAGACTATAGTGGAAAGACTATAGTGGAAAGACTGTAGTGGACAGAATAAAGTGGAGACTATAGTGGAAAAACTAAAGTGGACAGAGAGTATTGGAAAGACTAAAGTGGAAAGACTGTAGTGGACAGAATAAAGTGGAGACTATAGTGGAAAGACTAAAGTGGATAGACTAAAGTGGACAGACTATAGTGGAAAGACTGAAGTGGAAAGACTCAGTGAACAGACTAAAGTGTACACACTGAAGTGGACAGAATAAAGTGGAAAGAATAAAGTGGAAAGACTAAAGTGGACAGACTAAAGTGGAAAGATTAAAATGGAAAGACTAAAGTGGACAGACTATAGTGGAAAGACTATAGTGGAAAGACTGTAGTGGACAGAATAAAGTGGAGACTATAGTGGAAAGACTAGAGTGGAAAGACTAAAGTGGACAGAGAATAGTGGAAAGACTAAAGTCTGTCCACTACAGTCTTTCCACTATAGTCTGTCCACTTTGGTCTTTCCACTTTAGTCTTTCCGCTTTAGTCTTTCCACTATAGTCTGTCCACTTTAGTCTGTCCACTTTAGTCTTTCCACTTTAGTCATTTCCACTATCTTCTGTCCACTTTAGTCTTTCCACTTTAGTCTGTCCACTTTAGTCTTTCCACTATAGTCTGTCCACTTGAGTCTTTCCACTTCAGTCTTTCAGCTTTATTCTCTCCACTTCAGTGTGTACACTTTAGTTTGTCCACTGAGTCTTTCCACTTCAATCTTTCCGCTATAGTCTGTCCACTTTAGTCTTTCCACTATAGTCTTTCCACTTCAGTTTGTCCACTTTCGTCTTTCCACTATAGTCTATCCACTTTAGTCTTTCCACTATAGTCTTTCCACTTTAGTCTGTCCACTTAGTCTTTCCACTTCAGTCTTTCCACTATAGTCTGTCCACTTCAGTCTTTCCACTTTAGTCTTTCCACTATAGTCTCCACTTTATTCTGTCCACTACAGTCTTTCCACTATAGTCTTTCCACTTTAGTCTGTCCACTTAGTCTTTACACTTCAGTCTTTCCAGTATAGTCTGTCCACTTTAGTCTTTCGACTTTAGTCTTTCCACTTTAGTCTTTCAACTATTCTCTGTCCACTTTAGTCTTTCCACTATAGTCTCCACTTTATTCTGTCCACTACAGACTTTCCACTATAGTCTTTTCACTATAGTCTGTCCACTTTAGTTTTTCCACTATAGTCTGTCCACTTTGGTCTTTCCACTTTAGTCTTTCCGCTTTAGTCTGTCCACTTTAGTCTTTCCACTTTAGTCTGTCCACTTTAGTCTGTCAACTTTAGTCTTTCCACTTTAGTCATTTCCACTATCTTCTGTCCACTTTAGTCTTTCCACTATAGTCTCCACTTTATTCTGTCCACTACAGTCTTTCCACTAAAGTCAACAGACTAAAGTGGAAAGACTAAAGTGGAAAGACTAAAGTGGAAAGACTAAAGTGGACAGACTATAGTGGAAAGACTATATTGGAAAGACTGTAGTGGACAGAATAAAGTGGAGACTATTGTGGAAAGACTAAAGTGGAAAGACTAAAGTGGAAAGACTAAAGTGGACAGATTATAGTGTAAAGACTAAAGTGGACAGACTAAAGTGGAAAGATTAAAGTGGAAAGACTAAAGTGGACAGACTATAGTGGAAAGACTATAGTGGAAAGACTGTAGTGGACAGAATAAAGTGGAGACTATAGTGGAAAGACTAAAGTGGACAGAGAATAGTGGAAAGACTAAAGTGGACAGACTATGGTGGAAAGACTAAAGTGAACAGACTAAAGTGGAAAGAATAAAGTGGAAAGACTAAAGTGGACAGACTATAGTGGAAAGACTATAGTGGACAGAATAAAGTGGAGAGTATAGTGGAAAGACTAAAGTGGACAGAGAATAGTGGAAAGACTAAAGTGGACAGACTATAGTGGAAAGACTATAGTGGAAAGACTGTAGTGGACAGAATAAAGTGGAGACTATAGTGGAAAGACTAGAGTGGAAAGACTAAAGTGGACAGAGAATAGTGGAAAGACTAAAGTGGACAGACGATAGTGGAAAGACTAAAGTGGACAGACTAAAGTGGAAAGACTAAAGTGGAAAGACTAAAGTGGACAGACTATTGTGGAAAGACAATAGTGGAAAGACTGTAGTGGACTGAATAAAGTGGAGAGTATAGTGGAAAGACTAATGTGGACAGAGAATAGTGGAAAGACTAGAGTGGACAGACTATAGTGGAAAGACTAAAGTGGAAAGACTAAAGTGGACAGACTAAAGTGGACAGACTATAGTGGAAAGACTAAAGTGGACAGACTAAAGTGGAAAGACTAAAGTGGAAAGACTAAAGTGGACAGAAGATGGTGGAAATGACTAAAGTGGAAAGACTATAGTGGAAAGACTAAAGTGGACAGAATAAAGTGGAAAGACTAAAGTGGACAGACTCTAGTGGAGAGACTGAAGTGGAAAGACTAAATTGGACAGAGAGTAGTGGAAAGACTAAAGTGGACAGACTATAGTGGAAAGACTAAAGTGGACAAACTAAAGTGGAAAGACTAAAGTGGACCGACTATAGTGGAAAGACTGAAGTGGACAGACTAAAGTGGAAAAACTAAAGTGGAAAGACTAAAGTGGACAGACTATAGTGGAAAGACTATAGTGGAAAGACTGTAGTGGACAGAATAAAGTGGGAAAGACAATAGTGGAAAGACTGTAGTGGACAGAATAAAGTGGAGACTATAGTGGAAAGACTGTAGTGGACAGAATAAAGTGGAGAGTAAAAGACAGACTGAAGTGAAAAGACTATAGTGGAAAAGCTAAAGTGGAAAGACTAAAGTGGACAGACTATAGTGGAAAGACTGAAGTGGAAAGACTAAAGTGGACAGACTATAGTGGAAAGACTGTAGTGGACAGAATAAAGTGAAGACTATAGTGGGAAGACTAAAATGGACAGACTATAGTGGAAAGACTATAGTGGAAAGACTCTAGTGGACATAATAAAGTGGAGACTATAGTGGAAAGACTAAAGTGGACAGAGAATAGTGGAAAGACAGTGTTGGACAGAATAAAGTGGAGATTATAGTGGAAAGACTAAACTGGACAGAGAATAGTGGAAAGACTAAAGTGGACGGACTCTAGTGGAGAGACTGAAGTGGAAAGACTAAATTGGACAGAGAGTAGTGGAAAGACTAAAGTGGACAGACTATAGTGGAAAGACTAAAGTGGACAAACTAAAGTGGAAAGACTAAAGTGGACCGACTATAGTGGAAAGACTGAAGTGGACAGACTAAAGTGGAAAAACTAAAGTGGAAAGACTAAAGTGGACAGACTAAAGTGGACAGACTATTGTGGAAAGACAATAGTGGAAAGACTGTAGTGGACTGAATAAAGTGGAGAGTATAGTGGAAAGACTAATGTGGACAGAGAATAGTGGAAAGACTAGAGTGGACAGACTATAGTGGAAAGACTAAAGTGGAAAGACTAAAGTGGACAGACTAAAGTGGACAGACTATAGTGGAAAGACTAAAGTGGACAGAGAATAGTGGAAAGACTAAAGTGGACAGACGATAGTGGAAAGACTAAAGTGGACAGACTAAAGTGGAAAGACTAAAGTGGAAAGACTAAAGTGGACAGACTATTGTGGAAAGACAATAGTGGAAAGACTGTAGTGGACTGAATAAAGTGGAGAGTATAGTGGAAAGACTAATGTGGACAGAGAATAGTGGAAAGACTAGAGTGGACAGACTATAGTGGAAAGACTAAAGTGGAAAGACTAAAGTGGACAGACTAAAGTGGACAGACTATAGTGGAAAGACTAAAGTGGACAGACTAAAGTGGAAAGACTAAAGTGGAAAGACTAAAGTGGACAGAAGATGGTGGAAATGACTAAAGTGGAAAGACTATAGTGGAAAGACTAAAGTGGACAGAATAAAGTGGAAAGACTAAAGTGGACAGACTCTAGTGGAGAGACTGAAGTGGAAAGACTAAATTGGACAGAGAGTAGTGGAAAGACTAAAGTGGACAGACTATAGTGGAAAGACTAAAGTGGACAAACTAAAGTGGAAAGACTAAAGTGGACCGACTATAGTGGAAAGACTGAAGTGGACAGACTAAAGTGGAAAAACTAAAGTGGAAAGACTAAAGTGGACAGACTATAGTGGAAAGACTATAGTGGAAAGACTGTAGTGGACAGAATAAAGTGGGAAAGACAATAGTGGAAAGACTGTAGTGGACAGAATAAAGTGGAGACTATAGTGGAAAGACTAAAGTGGAAAGACTAAAGTGGACAGACTAGAGTGGAAAGACTATAGTGGAAAGACTGTAGTGGACAGAATAAAGTGGAGACTATAGTGGAAAGACTAAAGTGGACAGACTATAGTGGATAGACTAAAGTGGACACACTAAAGTGGAAAGACTAAAGTGGACAGACGATAGTGGAAATGACTAAAGTGGAAAGACTAAAGTGGACAGACTAAAGTGGACAGACTAAAGTGGAAAGACTAAAGTGTACAGACTCTAGTGGAAAGACCATAGTGGAAAGACTGTAGTGGACAGAATAAAGTGGAGACTATAGTGGAAAGACTAAAGTGGACAGACTATAGTGGAAAGACTATAGTGGAAAGACTGTAGTGGACATAATAAAGTGGACAGACTATAGTGGAAAGACTAAATTGGACAGAGAATAGTGGAAAGACTAAAGTGGACGGACTATAGTGGAAAGACTATAGTGGAAAGACTGTAGTGGACAGAATAAAGTGGAGACTATAGTGGAAAGACTAAAGTGGACAGAGAATAGTGGAAAGACTAAAGTGGAAAGAATTTAGTGGACAGAATAAAGTGGAGACTATAGTGGAAAGACTAAAGTGGAAAGACTAAAGTTGACAGACTATAGGGGAAAGACTGAAGTGGAAAGATTCAGTGGACAGACTAAAGTGTACACACTGAAGTGGACAGAATAAAGTGGAAAGACTAAAGTGGAAAGACTAAAGTGGACAGACTATAGTGGAAAGACTAAAGTGGACAGACTAAAGTGGAAAAACTAAAGTGGAAAGACTAAAGTGGACAGACTATAGTGGAAATACTATAGTGGAAAGACTGTAGTGGACAGAATAAAGTGGAGACTATAGTGGAAAGACTAAAGTGGACAGACTATAGTGGAAAGACTAAAGTGGAAAGACTGTAGAGGACATAATAAAGTGGAAACTATAGTGGAAAGACTAAAGTGGACAGAGAATAGTGGAAAGACTAAAGTGGACAGACTATAGTGGAAAGACTATAGTGGAAAGACTGTAGTGGACAGAATAAAGTGGAGAGTAAAAGACAGACTGAAGTGAAAAGACTATAGTGGAAAAGCTAAAGTGGAAAGACTAAAGTGGACAGACTATAGTGGAAAGACTAAAGTGGACAGACTAAAGTGGAAAAACTAAAGTGGAAAGACTAAAGTGGACAGACTATAGTGGAAATACTATAGTGGAAAGACTGTAGTGGACAGAATAAAGTGGAGACTATAGTGGAAAGACTAAAGTGGACAGACTATAGTGGAAAGACTAAAGTGGAAAGACTGTAGAGGACATAATAAAGTGGAGACTATAGTGGAAAGACTAAAGTGGACAGAAAATAGTGGAAAGACTAAAGTGGACAGACTATAGTGGAAAGACTATAGTGGAAAGACTGTAGTGGACAGAATAAAGTGGAGACTAAAAGACAGACTGAAGTGAAAAGACTATAGTGGAAAAGCTAAAGTGGAAAGACTAAAGTGGACAGACTATAGTGGAAAGACTGAAGTGGAAAGACTAAAGTGGACAGACTATAGTGGAAAGACTGTAGTGGACAGAATAAAGTGAAGACTATAGTGGGAAGACTAAAATGGACAGACTATAGTGGAAAGACTATAGTGGAAAGACTCTAGTGGACATAATAAAGTGGAGACTATAGTGGAAAGACTAAAGTGGACAGAGAATAGTGGAAAGACAGTGTTGGACAGAATAAAGTGGAGATTATAGTGGAAAGACTAAACTGGACAGAGAATAGTGGAAAGACTAAAGTGGACGGACTATAGTGGAAAGACTATAGTGGAAAGACTGTAGTGGACAGAATAAAGTGGAGACTATAGTGGAAAGACTTAAGTGGACAGAGAATAGTGGAAAGACTAAAGTGGAAAAAATTTAGTGGACAGAATAAAGTGGAGACTATAGTGGAAAGACTAAAGTTGAAAGACTAAAGTGGGCAGACTATAGTGGAAAGACTGAAGTGGACAGAATAAAGTGGAGACTATAGTAGAAAGACTTAAGTGGACAGACTATAGTGGAAAGACTATAGGGGAAAGACTGTAGTGGACATAATAAAGTGGAGACTTTAGTGAAAAGACTAAAGTGGACAGAGAATAGTGGAAAGACTAAAGTGGACAGACTATAGTGGAAAGACTAAAGTGGACAGAGAATAGTGGAAAGACTAAAGTGGACAGACTATAGTGGAAAGACTATAGTGGAAAGACTGTAGTTGACAGAATAAAGTGGAGACTATAGTGGAAAGACTAAAGTGGACAGAGAATAGTAAAAAGACTAAAGTGGACAGACTATAGTGGAAAGACTGAAGTGAAAAGACTAAGTGGACAGAGTAAAGTGGAAAGACTAAAGTGGACAGACTATAGTGGAAAGACTAAAGTGGAAAGACTAAAGTGGAAAGACTAAAGTGGACAGACTATAGTGGAAAGACTGAAGTGGAAAGACTCAGTGGACAAACCAAAGTGTACACACTGAAGTGGACAGAATAAAGTGGAAAGACTAAAGTGGAAAGACTAAAATGGACAGACTATAGTGGAAAGACTAAAGTGGACAGACTAAAGTGGAAAGACTAAAGTGGAAAGACTAAAGTGGACAGACTATAGGTGAAAGACTAAAGTGGACAGACTATAGTGGAAAGACTAAAGTGGACAGACTAAAGTGGAAAGACTAAAGTGGAAAGACTAAAGTGGACAGACTATAGTGGAAAGACAATAGTGGAAAGACTGTAGTGGACAGAATAAAGTGGAGACTATAGTGGAAAGACTAAAGTGGAAAGACTAAAGTGGACAGACTAGAGTGGAAAGACTATAGTGGAAAGACTGTAGTGGACAGAATAAAGTGGAGACTATAGTGGAAAGACTAAAGTGGACAGACTATAGTGGATAGACTAAAGTGGACACACTAAAGTGGAAAGACTAAAGTGGACAGACGATAGTGGAAATGACTAAAGTGGAAAGACTAAAGTGGAAAGACTATAGTGGAAAGACTGTAGTGGACATAATAAAGTGGACAGACTATAGTGGAAAGACTAAATTGGACAGAGAATAGTGGAAAGACTAAAGTGGACGGACTATAGTGGAAAGACTATAGTGGAAAGACTGTAGTGGACAGAATAAAGTGGAGACTATAGTGGAAAGACTAAAGTGGACAGAGAATAGTGGAAAGACTAAAGTGGACAGACTATAGTGGAAAGACTATAGTGGAAAGACTGTAGTGGACATAATAAAGTGGACAGACTATAGTGGAAAGACTAAATTGGACAGAGAATAGTGGAAAGACTAAAGTGGACGGACTATAGTGGAAAGACTATAGTGGAAAGACTGTAGTGGACAGAATAAAGTGGAGACTATAGTGGAAAGACTAAAGTGGACAGAGAATAGTGGAAAGACTAAAGTGGAAAGAATTTAGTGGACAGAATAAAGTGGAGACTATAGTGGAAAGACTAAAGTGGAAAGACTAAAGTGGACAGACTATAGGGGAAAGACTGAAGTGGAAAGATTCAGTGGACAGACTAAAGTGTACACACTGAAGTGGACAGAATAAAGTGGAAAGACTAAAGTGGAAAGACTAAAGTGGACAGACTATAGTGGAAAGACTAAAGTGGACAGACTAAAGTGGAAAAACTAAAGTGGAAAGACTAAAGTGGACAGACTATAGTGGAAATACTATAGTGGAAAGACTGTAGTGGACAGAATAAAGTGGAGACTATAGTGGAAAGACTAAAGTGGACAGACTATAGTGGAAAGACTAAAGTGGAAAGACTGTAGAGGACATAATAAAGTGGAGACTATAGTGGAAAGACTAAAGTGGACAGAGAATAGTGGAAAGACTAAAGTGGACAGACTATAGTGGAAAGACTATAGTGGAAAGACTTTAGTGGACAGAATAAAGTGGAGAGTAAAAGACAGACTGAAGTGAAAAGACTATAGTGGAAAAGCTAAAGTGGAAAGACTAAAGTGGACAGACTATAGTGGAAAGACTGAAGTGGAAAGACTAAAGTGGACAGACTATAGTGGAAAGACTGTAGTGGACAGAATAAAGTGAAGACTATAGTGGGAAGACTAAAATGGACAGACTATAGTGGAAAAACTATAGTGGAAAGACTCTAGTGGACATAATAAAGTGGAGACTATAGTGGAAAGACTAAAGTGGACAGAGAATAGTGGAAAGACAGTAGTGGACAGAATAAAGTGGAGATTATAGTGGAAAGACTAAACTGGACAGAGAATAGTGGAAAGACTAAAGTGGACGGACTATAGTGGAAAGACTATAGTGGAAAGACTGTTGTGGACAGAATAAAGTGGAGACTATAGTGGAAAGACTAAAGTGGACAGAGAATAGTGGAAAGACTAAAGTGGAAAAAATTTAGTGGACAGAATAAAGTGGAGACTATAGTGGAAAGACTAAAGTGAAAAGACTAAAGTGGGCAGACTATAGTGGAAAGACTAAAGTGGACAGAATAAAGTGGAGACTATAGTGGAAAGACTAAAGTGGACAGACTATAGTGGAAAGACTATAGGGGAAAGACTGTAGTGGACATAATAAAGTGGAGACTATAGTGAAAAGACTAAAGTGGACAGAGAATAATGGAAAGACTAAAGTGGACAGACTATAGTGGAAAGACTAAAGTGGACAGAGAATAGTGGAAAAACTAAAGTTGACAGACTATAGTGGAAAGAATATAGTGGAAAGACTGTAGTGGACAGAATAAAGTGGAGACTATGGTGGAAAGACTAAAGTGGACAGAGAATAGTGGAAAGACTAAAGTGGAAAGAATTTAGTGGACAGAATAAAGTGGAGACTATAGTGGAAAGACTAAAGTGGAAAGACTAAAGTGGACAGACTATAGGGGAAAGACTGAAGTGGAAAGATTCAGTAGACAGACTAAAGTTTACACACTGAAGTGGACAGAATAAAGTGGAAAGACTAAAGTGGAAAGACTAAAGTGGACACACTATAGTGGAAAGACTAAAGTGGACAGACTAAAGTGGAAAAACTAAAGTCGAAAGACTAAAGTGTACAGACTATAGTGGAAATACTATAGTGGAAAGACTGTAGTGGACAGAATAAAGTGGAGACTATAGTGGAAAGACTAAAGTGGACAGACTATAGTGGAAAGACTATAGTGGAAAGACTGTAGTGGACATAATAAAGTGGAGACTATAGTGGAAAGACTAAAGTGGACAGAGAATAGTGGAAAGACTAAAGTGGACAGACTATAGTGGAAAGACTATAGTGGAAAGACTGTAGTTGACAGAATAAAGTGGAGACTATAGTGGAAAGACTAAAGTGGACAGAGAATAGTAAAAAGACTAAAGTGGACAGACTATAGTGGAAAGACTGAAGTGAAAAGACTAAGTGGACAGACTAAAGTGGAAAGACTATAGTGGAAAGACTAAAGTGGACAGACTATAGTGGAAAGACTAAAGTGGAAAGACTAAAGTGGAAAGACTAAAGTGGAAAGACTAAAATGGACAGACTATAGTGGAAAGACTAAAGTGGACAGACTAAAGTGGAAAGACTAAAGTGGAAAGACTAAAGTGGACAGACTATAGTGGAAAGACTAAAGTGGACAGACTATAGTGGAAAGACTAAAGTGGACAGACTAAAGTGGAAAGACTAAAGTGGAAAGACTAAAGTGGACAGACTATAGTGGAAAGACAATAGTGGAAAGACTGTAGTGGACAGAATAAAGTGGAGACTATAGTGGAAAGACTAAAGTGGAAAGACTAAAGTGGACAGACTAGAGTGGAAAGACTATAGTGGAAAGACTGTAGTGGACAGAATAAAGTGGAGACTATAGTGGAAAGACTAAAGTGGACAGACTATAGTGGATAGACTAAAGTGGACACACTAAAGTGGAAAGACTAAAGTGGACAGACGATAGTGGAAATGACTAAAGTGGAAAGACTAAAGTGGACAGACTAAAGTGGACAGACTAAAGTGGAAAGACTAAAGTGGACAGACTCTAGTGGAAAGACCATAGTGGAAAGACTGTAGTGGACAGAATAAAGTGGAGACTATAGTGGAAAGACTAAAGTGGACAGACTATAGTGGAAAGACTATAGTGGAAAGACTGTAGTGGACATAATAAAGTGGACAGACTATAGTGGAAAGACTAAATTGGACAGAGAATAGTGGAAAGACTAAAGTGGACGGACTATAGTGGAAAGACTATAGTGGAAAGACTGTAGTGGACAGAATAAAGTGGAGACTATAGTGGAAAGACTAAAGTGGACAGAGAATAGTAAAAAGACTAAAGTGGACAGACTATAGTGGAAAGACTGAAGTGAAAAGACTAAGTGGACAGACTAAAGTGGAAAGACTATAGTGGAAAGACTAAAGTGAACAGACTATAGTGGAAAGACTAAAGTGGAAAGACTAAAGTGGAAAGACTAAAGTGGACAGACTATAGTGGAAAGACTGAAGTGGAAAGACTCAGTGGACAAACCAAAGTGTACACACTGAAGTGGACAGAATAAAGTGGAAAGACTAAAGTAGAAAGACTAAAATGGACAGACTATAGTGGAAAGACTGAAGTGGACAGAATAAAGTGGAGACTATAGTAGAAAGACTTAAGTGGACAGACTATAGTGGAAAGACTATAGGGGAAAGACTGTAGTGGACATAATAAAGTGGAGACTATAGTGAAAAGACTAAAGTGGATAGAGAATAGTGGAAAGACTAAAGTGGACAGACTATAGTGGAAAGACTAAAGTGGACAGAGAATAGTGGAAAGACTAAAGTGGACAGACTATAGTGGAAAGACTATAGTGGAAAGACTGTAGTTGACAGAATAAAGTGGAGACTATAGTGGAAAGACTAAAGTGGACAGAGAATAGTAAAAAGACTAAAGTGGACAGACTATAGTGGAAAGACTGAAGTGAAAAGACTAAGTGGACAGAGTAAAGTGGAAAGACTATAGTGGAAAGACTAAAGTGGACAGACTATAGTGGAAAGACTAAAGTGGAAAGACTAAAGTGGAAAGACTAAAGTGGACAGACTATAGTGGAAAGACTGAAGTGGAAAGACTCAGTGGACAAACCAAAGTGTACACACTGAAGTGGACAGAATAAAGTGGAAAGACTAAAGTGGAAAGACTAAAATGGACAGACTATAGTGGAAAGACTAAAGTGGACAGACTAAAGTGGAAAGACTAAAGTGGAAAGACTAAAGTGGACAGACTATAGGTGAAAGACTAAAGTGGACAGACTATAGTGGAAAGACTAAAGTGGACAGACTAAAGTGGAAAGACTAAAGTGGAAAGACTAAAGTGGACAGACTATAGTGGAAAGACAATAGTGGAAAGACTGTAGTGGACAGAATAAAGTGGAGACTATAGTGGAAAGACTAAAGTGGAAAGACTAAAGTGGACAGACTAGAGTGGAAAGACTATAGTGGAAAGACTGTAGTGGACAGAATAAAGTGGAGACTATAGTGGAAAGACTAAAGTGGACAGACTATAGTGGATAGACTAAAGTGGACACACTAAAGTGGAAAGACTAAAGTGGACAGACGATAGTGGAAATGACTAAAGTGGAAAGACTAAAGTGGAAAGACTATAGTGGAAAGACTGTAGTGGACATAATAAAGTGGACAGACTATAGTGGAAAGACTAAATTGGACAGAGAATAGTGGAAAGACTAAAGTGGACGGACTATAGTGGAAAGACTATAGTGGAAAGACTGTAGTGGACAGAATAAAGTGGAGACTATAGTGGAAAGACTAAAGTGGACAGAGAATAGTGGAAAGACTAAAGTGGACAGACTATAGTGGAAAGACTATAGTGGAAAGACTGTAGTGGACATAATAAAGTGGACAGACTATAGTGGAAAGACTAAATTGGACAGAGAATAGTGGAAAGACTAAAGTGGAAAGAATTTAGTGGACAGAATAAAGTGGAGACTATAGTGGAAAGACTAAAGTGGAAAGACTAAAGTGGACAGACTATAGGGGAAAGACTGAAGTGGAAAGATTCAGTGGACAGACTAAAGTGTACACACTGAAGTGGACAGAATAAAGGGGAAAGACTAAAGTGGAAAGACTAAAGTGGACAGACTATAGTGGAAAGACTAAAGTGGACAGACTAAAGTGGAAAAACTAAAGTGGAAAGACTAAAGTGGACAGACTATAGTGGAAATACTATAGTGGAAAGACTGTAGTGGACAGAATAAAGTGGAGACTATAGTGGAAAGACTAAAGTGGACAGACTATAGTGGAAAGACTAAAGTGGAAAGACTGTAGAGGACATAATAAAGTGGAGACTATAGTGGAAAGACTAAAGTGGACAGAGAATAGTGGAAAGACTAAAGTGGACAGACTATAGTGGAAAGACTTTAGTGGACAGAATAAAGTGGAGAGTAAAAGACAGACTGAAGTGAAAAGACTATAGTGGAAAAGCTAAAGTGGAAAGACTAAAGTGGACAGACTATAGTGGAAAGACTGAAGTGGAAAGACTAAAGTGGACAGACTATAGTGGAAAGACTGTAGTGGACAGAATAAAGTGAAGACTATAGTGGGAAGACTAAAATGGACAGACTATAGTGGAAAAACTATAGTGGAAAGACTCTAGTGGACATAATAAAGTGGAGACTATAGTGGAAAGACTAAAGTGGACAGAGAATAGTGGAAAGACAGTAGTGGACAGAATAAAGTGGAGATTATAGTGGAAAGACTAAACTGGACAGAGAATAGTGGAAAGACTAAAGTGGACGGACTATAGTGGAAAGACTATAGTGGAAAGACTGTAGTGGACAGAATAAAGTGGAGACTATAGTGGAAAGACTAAAGTGGACAGAGAATAGTGGAAAGACTAAAGTGGAAAAAATTTAGTGGACAGAATAAAGTGGAGACTATAGTGGAAAGACTAAAGTGAAAAGACTAAAGTGGGCAGACTATAGTGGAAAGACTAAAGTGGACAGAATAAAGTGGAGACTATAGTGGAAAGACTAAAGTGGACAGACTATAGTGGAAAGACTATAGGGGAAAGACTGTAGTGGACATAATAAAGTGGAGACTATAGTGAAAAGACTAAAGTGGACAGAGAATAGTGGAAAGACTAAAGTGGACAGACTATAGTGGAAAGACTAAAGTGGACAGAGAATAGTGGAAAAACTAAAGTTGACAGACTATAGTGGAAAGAATATAGTGGAAAGACTGTAGTGGACAGAATAAAGTGGAGACTATGGTGGAAAGACTAAAGTGGACAGAGAATAGTGGAAAGACTAAAGTGGAAAGAATTTAGTGGACAGAATAAAGTGGAGACTATAGTGGAAAGACTAAAGTGGAAAGACTAAAGTGGACAGACTATAGGGGAAAGACTGAAGTGGAAAGATTCAGTAGACAGACTAAAGTTTACACACTGAAGTGGACAGAATAAAGTGGAAAGACTAAAGTGGAAAGACTAAAGTGGACACACTATAGTGGAAAGACTAAAGTGGACAGACTAAAGTGGAAAAACTAAAGTCGAAAGACTAAAGTGTACAGACTATAGTGGAAATACTATAGTGGAAAGACTGTAGTGGACAGAATAAAGTGGAGACTATAGTGGAAAGACTAAAGTGGACAGACTATAGTGGAAAGACTATAGTGGAAAGACTGTAGTGGACATAATAAAGTGGAGACTATAGTGGAAAGACTAAAGTGGACAGAGAATAGTGGAAAGACTAAAGTGGACAGACTATAGTGGAAAGACTATAGTGGAAAGACTGTAGTTGACAGAATAAAGTGGAGACTATAGTGGAAAGACTAAAGTGGACAGAGAATAGTAAAAAGACTAAAGTGGACAGACTATAGTGGAAAGACTGAAGTGAAAAGACTAAGTGGACAGACTAAAGTGGAAAGACTATAGTGGAAAGACTAAAGTGGACAGACTATAGTGGAAAGACTAAAGTGGAAAGACTAAAGTGGAAAGACTAAAGTGGAAAGACTAAAATGGACAGACTATAGTGGAAAGACTAAAGTGGACAGACTAAAGTGGAAAGACTAAAGTGGAAAGACTAAAGTGGACAGACTATAGTGGAAAGACTAAAGTGGACAGACTATAGTGGAAAGACTAAAGTGGACAGACTAAAGTGGAAAGACTAAAGTGGAAAGACTAAAGTGGACAGACTATAGTGGAAAGACAATAGTGGAAAGACTGTAGTGGACAGAATAAAGTGGAGACTATAGTGGAAAGACTAAAGTGGAAAGACTAAAGTGGACAGACTAGAGTGGAAAGACTATAGTGGAAAGACTGTAGTGGACAGAATAGTGGAAAGACTAAAGTGGACAGACTATAGTGGATAGACTAAAGTGGACACACTAAAGTGGAAAGACTAAAGTGGACAGACGATAGTGGAAATGACTAAAGTGGAAAGACTAAAGTGGACAGACTAAAGTGGACAGACTAAAGTGGAAAGACTAAAGTGGACAGACTCTAGTGGAAAGACCATAGTGGAAAGACTGTAGTGGACAGAATAAAGTGGAGACTATAGTGGAAAGACTAAAGTGGACAGACTATAGTGGAAAGACTATAGTGGAAAGACTGTAGTGGACATAATAAAGTGGACAGACTATAGTGGAAAGACTAAATTGGACAGAGAATAGTGGAAAGACTAAAGTGGACGGACTATAGTGGAAAGACTATAGTGGAAAGACTGTAGTGGACAGAATAAAGTGGAGACTATAGTGGAAAGACTAAAGTGGACAGAGAATAGTAAAAAGACTAAAGTGGACAGACTATAGTGGAAAGACTGAAGTGAAAAGACTAAGTGGACAGACTAAAGTGGAAAGACTATAGTGGAAAGACTAAAGTGAACAGACTATAGTGGAAAGACTAAAGTGGAAAGACTAAAGTGGAAAGACTAAAGTGGACAGACTATAGTGGAAAGACTGAAGTGGAAAGACTCAGTGGACAAACCAAAGTGTACACACTGAAGTGGACAGAATAAAGTGGAAAGACTAAAGTAGAAAGACTAAAATGGACAGACTATAGTGGAAAGACTAAAGTTGACAGACTAAAGTGGAAAGACTAAAGTGGAAAGACTAAAGTGGACAGACTATAGTGGAAAGACTAAAGTGGACAGACTATAGTGGAAAGACTAAAGTGGACAGACTAAAGTGGAAAGACTAAAGTGGAAAGACTAAAGTGGACAGACTGAAGTGGAAAGAATTTAGTGGACAGAATAAAGTGGAGACTATAGTGGAAAGACTAAAGTGGAAAGACTAAAGTGGACAGACTATAGGGGAAAGACTGAAGTGGAAAGATTCAGTGGACAGACTAAAGTGTACACACTGAAGTGGACAGAATAAAGTGGAAAGACTAAAGTGGAAAGACTAAAGTGGACACACTATAGTGGAAAGACTAAAGTGGACAGACTAAAGTGGAAAAACTAAAGTCGAAAGACTAAAGTGTACAGACTATAGTGGAAATACTATAGTGGAAAGACTGTAGTGGACAGAATAAAGTGGAGACTATAGTGGAAAGACTAAAGTGGACAGACTATAGTGGAAAGACTATAGTGGAAAGACTGTAGTGGACAGAATAAAGTGGAGACTATAGTGGAAAGACTAAAGTGGACAGAGAATAGTGGAAAGACTAAAGTGGACAGACTATAGTGGAAAGACTATAGTGTAAAGACTGTAGTTGACAGAATAAAGTGGAGACTATAGTGGAAAGACTAAAGTGGACAGAGAATAGTAAAAAGACTAAAGTGGACAGACTATAGTGGAAAGACTGAAGTGAAAAGACTAAGTGGACAGACTAAAGTGGAAAGACTATAGTGGAAAGACTAAAGTGGACAGACTATAGTGGAAAGACTAAAGTGGAAAGACTAAAGTGGAAAGACTAAAGTGGACAGACTATAGTGGAAAGACTGAAGTGGAAAGACTCAGTGGACAAACCAAAGTGTACACACTGAAGTGGACAGAATAAAGTGGAAAGACTAAAGTGGAAAGACTAAAATGGACAGACTATAGTGGAAAGACTAAAGTGGACAGACTAAAGTGGAAAGACTAAAGTGGAAAGACTAAAGTGGACAGACTATAGTGGAAAGACTAAAGTGGACAGACTATAGTGGAAAGACTGTAGTGGACAGAATAAAGTGGAGAGTAAAAGACAGACTGAAGTGAAAAGACTATAGTGGAAAGACTAAAGTGGAAAGACTAAAGTGGACAGACTATAGTGGAAAGACTGAAGTGAAAAGACTAAGTGGACAGACTAAAGTGGAAAGACTATAGTGGAAAGACTAAAGTGGACAGACTATAGTGGAAAGACTAAAGTGGAAAGACTAAAGTGGACAGACTATAGTGGAAAGACTAAAGTGGACAGACTATAGTGGAAAGACTAAAGTGGACAGACTAAAGTGGAAAGACTAAAGTGGAAAGACTAAAGTGGACAGACTATAGTGGAAAGACAATAGTGGAAAGACTGTAGTGGACATAATAAAGTGGAGACTATAGTGGAAAGACTAAAGTGGACAGAGAATAGTGGAAAGACAGTAGTGGACAGAATAAAGTGGAGATTATAGTGGAAAGACTAAACTGGACAGAGAATAGTGGAAAGACTAAAGTGGACGGACTATAGTGGAAAGACTATAGTGGAAAGACTGTAGTGGACAGAATAAAGTGGAGACTATAGTGGAAAGACTAAAGTGGACAGAGAATAGTGGAAAGACTAAAGTGGAAAAAATTTAGTGGACAGAATAAAGTGGAGACTATAGTGGAAAGACTAAAGTGGAAAGACTAAAGTGGGCAGACTATAGTGGAAAGACTGAAGTGGACAGAATAAAGTGGAGACTATAGTGGAAAGACTAAAGTGGACAGACTATAGTGGAAAGACTATAGGGGAAAGACTGTAGTGGACATAATAAAGTGGAGACTGTAGTGAAAAGACTAAAGTGGACAGAGAATAGTGGAAAGACTAAAGTGGACAGACTATAGTGGAAAGACTAAAGTGGACAGAGAATAGTGGAAAGACTAAGGTTGACAGACTATAGTGGAAAGAATATAGTGGAAAGACTGTAGTGGACAGAATAAAGTGGAGACTATAGTGGAAAGACTAAAGTGGACAGACTAAAGTGGACAGACTAGAGTGGAAAGACTATAGTGGAAAGACTGTAGTGGACAGAATAAAGTGGAGACTATAGTGGAAAGACTAAAGTGGACAGACTATAGTGGATAGACTAAAGTGGACACACTAAAGTGGAAAGACTAAAGTGGACAGACGATAGTGGAAATGACTAAAGTGGAAAGACTAAAGTGGAAAGACTATAGTGGAAAGACTGTAGTGGACATAATAAAGTGGACAGACTATAGTGGAAAGACTAAATTGGACAGAGAATAGTGGAAAGACTAAAGTGGATGGACTATAGTGGAAAGACTATAGTGGAAAGACTGTAGTGGACAGAATAAAGTGGAGACTATAGTGGAAAGACTAAAGTGGACAGAGAATAGTGGAAAGACTAAAGTGGACAGACTATAGTGGAAAGACTATAGTGGAAAGACTGTAGTGGACATAATAAAGTGGACAGACTATAGTGGAAAGACTAAATTGGACAGAGAATAGTGGAAAGACTAAAGTGGACGGACTATAGTGAAAAGACTATAGTGGAAAGACTGTAGTGGACAGAATAAAGTGGAGACTATAGTGGAAAGACTAAAGTGGACAGAGAATAGTGGAAAGACTAAAGTGGAAAGAATTTAGTGGACAGAATAAAGTGGAGACTATAGTGGAAAGACTAAAGTGGAAAGACTAAAGTGGACAGACTATAGGGGAAAGACTGAAGTGGAAAGATTCAGTGGACAGACTAAAGTGTACACACTGAAGTGGACAGAATAAAGTGGAAAGACTAAAGTGGAAAGACTAAAGTGGACAGACTATAGTGGAAAGACTAAAGTGGACAGACTAAAGTGGAAAAACTAAAGTGGAAAGACTAAAGTGGACAGACTATAGTGGAAATACTATAGTGGAAAGACTGTAGTGGACAGAATAAAGTGGAGACTATAGTGGAAAGACTAAAGTGGACAGACTATAGTGGAAAGACTAAAGTGGAAAGACTGTAGAGGACATAATAAAGTGGAGACTATAGTGGAAAGACTAAAGTGGACAGAGAATAGTGGAAAGACTAAAGTGGACAGACTATAGTGGAAAGACTATAGTGGAAAGACTTTAGTGGACAGAATAAAGTGGAGAGTAAAAGACAGACTGAAGTGAAAAGACTATAGTGGAAAAGCTAAAGTGGAAAGACTAAAGTGGACAGACTATAGTGGAAAGACTGAAGTGGAAAGACTAAAGTGGACAGACTATAGTGGAAAGACTGTAGTGGACAGAATAAAGTGAAGACTATAGTGGGAAGACTAAAATGGACAGACTATAGTGGAAAGACTATAGTGGAAAGACTCTAGTGGACATAATAAAGTGGAGACTATAGTGGAAAGACTAAAGTGGACAGAGAATAGTGGAAAGACAGTAGTGGACAGAATAAAGTGGAGATTATAGTGGAAAGACTAAACTGGACAGAGAATAGTGGAAAGACTAAAGTGGACGGACTATAGTGGAAAGACTATAGTGGAAAGACTGTAGTGGACAGAATAAAGTGGAGACTATAGTGGAAAGACTAAAGTGGACAGAGAATAGTGGAAAGACTAAAGTGGAAAAAATTTAGTGGACAGAATAAAGTGGAGACTATAGTGGAAAGACTAAAGTGAAAAGACTAAAGTGGGCAGACTATAGTGGAAAGACTAAAGTGGACAGAATAAAGTGGAGACTATAGTGGAAAGACTAAAGTGGACAGACTATAGTGGAAAGACTATAGGGGAAAGACTGTAGTGGACATAATAAAGTGGAGACTATAGTGAAAAGACTAAAGTGGACAGAGAATAGTGGAAAGACTAAAGTGGACAGACTATAGTGGAAAGACTAAAGTGGACAGAGAATAGTGGAAAAACTAAAGTTGACAGACTATAGTGGAAAGAATATAGTGGAAAGACTGTAGTGGACAGAATAAAGTGGAGACTATGGTGGAAAGACTAAAGTGGACAGAGAATAGTGGAAAGACTAAAGTGGAAAGAATTTAGTGGACAGAATAAAGTGGAGACTATAGTGGAAAGACTAAAGTGGAAAGACTAAAGTGGACAGACTATAGGGGAAAGACTGAAGTGGAAAGATTCAGTAGACAGACTAAAGTGTACACACTGAAGTGGACAGAATAAAGTGGAAAGACTAAAGTGGAAAGACTAAAGTGGACACACTATAGTGGAAAGACTAAAGTGGACAGACTAAAGTGGAAAAACTAAAGTCGAAAGACTAAAGTGTACAGACTATAGTGGAAATACTATAGTGGAAAGACTGTAGTGGACAGAATAAAGTGGAGACTATAGTGGAAAGACTAAAGTGGACAGACTATAGTGGAAAGACTATAGTGGAAAGACTGTAGTGGACATAATAAAGTGGAGACTATAGTGGAAAGACTAAAGTGGACAGAGAATAGTGGAAAGACTAAAGTGGACAGACTATAGTGGAAAGACTATAGTGGAAAGACTGTAGTTGACAGAATAAAGTGGAGACTATAGTGGAAAGACTAAAGTGGACAGAGAATAGTAAAAAGACTAAAGTGGACAGACTATAGTGGAAAGACTGAAGTGAAAAGACTAAGTGGACAGACTAAAGTGGAAAGACTATAGTGGAAAGACTAAAGTGGACAGACTATAGTGGAAAGACTAAAGTGGAAAGACTAAAGTGGAAAGACTAAAGTGGAAAGACTAAAATGGACAGACTATAGTGGAAAGACTAAAGTGGACAGACTAAAGTGGAAAGACTAAAGTGGAAAGACTAAAGTGGACAGACTATAGTGGAAAGACTAAAGTGGACAGACTATAGTGGAAAGACTAAAGTGGACAGACTAAAGTGGAAAGACAATAGTGGAAAGACTGTAGTGGACAGAATAAAGTGGAGACTATAGTGGAAAGACTAAAGTGGACAGACTAAAGTGGACAGACTAAAGTGGAAAGACAATAGTGGAAAGACTGTAGTGGACAGAATAAAGTGGAGACTATAGTGGAAAGACTAAAGTGGAAAGACTAAAGTGGACAGACTAGAGTGGAAAGACTATAGTGGAAAGACTGTAGTGGACAGAATAAAGTGGAGACTATAGTGGAAAGACTAAAGTGGACAGACTATAGTGGATAGACTAAAGTGGACACACTAAAGTGGAAAGACTAAAGTGGACAGACGATAGTGGAAATGACTAAAGTGGAAAGACTAAAGTGGACAGACTAAAGTGGACAGACTAAAGTGGAAAGACTAAAGTGGACAGACTCTAGTGGAAAGACCATAGTGGAAAGACTGTAGTGGACAGAATAAAGTGGAGACTATAGTGGAAAGACTAAAGTGGACAGACTATAGTGGAAAGACTATAGTGGAAAGACTGTAGTGGACATAATAAAGTGGACAGACTATAGTGGAAAGACTAAATTGGACAGAGAATAGTGGAAAGACTAAAGTGGACGGACTATAGTGGAAAGACTATAGTGGAAAGACTGTAGTGGACAGAATAAAGTGGAGACTATAGTGGAAAGACTAAAGTGGACAGAGTGGAAAAACAGAACAGAATAAAGTGGAGACTATAGTGGAAAGACTAAAGTGGACAGAGAATAGTGGAAAGACTGTAGTGGACAGAATAAAGCGGAGACAATAGTGGAAAGACTAAAGTGGACAGACTATAGTGGAAAGACCGAAGTGGAAAGACTAAGTGGACAGACTAAAGTGGAAAGACTGTAGTGGAAAGACTAAAGTGGACAGACTATAGTGGAAAGACTATAGTGGAAAGACTGTAGTGGACAGAATAAAGTGAAGACTATAGTGGAAAGACAAAAGTGGAAAGACTAAAGTGGACAGAGAATAGTGGAAAGACTAAAGTGGAAAGACTGTAGTGGACAGAATAAAGTGGAGACTATAGTGGAAAGACTAAAGTGGAAAGACTAAAATGGACAGACTATAGTGGAAAGACTATAGTGGAAAGACTGTAGTGGACCGAATAAAGTGGAGACTATAGTGGAAAGACTAAAGTGGACAGAGAATAGTGGAAAGACTAAAGTGGACGGACTATAGTGGAAAGACTATAGTAGAAAGACTGTAGTGGACAGAATGAAGTGGAGACTATAGTGGAAAGACGAAAGTGGACAGACCATAGTGGAAAGACTGAAGTGGACAGACTAAAGTGGAAAAAAAGAACAGAATAAAGTGGAGACTATAGTGGAAAGACTAAAGTGGACAGAGAATAGTGGAAAGACTAAAGTGGAAAGACTGTAGTGGACAGAATAAAGTGGAGACAATAGTGGAAAGACTAAAGTGGAAAGACTAAAGTGGACAGAGAATAGTGGAAAGACTAAAATGGACAGACTGAAGTGGACAGACTAAAGTGGAAAAACAGAACAGAATAAAGTGGAGACTATAGTGGAAAGACTAAAGTGGACAGAGAATAGTGGAAAGAGTAAAGTGGACAGAGAATAGTGAAAAGACTAAAGTGGACAGACTATAGTGGAAAGACTAAAGTGGACAGACTAAAGTGGAAAGACTAAAGTGGAAAGACTAAAATGGACAGACTATAGTGGAAAGACTATAGTGGAAACACTGTAGTGGACTGAATAAAGTGGAGACTATAGTGGAAAGACTAAAGTGGACAGAGAATAGTGGAAAGACTAAAGTGGACGGTCTATAGTGGAAAGACTATAGTGGAAAGACTATAGTGGATAGAATAAAGTGGAGACTATAGTGGAAAGACTAAAGTGGACAGACCATAGTGGAAAGACTGAAGTGGACAGACTAAAGTGGAAAAACAGAACAGAATAAAGTGGAGACTATCTTGGAAAGACTAAAGAGGACGGACTAAAGTGGAAAGACTAAAGTGGACAGACTGAAGTGAACAGACTAAAGTGGAAAGACTAAAGTGGACAGACTCTAGCGGAAAGACTGAAGTGGAAAGACTAAGTGGACAGACTAAAGCGGAAAGACTAAAGTGGAAAGACTAAAGTGGACAGGCTACAGTGGAAAGACTAAAGTGGACAGACTAAAGTGGAAAGACTAAAGTGGAAAGACTAAAGTGGACAGACTATAGTGGAAAGACTATAGTGGTAAGACTGTAGTGGAGAGAATAAAGTGGAGACTATAGTGGAAAGACTAAATTGGAAAGACTAAAGTGGACAGAGAATAGTGGAAAGATTAAGTGGACAGACTATAGTGGAAAGACTAAAGTGGAAAGACTAAAGTGGACAGACTATAGTGGAAAGACTATAGTGGAAAGATTAAGTGGACAGACTATAGTGGAAAGACTAAATTGGACAGACTAAAGTGGAAAGACTAAAGTGGACAGACTATAGGGGAAAGACTATAGTGGAAAGACTGTAGTGGACAGAATAAAGTGGAGACTATAGTGAAAAGACTAAACCGGAAAAACTAAAGTGGATAGAGAATAGTGGAAAGACTAAAGTGGACAGACTATAGTGGAAAGACTAAAGTGGACAGACTAAAGTGGAAAGACTAAAGTGGAAAGACTAAAGTGGACAGACTATAGTGGAAAGACTATAGTGGAAAGACTGTACTGGACAGAATAAAGTGGAGACTATAGTGGAAAGACTAAAGTGGAAAGACTAAAGTGGACAGAGATTAGTGGAAAGACTAAAGTGGACAGACTATAGTGGAAAGACTAAAGTGGACAGACTATAGTGGAAAGACTGTAGTGGACAAAATAAAGTGGAGAGTATAGTGGAAAGACTAAAGTGGACAGACTTTAGTGGAGAGACTAAAGTGGACAGACTATATTGGACAGAATAAAGTGGAGACAATAGTGGAAAGACTAAAGTGGACAGAGAATAGTGTTTCGACTAATGTGGACAGACTATAGTGGAAAGACTATAGTGGAAAGACTGTAGTGGACAGAATAAAGTGGAGACTATAGTGGAAAGACTAAAGTGGAAAGACTAAAGTGGAGAGACTATAGTGGAAAGACTGAAGTGGACAGACTAAAGTGGAAAAACTAAAGTGGAAAGACTAAAGTGGACAGACTATAGGGGAAAGACTATAGTGGAAAGACTGTAGTGGACAGAATAAAGTGGAGACTATAGTGGAAAGACTAAAGTGGACAGACCATAGTGGAAAGACTGAAGTGGACAGACTAAAGTGGAAAAACAGAACAGAATAAAGTGGAGACTATAGTGGAAAGACTAAAGTGGACAGAGAATAGTGGAAAGACTAAAGTGGAAAGACAGTAGTGGACAGAATAAAGTGGAGAGTATAGTGGAAAAACTAAAGTGGACAGACTATAGTGGAAAGACTAATGTGGACAGACTATATTGGACAGAATAAAGTGGAGACAATAGTGGAAAGACTAAAGTGGACAGAGAATAGTGTTTCAACTAAAGTGGACAGACTATAGTGGAAAGACTATAGTGGAAAGACTGTAGTGGACAGAATAAAGTGGAGACTATAGTGGAAAGACTAAAGTGGAAAGACTAAAGTGGACAGACTATAGTGGAAAGACTGAAGTGGACAGACTAAAGTGGAAAAACTAAAGTGGAAAGACTAAAGTGGACAGACTATAGGGGAAAGACTATAGTGGAAAGACTGTAGTGGACAGAATAAAGTGGAGACTATAGTGGAAAGACTAAAGTGGACAGAGAATAGTGGAAAGACTAAAGTGGACGGTCTATAGTGGAAAGACTATAGTGGAAAGACTATAGTGGATAGAATAAAGTGGAGACTATAGTGGAAAGACTAAAGTGGACAGACCATAGTGGAAAGACTGAAGTGGACAGACTAAAGTGGAAAAACAGAACAGAATAAAGTGGAGACTATATTGGAAAGACTAAAGAGGACGGACTAAAGTGGAAAGACTAAAGTGGACAGACTGAAGTGAACAGACTAAAGTGGAAAGACTAAAGTGGACAGACTCTAGCGGAAAGACTGAAGTGGAAAGACTAAGTGGACAGACTAAAGCGGAAAGACTAAAGTGGAAAGACTAAAGTGGACAGGCTACAGTGGAAAGACTAAAGTGGACAGACTAAAGTGGAAAGACTAAAGTGGAAAGACTAAAGTGGACAGACTATAGTGGAAAGACTATAGTGGAAAGACTGTAGTGGAGAGAATAAAGTGGAGACTATAGTGGAAAGACTAAATTGGAAAGACTAAAGTGGACAGAGAATAGTGGAAAGATTAAGTGGACAGACTATAGTGGAAAGACTAAAGTGGAAAGACTAAAGTGGACAGACTATAGTGGAAAGACTATAGTGGAAAGATTAAGTGGACAGACTATAGTGGAAAGACTAAAGTGGATAGACTAAAGTGGAAAGACTAAAGTGGACAGACTATAGTGGAAAGACTATAGTGGAAAGACTGTAGTGGACAGAATAAAGTGGAGACTATAGTGAAAAGACTAAACTGGAAAAACTAAAGTGGATAGAGAATAGTGGAAAGACTAAAGTGGACAGACTATAGTGGAAAGACTAAAGTGGACAGACTAAAGTGGAAAGACTAAAGTGGAAAGACTAAAGTGGACAGACTATAGTGGAAAGACTATAGTGGAAAGACTGTACTGGACAGAATAAAGTGGAGACTATAGTGGAAAGACTAAAGTGGAAAGACTAAAGTGGACAGAGATTAGTGGAAAGACTAAAGTGGACAGACTATAGTGGAAAGACTAAAGTGGACAGACTATAGTGGAAAGACTGTAGTGGACAAAATAAAGTGGAGAGTATAGTGGAAAGACTAAAGTGGACAGACTTTAGTGGAAAGACTAAAGTGGACAGACTATATTGGACAGAATAAAGTGGAGACAATAGTGGAAAGACTAAAGTGGACAGAGAATAGTGTTTCGACTAATGTGGACAGACTATAGTGGAAAGACTATAGTGGAAAGACTGTAGTGGACAGAATAAAGTGGAGACTATAGTGGAAAGACTAAAGTGGAAAGACTAAAGTGGAGAGACTATAGTGGAAAGACTAAAGTGGACAGACTAAAGTGGAAAAACTAAAGTGGAAAGACTAAAGTGGACAGACTATAGGGGAAAGACTATAGTGGAAAGACTGTAGTGGACAGAATAAAGTGGAGACTATAGTGGAAAGACTAAAGTGGACAGACCATAGTGGAAAGACTGAAGTGGACAGACTAAAGTGGAAAAACAGAACAGAATAAAGTGGAGACTATAGTGGAAAGACTAAAGTGGACAGAGAATAGTGGAAAGACTAAAGTGGAAAGACAGTAGTGGACAGAATAAAGTGGAGAGTATAGTGGAAAAACTAAAGTGGACAGACTATAGTGGAAAGACTAATGTGGACAGACTATATTGGACAGAATAAAGTGGAGACAATAGTTGAAAGACTAAAGTGGACAGAGAATAGTGTTTCAACTAAAGTGGACAGACTATAGTGGAAAGACTATAGTGGAAAGACTGTAGTGGACAGAATAAAGTGGAGACTATAGTGGAAAGACTAAAGTGGAAAGACTAAAGTGGACAGACTATAGTGGAAAGACTGAAGTGGACAGACTAAAGTGGAAAAACTAAAGTGGAAAGACTAAAGTGGACAGACTATAGGGGAAAGACTATAGTGGAAAGACTGTAGTGGACAGAATAAAGTGGAGACTATAGTGGAAAGACTAAAGTGGACAGACCATAGTGGAAAGACTGAAGTGGACAGACTAAAGTGGAAAAACAGAACAGAATAAAGTGGAGACTATAGTGGAAAGACTAAAGTGGACAGAGAATAGTGGAAAGACTAAAGTGGAAAGACAGTAGTGGACAGAATAAAGTGGAGACAAAAGTGGAAAGACTAAAGTGGACAGACTATAGTGGAAAGACTGAAGTGGAAAGACTAAGTGGACAGACTAAAGTGGAAAGACTATAGTGGAAAGACTAAAGTGGACAGACTATAGTGGAAAGACTATAGTGGAAAGACTGTAGTGGACAGAATAAAGTGAAGACTATTGTGGAAAGACTAAAGTGGAAAGACTAAAGTGGACAGAGAACAGTGGAAAGACTAAAGTGGAAAGACTGTAGTGGACAGAATAAAGTGGAGACTATAGTGAAAAGACTAAAATGGAAAGACTAAAGTGGACAGAGAATAGTGGAAAGACTAAAGTGGACAGACTATAGTGGAAAGACTAAAGTGGACAGACTAAAGTGGAAAGACTAAAGTGGAAAGTCTAAAAAGGACAGACTATAGTGGAAAGACTATAGTGGAAAGACTGTAGTGGACAGAATAAAGTGAAGACTATTGTGGAAAGACTAAAGTGGAAAGACTAAAGTGGACAGAGAACAGTGGAAAGACTAAAGTGGAAAGACTGTAGTGGACAGAATAAAGTGGAGACTATAGTGAAAAGACTAAAATGGAAAGACTAAAGTGGACAGAGAATAGTGGAAAGACTAAAGTGGACAGACTATAGTGGAAAGACTAAAGTGGACAGACTAAAGTGGAAAGACTAAAGTGGAAAGACTAAAAAGGACAGACTATAGTGGAAAGACTATAGTGGAAACACTGTAGTGGACTGAATAACGTGGAGACGATAGTGGAAAGACTAAAGTGGACGGGAGAATAGTAGAAAGACTAAAGAGGACGGACTATGGTGGAAAGACTATAGTGGAAAGACTGTAGTGGACGGAATAATGTGGAGACTATAGTGGAAAGACTAAAGTGGACAGACCATAGTGGAAAGACTGAAGTGGACAGACTAAAGTGGAAAAACAGAACAGAATAAAGTGGAGACTATATTGGAAAGACTAAAGTGGACGGACTAAAGTGGAAAGACTAAAGTGGACAGACGATAGTGGAAATGACTAAAGTGGAAAGACTAAAGTGGACAGAGAATAGTGGAAAGTCTAAATTGGAAAGACTTTAGTGGACAGAATAAAGTGGAGACTATAGTGGAAAGACTAAAGTAGACAGACCATAGTGGAAAGACTGAAGTGGACAGACTAAAGTGGAAAAACAGAACAGAATAAAGTGGAGACTATAGTGGAAAGACTAAAGTGGACAGAGAATAGTGGAAAGACTAAAGTGGAAAGACAGTAGTGGACAGAATAAAGTGGAGACAAAAGTGGAAAGACTAAAGTGGACAGACTATAGTGGAAAGACTGAAGTGGAAAGACTAAGTGGACAGACTAAAGTGGAAAGACTATAGTGGAAAGACTAAAGTGGACAGACTATAGTGGAAAGACTATAGTGGAAAGACTGTAGTGGACAGAATAAAGTGAGGACTATTGTGGAAAGACTAAAGTGGAAAGACTAAAGTGGACAGAGAATAGTGGAAAGACTAAAGTGGAAAGACTGTAGTGGACAGAATAAAGTGGAGACTATAGTGAAAAGACTAAAGTGGAAAGACTAAAGTGGACAGAGAATAGTGGAAAGACTAAAGTGGACAGACTATAGTGGAAAGACTACAGACTAAAGTGGAAAGACTAAAGTGGAAAGACTAAAAAGGACAGACTATAGTGGAAAGACTATAGTGGAAACACTGTAGTGGACTGAATAAAGTGGAGACTATAGTGAAAAGACTAAAGTGGAAAGACTAAAGTGGACAGAGAATATTGGAAAGACCAAAGTGGACAGACTATAGTGGAAAGACTACAGACTAAAGTGGAAAGACTGTAGTGGACAGAATAAAGTGAGGACTATTGTGGAAAGACTAAAGTGGAAAGACTAAAGTGGACAGAGAATAGTGGAAAGACTAAAGTGGAAAGACTGTAGTGGACAGAATAAAGTGGAGACTATAGTGAAAAGACTAAAGTGGAAAGACTAAAGTGGACAGAGAATAGTGGAAAGACTAAAGTGGACAGACTATAGTGGAAAGACTACAGACTAAAGTGGAAAGACTAAAGTGGAAAGACTAAAAAGGACAGACTAAAGTGGAAAGACTAAAGTGGACAGAGAATAGTGGAAAGACTAAAGTGGACAGAGAATAGTGGAAAGACTAAAGAGGACGGACTATGGTGGAAAGACTATAGTGGAAAGACTGTAGTGGACGGAATAAAGTGGAGACTATAGTGGAAAGACTAAAGTGGACAGACCATAGTGGAAAGACTGAAGTGGACAGACTAAATTGGAAAAACAGAACAGAATAAAGTGGAGACTATATTGGAAAGACTAAAGTGGACGGACTAAAGTGGAAAGACTAAAGTGGACAGACGATAGTGGAAATGACTAAAGTGGAAAGACTAAAGTGGACAGACTGAAGTGATCAGACTAAAGTGGAAAGACTAAAGTGGACAGACTCTAGCGGAAAGACTGAAGTGGAAAGACCAAGTGGACAGACTAAAGCGGAAAGACTAAAGTGGAAAGACTAAAGTGGACAGGCTACAGTGGAAAGACTAAAGTGGACAGACTAAAGTGGAAAGACTAAAGTGGAAAGACTAAAGTGGACAGACTATAGTGGAAAGACTATAGTGGAAAGACTGTAGTGGAGAGAATAAAGTGGAGACTATAGTGGAAAGACTAAATTGGAAAGACTAAAGTGGACAGAGAATAGTGGAAAGATTAAGTGGACAGACTATAGTGGAAAGACTAAAGTGGAAAGACTAAAGTGGACAGACTATAGTGGAAAGACGATAGTGGAAAGATTAAGTGGACAGACTATAGTGGAAAGACTAAAGTGGACAGACTAAACTGGAAAGACTAAAGTGGACAGACTATAGTGGAAAGACTATAGTGGAAAGACTGTAGTGGACAGAATAAAGTGGAGACTATAGTGAAAAGACTAAAGTGGAAAAACTAAAGTGGACAGAGAATAGTGGACAGACTAAAGTGGACAGACTATAGTGGAAAGACTAAAGTGGACAGACTAAAGTGGAAAGACTAAAGTGGACAGACTATAGTGGAAAGACTATAGTGGAAAGACTGTAGTGGACAGAATAAAGTGGAGACTATAGTGGAGAGACTAAAGTGGAAAGACTAAAGTGGACAGAGATTAGTGGAAAGACTAAAGTGGACAGACTATAGTGGAAAGACTAAAGTGGACAGACTATATTGGAAAGACTGTAGTGGACAGAATAAAGTGGAGACTATAGTGGAAAGACTAAAGTGGAAAGACTAAAGTGGAAAGACTAAAGTGGACAGACTATAGTGGAAAGACTGAAGTGGACAGACTAAAGTGGAAAAACTAAAGTGGAAAGACTAAAGTGGACAGACTATAGTGGAAAGACTATAGTGGAAAGACTGTAGTGGACAGAATAAAGTGGAGATTATAGTGGAAAGACTAAAGTGGACAGAGAATAGTGGAAAGTCTAAATTGTGGAGAGTACTAGTGGAGAGAATAAAGTGGAGACTATAGTGGAAAGACTAAAGTGGAAAGACTAAAGTGGACAGACTATAGTGGAAAGACCATAGTGGAAAGACTGTAGTGGACAGAATAAAGTGGAGACAATAGTGGAAAGACTAAAGTGGACAGAGAATAGTGTTTCGACGAAAGTGGACAGACTATTGTGGAAATACTATAGTGGAAAGACTGTAGTGGACAGAATAAAGTGGAGACTATAGTGGAAAGACTAAAGTGGAAAGACTAAAGTGGACAGACTATAGTGGAAAGACTGAAGTGGACAGACTAAAGTGGAAAAACTAAAGTGGAAAGACTAAAGTGGACAGACTATAGTGGAAAGACTATAGTGGAAAGACTGTAGTGGACAGAATAAAGTGGAGATTATAGTGGAAAGACTAAAGTGGACAGAGAATAGTGGAAAGTCTAAATTGGAAAGACTTTAGTGGACAGAATAAAGTGGAGACTCTAGTGGAAAGAATAAAGTGGAAAGACTAAAGTGGAAAGACTATAGTGGAAAGACTGAAGTGGAAAGACTCAGTGGACAGAATAAATGGAAAAACTAATAAATGGAAAAACTAAAGTGGACAGACTATAGTGGAAAGACTAAAGTAGACAGACTATAGTGGAAAGACTAAAGTGGACAGACGATAGTGGAAATGACTAAAGTGGAAAGACTAATGGGGACAAGCTAAAGTGGACAGACTAAAGTGGACAGACTAAAGAGGAAAGACAAAAGTGGACAGACTCTAGTGGAAAGACTGAAGTGGAAAGACTAAGTGGACAGACTAAAGCGGAAAGACTAAAGTGGAAAGACTAAAGTGGACAACCTATAGTGGAGAGACTGAAGTGGAAAGACTCAGTGGACAGACTAAAGTGTACACACTGCAGTGGACAGAATAAAGTGGAAAGACTAAATTGGAAAAACTAAAGTGGACAGACTATAGTGGAAAGACTATAGTAGAAAGACTGTAGTGGAAAGAATAAAGTGGAGTCTATAGTGGAAAGACTAAAGTGGACAGACCATAGTGGAAAGACTGAAGTGGACAGACTAAAGTGGAAAAACAGAACAGAATAAAGTGGAGACTATAGTGGAAAGACTAAAGTGGACAGAGAATAGTGGAAAGACTAAAGTGGAAAGACTGTAGTGGACAGAATAAAGTGGAGACAATAGTGGAAAGACTAAAGTGGAAAGACTATAGTGAACAGAGAAAAGTGGAAAGACTAAAGTTGACAGACTGAAGTGGACAGACTAAAGTGGAAAAAACAGAACAGAATAAAGTGGAGACTATAGTGGAAAGACTAAAGTGGACAGAGAATAGTGGAAAGACTAAAGTGGAAAGACTGTAGTGGACAGAATAAAGTGGAGACTATAGTGAAAAGACTAAAGTGGAAAGACTAAAGTGGACAGAGAATAGTTGAAAGACTAAAGTGGACAGACTATAGTGGAAAGACTAAAGTGGACAGACTAAAGTGGAAAGACTAAAGTGGAAAGACTAAAATGTACAGACTATAGTGGAAAGACTATAGTGGAAACACTGTAGTGGACTGAATAAAGTGGAGACTATAGTGGAAAGACTAAAGTGGACAGAGAATAGTGGAAAGACTAAAGTTGACGGACTATAGTGGAAAGACTATAGTGGAATGACTGTAGTGGACAGAATAAAGTGGAGACTATAGTGGAAAGACTAAAGTGGACAGACCATAGTAAAAAGACTAAAGTGGAAAGACCGTAGTGGACAGAATAAAGTGGAGACAATAGTGGAAAGACTAAAGTGGACAGACTATAGTGGAAAGACTGAAGTGGAAAGACTAAGTGGACAGACTAAAGTGGAAAAACTATAGTGGAAAGACCAAAGTGGACAGACTATAGTGGAAAGACTAAATTGGACGGACTAAAGTGGAAAGACTAAAGTGGACAGACGATAGTGGAAATGACTAAAGTGGAAAGACTAAAGTGGACAGACTGAAGTGAACAGACTAAAGTGGAAAGACTAAAGTGGACAGACTCTAGCGGAAAGACTGACGTGGAAAGACAAAGTGGACAGACTAAAGCGGAAAGACTAAAGTGGAAAGACTAAAGTTGACAGGCTACAGTGGAAAGACTAAAGTGGACAGACTAAAGTGGAAAGACTATAGTGGAAAGACTATAGTGGAAAGACTGTAGTGGAGAGAATAAAGTGGAGACTATAGTGGAAAGACTAAAGTGGACAGACTAAAGTGCACAGAGAATAGTGGAAAGATTAAGTGGACAGACTATAGTGGAAAGACTAAAGTGGACAGACTAAAGTGGAAAGACTAAAGTGGACAGACTATAGTGGAAAGACTATAGTGGAAAGATTAAGTGGACAGACTATAGTGGAAAGAATAAAGTGGACAGACTAAAGTGGAAAGACTAAAGTGGACAGACTATAGTGGAAAGACTATAGTGGAAAGACTGTAGTGGACAGAATAAAGTGGAGATTATAGTGAAAAGACTAAAGTGGAAAGACTAAAGTGGACAGAGAATAGTGGAAAGACTAAAGTGGACAGACTATAGTGGAAAGACTAAAGTGGACAGACTAAAGTGGAAAGACTAAAGTGGAAAGACTAAAGTGGACAGAGAATAGTGGAAAGACTAAAGTGGACAGACGATAGTGGAAAGACTAAAGTGGACAGACTAAAGTGGAAAGACTAAAGTGGAAAGACTAAAGTGGACAGACTATAGTGGAAAGACTATAGTGGAAAGACTGTAGTGGACAGACTATAGTGGAAAGACTATAGTGGAAAGACTAAAGTGGAAAGACTAAAGTGGACAGAGATTAGTGGAAAGACTAAAGTGGACAGACTATAGTGGAAAGACTAAAGTGGACAGACTATAGTGGAAAGACTGTAGTGGACAGAATAAAGTGGAGAGTATAGTGGAAAGACTAAAGTGGAAAGACTAAAGTGGACAGACTATAGTGGAAAGACTAAAGTGGACAGACTATATTGGAAAGATTGTAGTGGACAGCATAAAGTGGAGAGTATAGTGGAAAGACTAAAGTGGACAGACTATAGTGGAAAGACAATAGTGGAAAGACTTTAGTGGACAGAATAAAGTGGAGACAATAGTGGAAAGACTAAAGTGGACAGAGAATAGTGTTTCGACTAAAGTGGACAGACTATAGTGGAAAGACTATAGTGGAAAGACTGTAGTGGACAGAATAAAGTGGAGACTATAGTGGAAAGACTATAGTGGAAAGACTAAAGTGGACAGACTATAGTGGAAAGACTGAAGTGGACAGACTAAAGTGGAAGAACTAAAGTGGAAAGACTAAAGTGGACAGACTATAGTGGAAAGACTATAGTGGAAAGACTGTAGTGGACAGAATAAAGTGGAGACTATAGTGGAAAGACTAAAGTGGACAGAGAATAGTGGAAAGTCTAAATTGGAAAGACTTTAGTGGACAGAATAAAGTGGAGACTATAGTGGAAAGAATAAAGTGGACAGAAAATAGTGGAAAGACTAAAGTGGACAGACTATAGTGGAAAGACTATAGTGGAAAGACTGTAGTGGACAGAATAAAGTGGAGACTATAGTGGAAAGACTAAAGTGGAGAGACCATAGTGGAAAGACTGAAGTGGACAGACTAAAGTGGAAAAACAGAACAGAATAAAGTGGAGACTATAGTGGAAAGACTAAAGTGGACAGAGAATAGTGGAAAGACTAAAGTGGAAAGACTGTAGTGGACAGAATAAAGTGGAGACAATAGTGGAAAGACTAAAGTGGACAGACTATAGTGGAAAGACTGAAGTGGAAAGACTAAGTGGACAGACTAAAGTGGAAAGACTAAAGTGGACAGACTAAAGTGGAAAGACTAAAGTGGACAGACTATAGTGGAAAGACTATAGTGGAAAGATTAAGTGGACAGACTATAGTGGAAAGAATAAAGTGGACAGACTAAAGTGGAAAGACTAAAGTGGACAGACTATAGTGGAAAGACTATAGTGGAAAGACTGTAGTGGACAGAATAAAGTGGAGATTATAGTGAAAAGACTAAAGTGGAAAGACTAAAGTGGACAGAGAATAGTGGAAAGACTAAAGTGGACAGACTATAGTGGAAAGACTAAAGTGGACAGACTAAAGTGGAAAGACTAAAGTGGAAAGACTAAAGTGGACAGAGAATAGTGGTAAGACTAAAGTGGACAGACGATAGTGGAAAGACTAAAGTGGACAGACTAAAGTGGAAAGACTAAAGTGGAAAGACTAAAGTGGACAGACTATAGTGGAAAGACTATAGTGGAAAGACTGTAGTGGACAGACTATAGTGGAAAGACTATAGTGGAAAGACTAAAGTGGAAAGACTAAAGTGGACAGAGATTAGTGGAAAGACTAAAGTGGACAGACTATAGTGGAAAGACTAAAGTGGACAGACTATAGTGGACAGAGAATAGTTGAAAGACTAAAGTGGACAGACTATAGTGGAAAGACTAAAGTGGACAGACTAAAGTGGAAAGACTAAAGTGGAAAGACTAAAATGTACAGACTATAGTGGAAACACTATAGTGGAAACACTGTAGTGGACTGAATAAAGTGGAGACTATAGTGGAAAGACTAAAGTGGACAGAGAATAGTGGAAAGACTAAAGTTGACGGACTATAGTGGAAAGACTATAGTGGAATGACTGTAGTGGACAGAATAAAGTGGAGACTATAGTGGAAAGACTAAAGTGGACAGACCATAGTAAAAAGACTAAAGTGGAAAGACCGTAGTGGACAGAATAAAGTGGAGACAATAGTGGAAAGACTAAAGTGGACAGACTATAGTGGAAAGACTGAAGTGGAAAGACTAAGTGGACAGACTAAAGTGGAAAAACTATAGTGGAAAGACCAAAGTGGACAGACTATAGTGGAAAGACTAAATTGGACAGACTAAAGTGGAAAGACTAAAGTGGACAGACGATAGTGGAAATGACTAAAGTGGAAAGACTAAAGTGGACAGACTGAAGTGAACAGACTAAAGTGGAAAGACTAAAGTGGACAGACTCTAGCGGAAAGACTGACGTGGAAAGACAAAGTGGACAGACTAAAGCGGAAAGACTAAAGTGGAAAGACTAAAGTTGACAGGCTACAGTGGAAAGACTAAAGTGGACAGACTAAAGTGGAAAGACTATAGTGGAAAGACTATAGTGGAAAGACTGTAGTGGAGAGAATAAAGTGGAGACTATAGTGGAAAGACTAAAGTGGACAGACTAAAGTGCACAGAGAATAGTGGAAAGATTAAGTGGACAGACTATAGTGGAAAGACTAAAGTGGACAGACTAAAGTGGAAAGACTAAAGTGGACAGACTATAGTGGAAAGACTATAGTGGAAAGATTAAGTGGACAGACTATAGTGGAAAGAATAAAGTGGACAGACTAAAGTGGAAAGACTAAAGTGGACAGACTATAGTGGAAAGACTATAGTGGAAAGACTGTAGTGGACAGAATAAAGTGGAAAGACTAAAGTGGACAGACTAAAGTGGAAAGACTAAAGTGGAAAGACTAAAGTGGACAGAAGATGGTGGAAATGACTAAAGTGGAAAGACTATAGTGGAAAGACTAAAGTGGACAGACTATATTGGAAAGATTGTAGTGGACAGCATAAAGTGGAGAGTATAGTGGAAAGACTAAAGTGGACAGACTATAGTGGAAAGACAATAGTGGAAAGACTTTAGTGGACAGAATAAAGTGGAGACAATAGTGGAAAGACTAAAGTGGACAGAGAATAGTGTTTCGACTAAAGTGGACAGACTATAGTGGAAAGACTATAGTGGAAAGACTGTAGTGGACAGAATAAAGTGGAGACTATAGTGGAAAGACTATAGTGGAAAGACTAAAGTGGACAGACTATAGTGGAAAGACTGAAGTGGACAGACTAAAGTGGAAGAACTAAAGTGGAAAGACTAAAGTGGACAGACTATAGTGGAAAGACTATAGTGGAAAGACTGTAGTGGACAGAATAAAGTGGAGACTATAGTGGAAAGACTAAAGTGGACAGAGAATAGTGGAAAGTCTAAATTGGAAAGACTTTAGTGGACAGAATAAAGTGGAGACTATAGTGGAAAGAATAAAGTGGACAGAAAATAGTGGAAAGACTAAAGTGGACAGACTATAGTGGAAAGACTATAGTGGAAAGACTGTAGTGGACAGAATAAAGTGGAGACTATAGTGGAAAGACTAAAGTGGAGAGACCATAGTGGAAAGACTGAAGTGGACAGACTAAAGTGGAAAAACAGAACAGACTAAAGTGGAAAGACTAAAGTGGAAAGACTAAAATGTACAGACTATAGTGGAAAGACTATAGTGGAAACACTGTAGTGGACTGAATAAAGTGGAGACTATAGTGGAAAGACTAAAGTGGACAGAGAATAGTGGAAAGACTAAAGTTGACGGACTATAGTGGAAAGACTATAGTGGAATGACTGTAGTGGACAGAATAAAGTGGAGACTATAGTGGAAAGACTAAAGTGGACAGACCATAGTAAAAAGACTAAAGTGGAAAGACCGTAGTGGACAGAATAAAGTGGAGACAATAGTGGAAAGACTAAAGTGGACAGACTATAGTGGAAAGACTGAAGTGGAAAGACTAAGTGGACAGACTAAAGTGGAAAAACTATAGTGGAAAGACCAAAGTGGACAGACTATAGTGGAAAGACTAAATTGGACGGACTAAAGTGGAAAGACTAAAGTGGACAGACGATAGTGGAAATGACTAAAGTGGAAAGACTAAAGTGGACAGACTGAAGTGAACAGACTAAAGTGGAAAGACTAAAGTGGACAGACTCTAGCGGAAAGACTGACGTGGAAAGACAAAGTGGACAGACTAAAGCGGAAAGACTAAAGTGGAAAGACTAAAGTTGACAGGCTACAGTGGAAAGACTAAAGTGGACAGACTAAAGTGGAAAGACTATAGTGGAAAGACTATAGTGGAAAGACTGTAGTGGAGAGAATAAAGTGGAGACTATAGTGGAAAGACTAAAGTGGACAGACTAAAGTGCACAGAGAATAGTGGAAAGATTAAGTGGACAGACTATAGTGGAAAGACTAAAGTGGACAGACTAAAGTGGAAAGACTAAAGTGGACAGACTATAGTGGAAAGACTATAGTGGAAAGATTAAGTGGACAGACTATAGTGGAAAGAATAAAGTGGACAGACTAAAGTGGAAAGACTAAAGTGGACAGACTATAGTGGAAAGACTATAGTGGAAAGACTGTAGTGGACAGAATAAAGTGGAGATTATAGTGAAAAGACTAAAGTGGAAAGACTAAAGTGGACAGAGAATAGTGGAAAGACTAAAGTGGACAGACTATAGTGGAAAGACTAAAGTGGACAGACTAAAGTGGAAAGACTAAAGTGGAAAGACTAAAGTGGACAGAGAATAGTGGAAAGACTAAAGTGGACAGACGATAGTGGAAAGACTAAAGTGGACAGACTAAAGTGGAAAGACTAAAGTGGAAAGACTAAAGTGGACAGACTATAGTGGAAAGACTATAGTGGAAAGACTGTAGTGGACAGACTATAGTGGAAAGACAATAGTGGAAAGACTAAAGTGGAAAGACTAAAGTGGACAGAGATTAGTGGAAAGACTAAAGTGGACAGACTATAGTGGAAAGACTAAAGTGGACAGACTATAGTGGAAAGACTGTAGTGGACAGAATAAAGTGGAGAGTATAGTGGAAAGACTAAAGTGGAAAGACTAAAGTGGACAGACTATAGTGGAAAGACTAAAGTGGACAGACTATATTGGAAAGATTGTAGTGGACAGCATAAAGTGGAGAGTATAGTGGAAAGACTAAAGTGGACAGACTATAGTGGAAAGACAATAGTGGAAAGACTTTAGTGGACAGAATAAAGTGGAGACAATAGTGGAAAGACTAAAGTGGACAGAGAATAGTGTTTCGACTAAAGTGGACAGACTATAGTGGAAAGACTATAGTGGAAAGACTGTAGTGGACAGAATAAAGTGGAGACTATAGTGGAAAGACTATAGTGGAAAGACTAAAGTGGACAGACTATAGTGGAAAGACTGAAGTGGACAGACTAAAGTGGAAGAACTAAAGTGGAAAGACTAAAGTGGACAGACTATAGTGGAAAGACTATAGTGGAAAGACTGTAGTGGACAGAATAAAGTGGAGACTATAGTGGAAAGACTAAAGTGGACAGAGAATAGTGGAAAGTCTAAATTGGAAAGACTTTAGTGGACAGAATAAAGTGGAGACTATAGTGGAAAGAATAAAGTGGACAGAAAATAGTGGAAAGACTAAAGTGGACAGACTATAGTGGAAAGACTATAGTGGAAAGACTGTAGTGGACAGAATAAAGTGGAGACTATAGTGGAAAGACTAAAGTGGAGAGACCATAGTGGAAAGACTGAAGTGGACAGACTAAAGTGGAAAAACAGAACAGAATAAAGTGGAGACTATAGTGGAAAGACTAAAGTGGACAGAGAATAGTGGAAAGACTAAAGTGGAAAGACTGTAGTGGACAGAATAAAGTGGAGACAATAGTGGAAAGACTAAAGTGGATAGACTATAGTGGAAAGACTGAAGTGGAAAGACTAAGTGGACAGACTAAAGTGGAAAGACTAAAGTGGACAGACTAAAGTGGAAAGACTAAAGTGGACAGACTATAGTGGAAAGACTATAGTGGAAAGATTAAGTGGACAGACTATAGTGGAAAGAATAAAGTGGACAGACTAAAGTGGAAAGACTAAAGTGGACAGACTATAGTGGAAAGACTATAGTGGAAAGACTGTAGTGGACAGAATAAAGTGGAGATTATAGTGAAAAGACTAAAGTGGAAAGACTAAAGTGGACAGAGAATAGTGGAAAGACTAAAGTGGACAGACTATAGTGGAAAGACTAAAGTGGACAGACTAAAGTGGAAAGACTAAAGTGGAAAGACTAAAGTGGACAGAGAATAGTGGAAAGACTAAAGTGGACAGACGATAGTGGAAAGACTAAAGTGGACAGACTAAAGTGGAAAGACTAAAGTGGAAAGACTAAAGTGGACAGACTATAGTGGAAAGACTATAGTGGAAAGACTGTAGTGGACAGACTATAGTGGAAAGACTATAGTGGAAAGACTAAAGTGGAAAGACTAAAGTGGACAGAGATTAGTGGAAAGACTAAAGTGGACAGACTATAGTGGAAAGACTAAAGTGGACAGACTATAGTGGACAGAGAATAGTTGAAAGACTAAAGTGGACAGACTATAGTGGAAAGACTAAAGTGGACAGACTAAAGTGGAAAGACTAAAGTGGAAAGACTAAAATGTACAGACTATAGTGGAAACACTATAGTGGAAACACTGTAGTGGACTGAATAAAGTGGAGACTATAGTGGAAAGACTAAAGTGGACAGAGAATAGTGGAAAGACTAAAGTTGACGGACTATAGTGGAAAGACTATAGTGGAATGACTGTAGTGGACAGAATAAAGTGGAGACTATAGTGGAAAGACTAAAGTGGACAGACCATAGTAAAAAGACTAAAGTGGAAAGACCGTAGTGGACAGAATAAAGTGGAGACAATAGTGGAAAGACTAAAGTGGACAGACTATAGTGGAAAGACTGAAGTGGAAAGACTAAGTGGACAGACTAAAGTGGAAAAACTATAGTGGAAAGACCAAAGTGGACAGACTATAGTGGAAAGACTAAATTGGACAGACTAAAGTGGAAAGACTAAAGTGGACAGACGATAGTGGAAATGACTAAAGTGGAAAGACTAAAGTGGACAGACTGAAGTGAACAGACTAAAGTGGAAAGACTAAAGTGGACAGACTCTAGCGGAAAGACTGACGTGGAAAGACAAAGTGGACAGACTAAAGCGGAAAGACTAAAGTGGAAAGACTAAAGTTGACAGGCTACAGTGGAAAGACTAAAGTGGACAGACTAAAGTGGAAAGACTATAGTGGAAAGACTATAGTGGAAAGACTGTAGTGGAGAGAATAAAGTGGAGACTATAGTGGAAAGACTAAAGTGGACAGACTAAAGTGCACAGAGAATAGTGGAAAGATTAAGTGGACAGACTATAGTGGAAAGACTAAAGTGGACAGACTAAAGTGGAAAGACTAAAGTGGACAGACTATAGTGGAAAGACTATAGTGGAAAGATTAAGTGGACAGACTATAGTGGAAAGAATAAAGTGGACAGACTAAAGTGGAAAGACTAAAGTGGACAGACTATAGTGGAAAGACTATAGTGGAAAGACTGTAGTGGACAGAATAAAGTGGAAAGACTAAAGTGGACAGACTAAAGTGGAAAGACTAAAGTGGAAAGACTAAAGTGGACAGAAGATGGTGGAAATGACTAAAGTGGAAAGACTATAGTGGAAAGACTAAAGTGGACAGACTATATTGGAAAGATTGTAGTGGACAGCATAAAGTGGAGAGTATAGTGGAAAGACTAAAGTGGACAGACTATAGTGGAAAGACAATAGTGGAAAGACTTTAGTGGACAGAATAAAGTGGAGACAATAGTGGAAAGACTAAAGTGGACAGAGAATAGTGTTTCGACTAAAGTGGACAGACTATAGTGGAAAGACTATAGTGGAAAGACTGTAGTGGACAGAATAAAGTGGAGACTATAGTGGAAAGACTATAGTGGAAAGACTAAAGTGGACAGACTATAGTGGAAAGACTGAAGTGGACAGACTAAAGTGGAAGAACTAAAGTGGAAAGACTAAAGTGGACAGACTATAGTGGAAAGACTATAGTGGAAAGACTGTAGTGGACAGAATAAAGTGGAGACTATAGTGGAAAGACTAAAGTGGACAGAGAATAGTGGAAAGTCTAAATTGGAAAGACTTTAGTGGACAGAATAAAGTGGAGACTATAGTGGAAAGAATAAAGTGGACAGAAAATAGTGGAAAGACTAAAGTGGACAGACTATAGTGGAAAGACTATAGTGGAAAGACTGTAGTGGACAGAATAAAGTGGAGACTATAGTGGAAAGACTAAAGTGGAGAGACCATAGTGGAAAGACTGAAGTGGACAGACTAAAGTGGAAAAACAGAACAGAATAAAGTGGAGACTATAGTGGAAAGACTAAAGTGGACAGAGAATAGTGGAAAGACTAAAGTGGAAAGACTGTAGTGGACAGAATAAAGTGGAGACAATAGTGGAAAGACTAAAGTGGACAGACTATAGTGGAAAGACTGAAGTGGAAAGACTAAGTGGACAGACTAAAGTGGAAAGACTAAAGTGGACAGACTAAAGTGGAAAGACTAAAGTGGACAGACTATAGTGGAAAGACTATAGTGGAAAGATTAAGTGGACAGACTATAGTGGAAAGAATAAAGTGGACAGACTAAAGTGGAAAGACTAAAGTGGACAGACTATAGTGGAAAGACTATAGTGGAAAGACTGTAGTGGACAGAATAAAGTGGAGATTATAGTGAAAAGACTAAAGTGGAAAGACTAAAGTGGACAGAGAATAGTGGAAAGACTAAAGTGGACAGACTATAGTGGAAAGACTAAAGTGGACAGACTAAAGTGGAAAGACTAAAGTGGAAAGACTAAAGTGGACAGAGAATAGTGGAAAGACTAAAGTGGACAGACGATAGTGGAAAGACTAAAGTGGACAGACTAAAGTGGAAAGACTAAAGTGGAAAGACTAAAGTGGACAGACTATAGTGGAAAGACTATAGTGGAAAGACTGTAGTGGACAGACTATAGTGGAAAGACTATAGTGGAAAGACTAAAGTGGAAAGACTAAAGTGGACAGAGATTAGTGGAAAGACTAAAGTGGACAGACTATAGTGGAAAGACTAAAGTGGACAGACTATAGTGGACAGAGAATAGTTGAAAGACTAAAGTGGACAGACTATAGTGGAAAGACTAAAGTGGACAGACTAAAGTGGAAAGACTAAAGTGGAAAGACTAAAATGTACAGACTATAGTGGAAACACTATAGTGGAAACACTGTAGTGGACTGAATAAAGTGGAGACTATAGTGGAAAGACTAAAGTGGACAGAGAATAGTGGAAAGACTAAAGTTGACGGACTATAGTGGAAAGACTATAGTGGAATGACTGTAGTGGACAGAATAAAGTGGAGACTATAGTGGAAAGACTAAAGTGGACAGACCATAGTAAAAAGACTAAAGTGGAAAGACCGTAGTGGACAGAATAAAGTGGAGACAATAGTGGAAAGACTAAAGTGGACAGACTATAGTGGAAAGACTGAAGTGGAAAGACTAAGTGGACAGACTAAAGTGGAAAAACTATAGTGGAAAGACCAAAGTGGACAGACTATAGTGGAAAGACTAAATTGGACAGACTAAAGTGGAAAGACTAAAGTGGACAGACGATAGTGGAAATGACTAAAGTGGAAAGACTAAAGTGGACAGACTGAAGTGAACAGACTAAAGTGGAAAGACTAAAGTGGACAGACTCTAGCGGAAAGACTGACGTGGAAAGACAAAGTGGACAGACTAAAGCGGAAAGACTAAAGTGGATAGACTAAAGTTGACAGGCTACAGTGGAAAGACTAAAGTGGACAGACTAAAGTGGAAAGACTATAGTGGAAAGACTATAGTGGAAAGACTGTAGTGGAGAGAATAAAGTGGAGACTATAGTGGAAAGACTAAAGTGGACAGACTAAAGTGCACAGAGAATAGTGGAAAGATTAAGTGGACAGACTATAGTGGAAAGACTAAAGTGGACAGACTAAAGTGGAAAGACTAAAGTGGACAGACTATAGTGGAAAGACTATAGTGGAAAGATTAAGTGGACAGACTATAGTGGAAAGAATAAAGTGGACAGACTAAAGTGGAAAGACTAAAGTGGACAGACTATAGTGGAAAGACTATAGTGGAAAGACTGTAGTGGACAGAATAAAGTGGAGATTATAGTGAAAAGACTAAAGTGGACAGAGAATAGTGGAAAGACTAAAGTGGACAGACTATAGTGGAAAGACTAAAGTGGACAGACTAAAGTGGAAAGACTAAAGTGGAAAGACTAAAGTGGACAGAGAATAGTGGAAAGACTAAAGTGGACAGACGATAGTGGAAAGACTAAAGTGGACAGACTAAAGTGGAAAGACTAAAGTGGAAAGACTAAAGTGGACAGACTATAGTGGAAAGACTATAGTGGAAAGACTGTAGTGGACAGACTATAGTGGAAAGACTATAGTGGAAAGACTAAAGTGGAAAGACTAAAGTGGACAGAGATTAGTGGAAAGACTAAAGTGGACAGACTATAGTGGAAAGACTAAAGTGGACAGACTATAGTGGAAAGACTGTAGTGGACAGAATAAAGTGGAGAGTATAGTGGAAAGACTAAAGTGGAAAGACTAAAGTGGACAGACTATAGTGGAAAGACTAAAGTGGACAGACTATATTGGAAAGATTGTAGTGGACAGCATAAAGTGGAGAGTATAGTGGAAAGACTAAAGTGGACAGACTATAGTGGAAAGACAATAGTGGAAAGACTTTAGTGGACAGAATAAAGTGGAGACAATAGTGGAAAGACTAAAGTGGACAGAGAATAGTGTTTCGACTAAAGTGGACAGACTATAGTGGAAAGACTATAGTGGAAAGACTGTAGTGGACAGAATAAAGTGGAGACTATAGTGGAAAGACTATAGTGGAAAGACTAAAGTGGACAGACTATAGTGGAAAGACTGAAGTGGACAGACTAAAGTGGAAGAACTAAAGTGGAAAGACTAAAGTGGACAGACTATAGTGGAAAGACTATAGTGGAAAGACTGTGGTGGACAGAATAAAGTGGAGACTATAGTGGAAAGACTAAAGTGGACAGAGAATAGTGGAAAGTCTAAATTGGAAAGACTTTAGTGGACAGAATAAAGTGGAGACTATAGTGGAAAGAATAAAGTGGACAGAAAATAGTGGAAAGACTAAAGTGGACAGACTATAGTGGAAAGACTATAGTGGAAAGACTGTAGTGGACAGAATAAAGTGGAGACTATAGTGGAAAGACTAAAGTGGAGAGACCATAGTGGAAAGACTGAAGTGGACAGACTAAAGTGGAAAAACAGAACACAATAAAGTGGAGACTATAGTGGAAAGACTAAAGTGGACAGAGAATAGTGGAAAGACTAAAGTGGAAAGACTGTAGTGGACAGAATAAAGTGGAGACAATAGTGGAAAGACTAAAGTGGACAGACTATAGTGGAAAGACTGAAGTGGAAAGACTAAGTGGACAGACTAAAGTGGAAAGACTAAAGTGGACAGACTAAAGTGGAAAGACTAAAGTGGACAGACTATAGTGGAAAGACTATAGTGGAAAGATTAAGTGGACAGACTATAGTGGAAAGAATAAAGTGGACAGACTAAAGTGGAAAGACTAAAGTGGACAGACTATAGTGGAAAGACTATAGTGGAAAGACTGTAGTGGACAGAATTAAGTGGAGATTATAGTGAAAAGACTAAAGTGGAAAGACTAAAGTGGACAGAGAATAGTGGAAAGACTAAAGTGGACAGACTATAGTGGAAAGACTAAAGTGGACAGACTAAAGTGGAAAGACTAAAGTGGAAAGACTAAAGTGGACAGAAAATAGTGGAAAGACTAAAGTGGACAGACGATAGTGGAAAGACTAAAGTGGACAGACTAAAGTGGAAAGACTAAAGTGGAAAGACTAAAGTGGACAGACTATAGTGGAAAGACTATAGTGGAAAGACTATAGTGGACAGACTATAGTGGAAAGACTATAGTGGAAAGACTAAAGTGGAAAGACTAAAGTGGACAGAGATTAGTGGAAAGACTAAAGTGGACAGACTATAGTGGAAAGACTAAAGTGGACAGACTATAGTGGAAAGACTGTAGTGGACAGAATAAAGTGGAGAGTATAGTGGAAAGACTAAAGTGGAAAGACTAAAGTGGACAGACTATAGTGGAAAGACTAAAGTGGACAGACTATATTGGAAAGATTGTAGTGGACAGCATAAAGTGGAGAGTATAGTGGAAAGACTAAAGTGGACAGACTATAGTGGAAAGACAAGAGTGGAAAGACTTTAGTGGACAGAATAAAGTGGAGACAATAGTGGAAAGACTAAAGTGGACAGAGAATAGTGTTTCGACTAAAGTGGACAGACTATAGTGGAAAGACTACAGTGGAAAGACTGTAGTGGACAGAATAAAGTGGAGACTATAGTGGAAAGACTATAGTGGAAAGACTAAAGTGGACAGACTATAGTGGAAAGACTGAAGTGGACAGACTAAAGTGGAAGAACTAAAGTGGAAAGACTAAAGTGGACAGACTATAGTGGAAAGACTGTAGTGGACAGAATAAAGTGGAGACTATAGTGGAAAGACTAAAGTGGACAGAGAATAGTGGAAAGTCTAAATTGGAAAGACTTTAGTGGACAGAATAAAGTGGAGACTATAGTGGAAAGAATAAAGTGGACAGAAAATAGTGGAAAGACTAAAGTGGACAGACTATAGTGGAAAGACTATAGTGGAAAGACTGTAGTGGACAGAATAAAGTGGAGACTATAGTGGAAAGACTAAAGTGGAGAGACCATAGTGGAAAGACTGAAGTGGACAGACTAAAGTGGAAAAACAGAACAGAATAAAGTGGAGACTATAGTGGAAAGACAAAAGTGGACAGAGAATAGTGGAAAGACTAAAGTGGAAAGACTGTAGTGGACAGAATAAAGTGGAGACAATAGTGGAAAGACTAAAGTGGACAGACTATAGTGGAAAGACTGAAGTGGAAAGACTAAGTGGACAGACTAAAGTGGAAAGACTATAGTGGAAAGACTAAAGTGGACAGAATATAGTGGAAGGACTATAGTGGAAAGACTGTAGTGGACAGAATAAAGTGGAGACTATAGTGGAAAGACTAAAGTGGACAGACTATAGTGGAAAGACTAAAGTTGACACACTAAAGTGGAAAGACTAAAGTGGACAGACGATAGTGGAAATGACTAAAGTGGAAAGACTAAAGTGGACAGACTAAAGTGGAAAGACTAAAGTGGACAGACTCTAGTGGAAAGACTGAAGTGGAAAGACTAAGTGGACAGACTATAGTGGAAAGACTAAAGTGGACAGACTAAAGTGGACAGACTAAAGTGGAAAGTCTAAAGTGGAAAGACTAAAGTGGACAGACTAAAGTGGACAGACTAAAGTGGAAAGTCTAAAGTGGAAAGACTAAAGTGGACAGACTAAAGTGGAAAAACTAAAGTGGACAAACTGTAGTGGACAGAATAAAGTGGAGACTATAGTGGAAAGACTAAAGTGGACAGACGATAGTGGAAAGACTAAAGTGGACAGACTAAAGTGGAAAGACTAAAGTGGAAAGACTAAAGTGGACAGACTATAGTGGAAAGACTATAGTGGAAAGACTGTAGTGGACAGACTATAGTGGAAAGACTATAGTGGAAAGACTAAAGTGGAAAGACTAAAGTGGACAGAGATTAGTGGAAAGACTAAAGTGGACAGACTATAGTGGAAAGACTAAAGTGGACAGACTATAGTGGAAAGACTGTAGTGGACAGAATAAAGTGGAGAGTATAGTGGAAAGACTAAAGTGGAAAGACTAAAGTGGACAGACTATAGTGGAAAGACTAAAGTGGACAGACTATATTGGAAAGATTGTAGTGGACAGCATAAAGTGGAGAGTATAGTGGAAAGACTAAAGTGGACAGACTATAGTGGAAAGACAATAGTGGAAAGACTTTAGTGGACAGAATAAAGTGGAGACAATAGTGGAAAGACTAAAGTGGACAGAGAATAGTGTTTCGACTAAAGTGGACAGACTATAGTGGAAAGACTATAGTGGAAAGACTGTAGTGGACAGAATAAAGTGGAGACTATAGTGGAAAGACTATAGTGGAAAGACTAAAGTGGACAGACTATAGTGGAAAGACTGAAGTGGACAGACTAAAGTGGAAGAACTAAAGTGGAAAGACTAAAGTGGACAGACTATAGTGGAAAGACTATAGTGGAAAGACTGTAGTGGACAGAATAAAGTGGAGACTATAGTGGAAAGACTAAAGTGGACAGAGAATAGTGGAAAGTCTAAATTGGAAAGACTTTAGTGGACAGAATAAAGTGGAGACTATAGTGGAAAGAATAAAGTGGACAGAAAATAGTGGAAAGACTAAAGTGGACAGACTATAGTGGAAAGACTATAGTGGAAAGACTGTAGTGGACAGAATAAAGTGGAGACTATAGTGGAAAGACTAAAGTGGAGAGACCATAGTGGAAAGACTGAAGTGGACAGACTAAAGTGGAAAAACAGAACAGAATAAAGTGGAGACTATAGTGGAAAGACTAAAGTGGACAGAGAATAGTGGAAAGACTAAAGTGGAAAGACTGTAGTGGACAGAATAAAGTGGAGACAATAGTGGAAAGACTAAAGTGGACAGACTATAGTGGAAAGACTGAAGTGGAAAGACTAAGTGGACAGACTAAAGTGGAAAGACTAAAGTGGACAGACTAAAGTGGAAAGACTAAAGTGGACAGACTATAGTGGAAAGACTATAGTGGAAAGATTAAGTGGACAGACTATAGTGGAAAGAATAAAGTGGACAGACTAAAGTGGAAAGACTAAAGTGGACAGACTATAGTGGAAAGACTATAGTGGAAAGACTGTAGTGGACAGAATAAAGTGGAGATTATAGTGAAAAGACTAAAGTGGAAAGACTAAAGTGGACAGAGAATAGTGGAAAGACTAAAGTGGACAGACTATAGTGGAAAGACTAAAGTGGACAGACTAAAGTGGAAAGACTAAAGTGGAAAGACTAAAGTGGACAGAGAATAGTGGAAAGACTAAAGTGGACAGACGATAGTGGAAAGACTAAAGTGGACAGACTAAAGTGGAAAGACTAAAGTGGAAAGACTAAAGTGGACAGACTATAGTGGAAAGACTATAGTGGAAAGACTGTAGTGGACAGACTATAGTGGAAAGACTATAGTGGAAAGACTAAAGTGGAAAGACTAAAGTGGACAGAGATTAGTGGAAAGACTAAAGTGGACAGACTATAGTGGAAAGACTAAAGTGGACAGACTATAGTGGAAAGACTGTAGTGGACAGAATAAAGTGGAGAGTATAGTGGAAAGACTAAAGTGGAAAGACTAAAGTGGACAGACTATAGTGGAAAGACTAAAGTGGACAGACTATATTGGAAAGATTGTAGTGGACAGCATAAAGTGGAGAGTATAGTGGAAAGACTAAAGTGGACAGACTATAGTGGAAAGACAAGAGTGGAAAGACTTTAGTGGACAGAATAAAGTGGAGACAATAGTGGAAAGACTAAAGTGGACAGAGAATAGTGTTTCGACTAAAGTGGACAGACTATAGTGGAAAGACTATAGTGGAAAGACTGTAGTGGACAGAATAAAGTGGAGACTATAGTGGAAAGACTATAGTGGAAAGACTAAAGTGGACAGACTATAGTGGAAAGACTGAAGTGGACAGACTAAAGTGGAAGAACTAAAGTGGAAAGACTAAAGTGGACAGACTATAGTGGAAAGACTATAGTGGAAAGACTGTAGTGGACAGAATAAAGTGGAGACTATAGTGGAAAGACTAAAGTGGACAGAGAATAGTGGAAAGTCTAAATTGGAAAGACTTTAGTGGACAGAATAAAGTGGAGACTATAGTGGAAAGAATAAAGTGGACAGAAAATAGTGGAAAGACTAAAGTGGACAGACTATAGTGGAAAGACTATAGTGGAAAGACTGTAGTGGACAGAATAAAGTGGAGACTATAGTGGAAAGACTAAAGTGGAGAGACCATAGTGGAAAGACTGAAGTGGACAGACTAAAGTGGAAAAACAGAACAGAATAAAGTGGAGACTATAGTGGAAAGACTAAAGTGGACAGAGAATAGTGGAAAGACTAAAGTGGAAAGACTGTAGTGGACAGAATAAAGTGGAGACAATAGTGGAAAGACTAAAGTGGACAGACTATAGTGGAAAGACTGAAGTGGAAAGACTAAGTGGACAGACTAAAGTGGAAAGACTATAGTGGAAAGACTAAAGTGGACAGAATATAGTGGAATGACTATAGTGGAAAGACTGTAGTGGACAGAATAAAGTGGAGACTATAGTGGAAAGACTAAAGTGGACAGACTATAGTGGAAAGACTAAAGTTGACACACTAAAGTGGAAAGACTAAAGTGGACAGACGATAGTGGAAATGACTAAAGTGGAAAGACTAAAGTGGACAGACTAAAGTGGAAAGACTAAAGTGGACAGACTCTAGTGGAAAGACTGAAGTGGAAAGACTAAGTGGACAGACTATAGTGGAAAGACTAAAGTGGACAGACTAAAGTGGACAGACTAAAGTGGAAAGTCTAAAGTGGAAAGACTAAAGTGGACAGACTAAAGTGGACAGACTAAAGTGGAAAGTCTAAAGTGGAAAGACTAAAGTGGACAGACTAAAGTGGAAAAACTAAAGTGGACAGACTGTAGTGGACAGAATAAAGTGGAGACTATAGTGGAAAGACTAAAGTGGACAGATAATAGTTGAAAGACTAAAGTGGACAGACCATAGTTGAAAGAATAAAGTGGACAGACTATAGTGGAAAGACTAAAGTGGAAAGAATAAAGTGGACAGACTAAAGTGGAAAGACTAAAGTGGACAGACTATAGTGGAAAGACTAAAGTGGACAGACTATAGTGGAAAGACTAAAGTGGACAGACTAAAGTGGAAAGATTTAAGTGGAAAGACTAAAGTGGACAGACTATAGTGGAAAGACAATAGTGGAAAGACTGTAGTTGACAGAATAAAGTGAAGGCTATAGTGGAAAGACTAAAGTGGACAGACCATAGTGGAAAGACTGAAGTGGACAGACTATAGTGGAAAGACTATAGTGGAAAGACTGTAGTGGACAGAATAAAGTGGAGACTATAGTGTAAAGACTAAAGTGGACAGACCATAGTGGAAAGACTGAAGTGGACAGACTATAGTGGAAAGACTATAGTGGAAAGACTGTAGTGGACAGAATAAAGTGGAGACTATAGTGGAAAGACTAAAGTGGACAGACCATAGTGGAAAGACTGAAGTGGACAGACTAAAGTGGAAAAACAGAACAGAATAAAGTGGAGACTATAGTGGAAAGACTAAAGTGGACAGAGAATAGTGGAAAGACTAAAGTGGAAAGACAGTAGTGGACAGAATAAAGTGGAGACAAAAGTGGAAAGACTAAAGTGGACAGACTATAGTGGAAAGACTGAAGTGGAAAGACTAAGTGGACAGACTAAAGTGGAAAGACTATAGTGGAAAGACTAAAGTGGACAGACTATAGTGGAAAGACTATGGTGGAAAGACTATAGTGGAAAGACTGTAGTGGACGGAATAAAGTGGAGACTATAGTGGAAAGACTAAAGTGGACAGACCATAGTGGAAAGACTGAAGTGGACAGACTAAAGTGGAAAAACAGAACAGAATAAAGTGGAGACTATATTGGAAAGACTAAAGTGGACGGACTAAAGTGGAAAGACTAAAGTGGACAGACGATAGTGGAAATGACTAAAGTGGAAAGACTAAAGTGGACAGACTGAAGTGATCAGACTAAAGTGGAAAGACTAAAGTGGACAGACTCTAGCGGAAAGACTGAAGTGGAAAGACCAAGTGGACAGACTAAAGCGGAAAGACTAAAGTGGAAAGACTAAAGTGGACATGCTACAGTGGAAAGACTAAAGTGGACAGACTAAAGTGGAAAGACTAAAGTGGAAAGACTAAAGTGGACAGACTGTAGTGGAAAGACTATAGTGGAAAGACTGTAGTGGAGAGAATAAAGTGGAGACTATAGTGGAAAGACTAAACTGGAAAGACTAAAGTGGACAGAGAATAGTGGAAAGATTAAGTGGACAGACTATAGTGGAAAGACTAAAGTGGAAAGACTAAAGTGGACAGACTATAGTGGAAAGACGATAGTGAAGATTAAGTGGACAGACTATAGTGGAAAGACTAAAGTGGACAGACTAAACTGGAAAGACTAAAGTGGAAAGACTAAAGTGGACAGACTATAGTGGAAAGACTATAGTGGAAAGACTGTAGTGGACAGAATAAAGTGGAGACTATAGTGAAAAGACTAAAGTGGAAAAACTAAAGTGGACAGAGAATAGTGGACAGACTAAAGTGGACAGACTATAGTGGAAAGACTAAAGTGGACAGACTAAAGTGGAAACTCTAAAGTGGACAGACTATAGTGGAAAGACTATAGTGGAAAGACTGTAGTGGACAGAATAAAGTGGAGACTATAGTGGAGAGACTAAAGTGGAAAGACTAAAGTGGACAGAGATTAGTGGAAAGACTAAAGTGGACAGACTATAGTGGAAAGACTAAAGTGGACAGACTATATTGGAAAGACTGTAGTGGACAGAATAAAGTGGAGACTATAGTGGAAAGACTAAAGTGGAAAGACTAAAGTGGACAGACTATAGTGGAAAGACTGAAGTGGACAGACTAAAGTGGAAAAACTAAAGTGGAAAGACTAAAGTGGACAGACTATAGTGGAAAGACTATAGTGGAAAGACTGTAGTGGACAGAATAAAGTGGAGATTATAGTGGAAAGACTAAAGTGGACAGAGAATAGTGGAAAGTCTAAATTGTGAAGAGTACTAGTGGAGAGAATAAAGTGGAGACTATAGTGGAAAGACTAAAGTGGAAAGACTAAAGTGGACAGACTATAGTGGAAAGACCATAGTGGAAAGACTGTAGTGGACAGAATAAAGTGGAGACAATAGTGGAAAGACTAAAGTGGACAGAGAATAGTGTTTCGACGAAAGTGGACAGACTATTGTGGAAATACTATAGTGGAAAGACTGTAGTGGACAGAATAAAGTGGAGACTATAGTGGAAAGACTAAAGTGGAAAGACTAAAGTGGACAGACTATAGTGGAAAGACTGAAGTGGACAGACTAAAGTGGAAAAACTAAAGTGGAAAGACTAAAGTGGACAGACTATAGTGGAAAGACTATAGTGGAAAGACTGTAGTGGACAGAATAAAGTGGAGATTATAGTGGAAAGACTAAAGTGGACAGAGAATAGTGGAAAGTCTAAATTGGAAAGACTTTAGTGGACAGAATAAAGTGGAGACTCTAGTGGAAAGAATAAAGTGGAAAGACTAAAGTGGAAAGACTATAGTGGAAAGACTGAAGTGGAAAGACTCAGTGGACAGAATAAAGTGTACACACTGAAGTGGAGAGAATAAAGTGGAAAGACTAAAGTGGAAAGACTAAAGTGGACAGACTATAGTAGAAAGACTAGTGTGGACAGACTAAAGTGGAAAGACTAAAATGGAAAAACTAAAGTGGACAGACTATAGTGGAAAGACTAAAGTAGACAGACTATAGTGGAAAGACTAAAGTGGACAGACGATAGTGGAAATGACTAAAGTGGAAAGACTAAAGTGGACAGGCTAAAGTGGACAGACTAAAGTGGACAGACTAAAGAGGAAAGACTAAAGTGGACAGACTCTAGTGGAAAGACTGAAGTGGAAAGACTAAGTGGACAGACTAAAGCGGAAAGACTAAAGTGGAAAGACTAAAGTGGACAACCTATAGTGGAGAGACTGAAGTGGAAAGACTCAGTGGACAGACTAAAGTGTACACACTGCAGTGGACAGAATAAAGTGGAAAGACTAAATTGGAAAAACTAAAGTGGACAGACTATAGTGGAAAGACTATAGTAGAAAGACTGTAGTGGAAAGAATAAAGTGGAGACTATAGTGGAAAGACTAAAGTGGACAGACCATAGTGGAAAGACTGAAGTGGACAGACTGAAGTTGAAAAACAGAACAGAATAAAGTGGAGACTATAGTGGAAAGACTAAAGTGGACAGAGAATAGTGGAAAGACTAAAGTGGAAAGACTGCAGTGGACAGAATAAAGTGGAGACAATAGTGGAAAGACTAAAGTGGAAAGACTAAAGTGAACAGAGAAAAGTGGAAAGAATAAAGTTGACAGACTGAAGTGGACAGACTAAAGTGGAAAAAACAGAACAGAATAAAGTGGAGACTATAGTGGAAAGACTAAAGTGGACAGAGAATAGTGGAAAGACTAAATTGGAAAGACTGTAGTGGACAGAATAAAGTGGAGACTATAGTGAAAAGACTAAAGTGGAAAGACTAAAGTGGACAGAGAATAGTGGAAAGACTAAAGTGGACAGACTATAGTGGAAAGACTAAAGTGGACAGACTAAAGTGGAAAGACTAAAGTGGAAAGACTAAAATGTACAGACTATAGTGGAAAGACTATAGTGGAAACACTGTAGTGGACTGAATAAAGTGGAGACTATAGTGGAAAGACTAAAGTGGACAGAGAATAGTGGAAAGACTAAAGTTGACGGACTATAGTGGAAAGACTATAGTGGAATGACTGTAGTGGACAGAATAAAGTGGAGACTATAGTGGAAAGACTAAAGTGGACAGACCATAGTAAAAAGACTGAAGTGGACAGACTAAAGTGGAAAAACAGAACAGAATAAAGTGGAGACTATAGTGGAAAGACTAAAGTGGACAGAGAATAGTGGAAAGACTAAAGTGGAAAGACCGTAGTGGACAGAATAAAGTGGAGACAATAGTGGAAAGACTAAAGTGGACAGACTATAGTGGAAAGACTGAAGTGGAAAGACTAAGTGGACAGACTAAAGTGGAAAAACTATAGTGGAAAGACCAAAGTGGACAGACTATAGTGGAAAGACTAAATTGGACAGACTAAAGTGGAAAGACTAAAGTGGACAGACGATAGTGGAAATGACTAAAGTGGAAAGACTAAAGTGGACAGACTGAAGTGAACAGACTAAAGTGGAAAGACTAAAGTGGACAGACTCTAGCGGAAAGACTGACGTGGAAAGACAAAGTGGACAGACTAAAGCGGAAAGACTAAAGTGGAAAGACTAAAGTTGACAGTGGAGATTATAGTGAAAAGACTAAAGTGGAAAGACTAAAGTGGACAGAGAATAGTGGAAAGACTAAAGTGGACAGACTATAGTGGAAAGACTAAAGTGGACAGACTAAAGTGGAAAGACTAAAGTGGAAAGACTAAAGTGGACAGAGAATAGTGGAAAGACTATAGTGGAAAGACTGTAGTGGACAGAATAAAGTGGAGACTATAGTGGAAAGACTAAAGTGGACAGAGAATAGTGGAAAGTCTAAATTGGAAAGACTTTAGTGGACAGAATAAAGTGGAGACTATAGTGGAAAGAATAAAGTGGACAGAAAATAGTGGAAAGACTAAAGTGGACAGACTATAGTGGAAAGACTATAGTGGAAAGACTGTAGTGGACAGAATAAAGTGGAGACTATAGTGGAAAGACTAAAGTGGAGAGACCATAGTGGAAAGACTGAAGTGGACAGACTAAAGTGGAAAAACAGAACAGAATAAAGTGGAGACTATAGTGGAAAGACTAAAGTGGACAGAGAATAGTGGAAAGACTAAAGTGGAAAGACTGTAGTGGACAGAATAAAGTGGAGACAATAGTGGAAAGACTAAAGTGGACAGACTATAGTGGAAAGACTGAAGTGGAAAGACTAAGTGGACAGACTAAAGTGGAAAGACTAAAGTGGACAGACTAAAGTGGAAAGACTAAAGTGGACAGACTATAGTGGAAAGACTATAGTGGAAAGATTAAGTGGACAGACTATAGTGGAAAGAATAAAGTGGACAGACTAAAGTGGAAAGACTAAAGTGGACAGACTATAGTGGAAAGACTATAGTGGAAAGACTGTAGTGGACAGAATAAAGTGGAGATTATAGTGAAAAGACTAAAGTGGAAAGACTAAAGTGGACAGAGAATAGTGGAAAGACTAAAGTGGACAGACTATAGTGGAAAGACTAAAGTGGACAGACTAAAGTGGAAAGACTAAAGTGGAAAGACTAAAGTGGACAGAGAATAGTGGAAAGACTAAAGTGGACAGACGATAGTGGAAAGACTAAAGTGGACAGACTAAAGTGGAAAGACTAAAGTGGAAAGACTAAAGTGGACAGACTATAGTGGAAAGACTATAGTGGAAAGACTGTAGTGGACAGACTATAGTGGAAAGACTATAGTGGAAAGACTAAAGTGGAAAGACTAAAGTGGACAGAGATTAGTGGAAAGACTAAAGTGGACAGACTATAGTGGAAAGACTAAAGTGGACAGACTATAGTGGAAAGACTGTAGTGGACAGAATAAAGTGGAGAGTATAGTGGAAAGACTAAAGTGGAAAGACTAAAGTGGACAGACTATAGTGGAAAGACTAAAGTGGACAGACTATATTGGAAAGATTGTAGTGGACAGAATAAAGTGGAGAGTATAGTGGAAAGACTAAAGTGGACAGACTATAGTGGAAAGACAAGAGTGGAAAGACTTTAGTGGACAGAATAAAGTGGAGACAATAGTGGAAAGACTAAAGTGGACAGAGAATAGTGTTTCGACTAAAGTGGACAGACTATAGTGGAAAGACTATAGTGGAAAGACTGTAGTGGACAGAATAAAGTGGAGACTATAGTGGAAAGACTATAGTGGAAAGACTAAAGTGGACAGACTATAGTGGAAAGACTGAAGTGGACAGACTAAAGTGGAAGAACTAAAGTGGAAAGACTAAAGTGGACAGACTATAGTGGAAAGACTATAGTGGAAAGACTGTAGTGGACAGAATAAAGTGGAGACTATAGTGGAAAGACTAAAGTGGACAGAGAATAGTGGAAAGTCTAAATTGGAAAGACTTTAGTGGACAGAATAAAGTGGAGACTATAGTGGAAAGAATAAAGTGGACAGAAAATAGTGGAAAGACTAAAGTGGACAGACTATAGTGGAAAGACTATAGTGGAAAGACTGTAGTGGACAGAATAAAGTGGAGACTATAGTGGAAAGACTAAAGTGGAGAGACCATAGTGGAAAGACTGAAGTGGACAGACTAAAGTGGAAAAACAGAACAGAATAAAGTGGAGACTATAGTGGAAAGACTAAAGTGGACAGAGAATAGTGGAAAGACTAAAGTGGAAAGACTGTAGTGGACAGAATAAAGTGGAGACAATAGTGGAAAGACTAAAGTGGACAGACTATAGTGGAAAGACTGAAGTGGAAAGACTAAGTGGACAGACTAAAGTGGAAAGACTATAGTGGAAAGACTAAAGTGGACAGAATATAGTGGAATGACTATAGTGGAAAGACTGTAGTGGACAGAATAAAGTGGAGACTATAGTGGAAAGACTAAAGTGGACAGACTATAGTGGAAAGACTAAAGTTGACACACTAAAGTGGAAAGACTAAAGTGGACAGACGATAGTGGAAATGACTAAAGTGGAAAGACTAAAGTGGACAGACTAAAGTGGAAAGACTAAAGTGGACAGACTCTAGTGGAAAGACTGAAGTGGAAAGACTAAGTGGACAGACTATAGTGGAAAGACTAAAGTGGACAGACTAAAGTGGACAGACTAAAGTGGAAAGTCTAAAGTGGAAAGACTAAAGTGGACAGACTAAAGTGGACAGACTAAAGTGGAAAGTCTAAAGTGGAAAGACTAAAGTGGACAGACTAAAGTGGAAAAACTAAAGTGGACAGATTGTAGTGGACAGCATAAAGTGGAGACTATAGTGGAAAGACTAAAGTGGACAGATAATAGTTGAAAGACTAAAGTGGACAGACCATAGTTGAAAGAATAAAGTGGACAGACTATAGTGGAAAGACTAAAGTGGAAAGAATAAAGTGGACAGACTAAAGTGGAAAGACTAAAGTGGACAGACTATAGTGGAAAGACTAAAGTGGACAGACTATAGTGGAAAGACTAAAGTGGACAGACTAAAGTGGAAAGATTTAAGTGGAAAGACTAAAGTGGACAGACTATAGTGGAAAGACAATAGTGGAAAGACTGTAGTTGACAGAATAAAGTGAAGGCTATAGTGGAAAGACTAAAGTGGACAGACCATAGTGGAAAGACTGAAGTGGACAGACTATAGTGGAAAGACTATAGTGGAAAGACTGTAGTGGACAGAATAAAGTGGAGACTATAGTGGAAAGACTAAAGTGGACAGACCATAGTGGAAAGACTGAAGTGGACAGACTATAGTGGAAAGACTATAGTGGAAAGACTGTAGTGGACAGAATAAAGTGGAGACTATAGTGGAAAGACTAAAGTGGACAGACCATAGTGGAAAGACTGAAGTGGACAGACTAAAGTGGAAAAACAGAACAGAATAAAGTGGAGACTATAGTGGAAAGACTAAAGTGGACAGAGAATAGTGGAAAGACTAAAGTGGAAAGACAGTAGTGGACAGAATAAAGTGGAGACAAAAGTGGAAAGACTAAAGTGGACAGACTATAGTGGAAAGACTGAAGTGGAAAGACTAAGTGGACAGACTAAAGTGGAAAGACTATAGTGGAAAGACTAAAGTGGACAGACTATAGTGGAAAGACTATGGTGGAAAGACTATAGTGGAAAGACTGTAGTGGACGGAATAAAGTGGAGACTATAGTGGAAAGACTAAAGTGGACAGACCATAGTGGAAAGACTGAAGTGGACAGACTAAAGTGGAAAAACAGAACAGAATAAAGTGGAGACTATATTGGAAAGACTAAAGTGGACGGACTAAAGTGGAAAGACTAAAGTGGACAGACGATAGTGGAAATGACTAAAGTGGAAAGACTAAAGTGGACAGACTGAAGTGATCAGACTAAAGTGGAAAGACTAAAGTGGACAGACTCTAGCGGAAAGACTGAAGTGGAAAGACCAAGTGGACAGACTAAAGCGGAAAGACTAAAGTGGAAAGACTAAAGTGGACAGGCTACAGTGGAAAGACTAAAGTGGACAGACTAAAGTGGAAAGACTAAAGTGGAAAGACTAAAGTGGACAGACTGTAGTGGAAAGACTATAGTGGAAAGACTGTAGTGGAGAGAATAAAGTGGAGACTATAGTGGAAAGACTAAATTGGAAAGACTAAAGTGGACAGAGAATAGTGGAAAGATTAAGTGGACGGACTATAGTGGAAAGACTAAAGTGGAAAGACTAAAGTGGACAGACTATAGTGGAAAGACGATAGTGGAAAGATTAAGTGGACAGACTATAGTGGAAAGACTAAAGTGGACAGACTAAACTGGAAAGACTAAAGTGGACAGACTATAGTGGAAAGACTATAGTGGAAAGACTGTAGTGGACAGAATAAAGTGGAGACTATAGTGAAAAGACTAAAGTGGAAAAACTAAAGTGGACAGAGAATAGTGGACAGACTAAAGTGGACAGACTATAGTGGAAAGACTAAAGTGGACAGACTAAAGTGGAAACTCTAAAGTGGACAGACTATAGTGGAAAGACTATAGTGGAAAGACTGTAGTGGACAGAATAAAGTGGAGACTATAGTGGAGAGACTAAAGTGGAAAGACTAAAGTGGACAGAGATTAGTGGAAAGACTAAAGTGGACAGACTATAGTGGAAAGACTAAAGTGGACAGACTATATTGGAAAGACTGTAGTGGACAGAATAAAGTGGAGACTATAGTGGAAAGACTAAAGTGGAAAGACTAAAGTGGACAGACTATAGTGGAAAGACTGAAGTGGACAGACTAAAGTGGAAAAACTAAAGTGGAAAGACTAAAGTGGACAGACTATAGTGGAAAGACTATAGTGGAAAGACTGTAGTGGACAGAATAAAGTGGAGATTATAGTGGAAAGACTAAAGTGGACAGAGAATAGTGGAAAGTCTAAATTGTGAAGAGTACTAGTGGAGAGAATAAAGTGGAGACTATAGTGGAAAGACTAAAGTGGAAAGACTAAAGTGGACAGACTATAGTGGAAAGACCATAGTGGAAAGACTGTAGTGGACAGAATAAAGTGGAGACAATAGTGGAAAGACTAAAGTGGACAGAGAATAGTGTTTCGACGAAAGTGGACAGACTATTGTGGAAATACTATAGTGGAAAGACTGTAGTGGACAGAATAAAGTGGAGACTATAGTGGAAAGACTAAAGTGGAAAGACTAAAGTGGACAGACTATAGTGGAAAGACTGAAGTGGACAGACTAAAGTGGAAAAACTAAAGTGGAAAGACTAAAGTGGACAGACTATAGTGGAAAGACTATAGTGGAAAGACTGTAGTGGACAGAATAAAGTGGAGATTATAGTGGAAAGACTAAAGTGGACAGAGAATAGTGGAAAGTCTAAATTGGAAAGACTTTAGTGGACAGAATAAAGTGGAGACTCTAGTGGAAAGAATAAAGTGGAAAGACTAAAGTGGAAAGACTATAGTGGAAAGACTGAAGTGGAAAGACTCAGTGGACAGAATAAAGTGTACACACTGAAGTGGAGAGAATAAAGTGGAAAGACTAAAGTGGAAAGACTAAAGTGGACAGACTATAGTAGAAAGACTAATGTGGACAGACTAAAGTGGAAAGACTAAAATGGAAAAACTAAAGTGGACAGACTATAGTGGAAAGACTAAAGTAGACAGACTATAGTGGAAAGACTAAAGTGGACAGACGATAGTGGAAATGACCAAAGTGGAAAGACTAAAGTGGACAGGCTAAAGTGGACAGACTAAAGTGGACAGACTAAAGAGGAAAGACTAAAGTGGACAGACTCTAGTGGAAAGACTGAAGTGGAAAGACTAAGTGGACAGACTAAAGCGGAAAGACTAAAGTGGAAAGACTAAAGTGGACAACCTATAGTGGAGAGACTGAAGTGGAAAGACTCAGTGGACAGACTAAAGTGTACACACTGCAGTGGACAGAATAAAGTGGAAAGACTAAATTGGAAAAACTAAAGTGGACAGACTATAGTGGAAAGACTATAGTAGAAAGACTGTAGTGGAAAGAATAAAGTGGAGACTATAGTGGAAAGACTAAAGTGGACAGACCATAGTGGAAAGACTGAAGTGGACAGACTGAAGTGGAAAAACAGAACAGAATAAAGTGGAGACTATAGTGGAAAGACTAAAGCGGACAGAGAATAGTGGAAAGACTAAAGTGGAAAGACTGCAGTGGACAGAATAAAGTGGAGACAATAGTGGAAAGACTAAAGTGGAAAGACTAAAGTGAACAGAGAAAAGTGGAAAGAATAAAGTTGACAGACTGAAGTGGACAGACTAAAGTGGAAAAAACAGAACAGAATAAAGTGGAGACTATAGTGGAAAGACTAAAGTGGACAGAGAATAGTGGAAAGACTAAATTGGAAAGACTGTAGTGGACAGAATAAAGTGGAGACTATAGTGAAAAGACTAAAGTGGAAAGACTAAAGTGGACAGAGAATAGTGGAAAGACTAAAGTGGACAGACTATAGTGGAAAGACTAAAGTGGACAGACTAAAGTGGAAAGACTAAAGTGGAAAGACTAAAATGTACAGACTATAGTGGAAAGACTATAGTGGAAACACTGTAGTGGACTGAATAAAGTGGAGACTATAGTGGAAAGACTAAAGTGGACAGAGAATAGTGGAAAGACTAAAGTTGACGGACTATAGCGGAAAGACTATAGTGGAATGACTGTAGTGGACAGAATAAAGTGGAGACTATAGTGGAAAGACTAAAGTGGACAGACCATAGTAAAAAGACTGAAGTGGACAGACTAAAGTGGAAAAACAGAACAGAATAAAGTGGAGACTATATTGGAAAGACTAAAGTGGACAGAGAATAGTGGAAAGACTAAAGTGGAAAGACCGTATTGGACAGAATAAAGTGGAGACAATAGTGGAAAGACTAAAGTGGACAGACTATAGTGGAAAGACTGAAGTGGAAAGACTAAGTGGACAGACTAAAGTGGAAAAACTATAGTGGAAAGACCAAAGTGGACAGACTATAGTGGAAAGACTAAATTGGACAGACTAAAGTGGAAAGACTAAAGTGGACAGAAGATAGTGGAAATGACTAAAGTGGAAAGACTAAAGTGGACAGACTGAAGTGAACAGACTAAAGTGGAAAGACTAAAGTGGACAGACTCTAGCGGAAAGACTGACGTGGAAAGACAAAGTGGACAGACTAAAGCGGAAAGACTAAAGTGGAAAGACTAAAGTTGACAGTGGAGATTATAGTGAAAAGACTAAAGTGGAAAGACTAAAGTGGACAGAGAATAGTGGAAAGACTAAAGTGGACAGACTATAGTGGAAAGACTAAAGTGGACAGACTAAAGTGGAAAGACTAAAGTGGAAAGACTAAAGTGGACAGAGAATAGTGGAAAGACTAAAGTGGACAGACGATAGTGGAAAGACTAAAGTGGACAGACTAAAGTGGAAAGACTAAAGTGGAAAGACTAAAGTGGACAGACTATAGTGGAAAGACTATAGTGGAAAGACTGTAGTGGACAGACTATAGTGGAAAGACTATAGTGGAAAGACTAAAGTGGAAAGACTAAAGTGGACAGAGATTAGTGGAAAGACTAAAGTGGACAGACTATAGTGGAAAGACTAAAGTGGACAGACTATAGTGGAAAGACTGTAGTGGACAGAATAAAGTGGAGAGTATAGTGGAAAGACTAAAGTGGAAAGACTAAAGTGGACAGACTATAGTGGAAAGACTAAAGTGGACAGACTATATTGGAAAGATTGTAGTGGACAGCATAAAGTGGAGAGTATAGTGGAAAGACTAAAGTGGACAGACTATAGTGGAAAGACAATAGTGGAAAGACTTTAGTGGACAGAATAAAGTGGAGACAATAGTGGAAAGACTAAAGTGGACAGAGAATAGTGTTTCGACTAAAGTGGACAGACTATAGTGGAAAGACTATAGTGGAAAGACTGTAGTGGACAGAATAAAGTGGAGACTATAGTGGAAAGACTATAGTGGAAAGACTAAAGTGGACAGAGAATAGTGGAAAGACTAAAGTGGAAAGACTGTAGTGGACAGAATAAAGTGGAGACAATAGTGGAAAGACTAAAGTGGACAGACTATAGTGGAAAGACTGAAGTGGAAAGACTAAGTGGACAGACTAAAGTGGAAAGACTAAAGTGGACAGACTAAAGTGGAAAGACTAAAGTGGACAGACTATAGTGGAAAGACTATAGTGGAAAGATTAAGTGGACAGACTATAGTGGAAAGAATAAAGTGGACAGACTAAAGTGGAAAGACTAAAGTGGACAGACTATAGTGGAAAGACTATAGTGGAAAGGCTGTAGTGGACAGAATAAAGTGGAGATTATAGTGAAAAGACTAAAGTGGAAAGACTAAAGTGGACAGAGAATAGTGGAAAGACTAAAGTGGACAGACTATAGTGGAAAGACTAAAGTGGACAGACTAAAGTGGAAAGACTAAAGTGGAAAGACTAAAGTGGACAGAGAATAGTGGAAAGACTAAAGTGGACAGACGATAGTGGAAAGACTAAAGTGGACAGACTAAAGTGGAAAGACTAAAGTGGAAAGACTAAAGTGGACAGACTATAGTGGAAAGACTATAGTGGAAAGACTGTAGTGGACAGACTATAGTGGAAAGACTATAGTGGAAAGACTAAAGTGGAAAGACTAAAGTGGACAGAGATTAGTGGAAAGACTAAAGTGGACAGACTATAGTGGAAAGACTAAAGTGGACAGACTATAGTGGAAAGACTGTAGTGGACAGAATAAAGTGGAGAGTATAGTGGAAAGACTAAAGTGGAAAGACTAAAGTGGACAGACTATAGTGGAAAGACTAAAGTGGACAGACTATATTGGAAAGATTGTAGTGGACAGCATAAAGTGGAGAGTATAGTGGAAAGACTAAAGTGGACAGACTATAGTGGAAAGACAATAGTGGAAAGACTTTAGTGGACAGAATAAAGTGGAGACAATAGTGGAAAGACTAAAGTGGACAGAGAATAGTGTTTCGACTAAAGTGGACAGACTATAGTGGAAAGACTATAGTGGAAAGACTGTAGTGGACAGAATAAAGTGGAGACTATAGTGGAAAGACTATAGTGGAAAGACTAAAGTGGACAGAGAATAGTGGAAAGACTAAAGTGGAAAGACTGTAGTGGACAGAATAAAGTGGAGACAATAGTGGAAAGACTAAAGTGGACAGACTATAGTGGAAAGACTGAAGTGGAAAGACTAAGTGGACAGACTAAAGTGGAAAGACTAAAGTGGACAGACTAAAGTGGAAAGACTAAAGTGGACAGACTATAGTGGAAAGACTATAGTGGAAAGATTAAGTGGACAGACTATAGTGGAAAGAATAAAGTGGACAGACTAAAGTGGAAAGACTAAAGTGGACAGACTATAGTGGAAAGACTATAGTGGAAAGACTGTAGTGGACAGAATAAAGTGGAGATTATAGTGAAAAGACTAAAGTGGAAAGACTAAAGTGGACAGAGAATAGTGGAAAGACTAAAGTGGACAGACTATAGTGGAAAGACTAAAGTGGACAGACTAAAGTGGAAAGACTAAAGTGGAAAGACTAAAGTGGACAGAGAATAGTGGAAAGACTAAAGTGGACAGACGATAGTGGAAAGACTAAAGTGGACAGACTAAAGTGGAAAGACTAAAGTGGAAAGACTAAAGTGGACAGACTATAGTGGAAAGACTATAGTGGAAAGACTGTAGTGGACAGACTATAGTGGAAAGACTATAGTGGAAAGACTAAAGTGGAAAGACTAAAGTGGACAGAGATTAGTGGAAAGACTAAAGTGGACAGACTATAGTGGAAAGACTAAAGTGGACAGACTATAGTGGAAAGACTGTAGTGGACAGAATAAAGTGGAGAGTATAGTGGAAAGACTAAAGTGGAAAGACTAAAGTGGACAGACTATAGTGGAAAGACTAAAGTGGACAGACTATATTGGAAAGATTGTAGTGGACAGCATAAAGTGGAGAGTATAGTGGAAAGACTAAAGTGGACAGACTATAGTGGAAAGACAAGAGTGGAAAGACTTTAGTGGACAGAATAAAGTGGAGACAATAGTGGAAAGACTAAAGTGGACAGAGAATAGTGTTTCGACTAAAGTGGACAGACTATAGTGGAAAGACTGTAGTGGACAGAATAAAGTGGAGACTATAGTGGAAAGACTATAGTGGAAAGACTAAAGTGGACAGACTATAGTGGAAAGACTGAAGTGGACAGACTAAAGTGGAAGAACTAAAGTGGAAAGACTAAAGTGGACAGACTATAGTGGAAAGACTATAGTGGAAAGACTGTAGTGGACAGAATAAAGTGGAGACTATAGTGGAAAGACTAAAGTGGACAGAGAATAGTGGAAAGTCTAAATTGGAAAGACTTTAGTGGACAGAATAAAGTGGAGACTATAGTGGAAAGAATAAAGTGGACAGAAAATAGTGGAAAGACTAAAGTGGACAGACTATAGTGGAAAGACTATAGTGGAAAGACTGTAGTGGACAGAATAAAGTGGAGACTATAGTGGAAAGACTAAAGTGGAGAGACCATAGTGGAAAGACTGAAGTGGACAGACTAAAGTGGAAAAACAGAACAGAATAAAGTGGAGACTATAGTGGAAAGACTAAAGTGGACAGAGAATAGTGGAAAGACTAAAGTGGAAAGACTGTAGTGGACAGAATAAAGTGGAGACAATAGTGGAAAGACTAAAGTGGACAGACTATAGTGGAAAGACTGAAGTGGAAAGACTAAGTGGACAGACTAAAGTGGAAAGACTATAGTGGAAAGACTAAAGTGGACAGAATATAGTGGAATGACTATAGTGGAAAGACTGTAGTGGACAGAATAAAGTGGAGACTATAGTGGAAAGACTAAAGTGGACAGACTATAGTGGAAAGACTAAAGTTGACACACTAAAGTGGAAAGACTAAAGTGGACAGACGATAGTGGAAATGACTAAAGTGGAAAGACTAAAGTGGACAGACTAAAGTGGAAAGACTAAAGTGGACAGACTCTAGTGGAAAGACTGAAGTGGAAAGACTAAGTGGACAGACTATAGTGGAAAGACTAAAGTGGACAGACTAAAGTGGACAGACTAAAGTGGAAAGTCTAAAGTGGAAAGACTAAAGTGGACAGACTAAAGTGGACAGACTAAAGTGGAAAGTCTAAAGTGGAAAGACTAAAGTGGACAGACTAAAGTGGAAAGTCTAAAGTGGAAAGACTAAAGTGGACAGATAATAGTTGAAAGACTAAAGTGGACAGACCATAGTTGAAAGAATAAAGTGGACAGACTATAGTGGAAAGACTAAAGTGGAAAGAATAAAGTGGACAGACTAAAGTGGAAAGACTAAAGTGGACAGACTATAGTGGAAAGACTAAAGTGGACAGACTATAGTGGAAAGACTAAAGTGGACAGACTAAAGTGGAAAGATTTAAGTGGAAAGACTAAAGTGGACAGACTATAGTGGAAAGACAATAGTGGAAAGACTGTAGTTGACAGAATAAAGTGAAGGCTATAGTGGAAAGACTAAAGTGGACAGACCATAGTGGAAAGACTGAAGTGGACAGACTATAGTGGAAAGACTATAGTGGAAAGACTGTAGTGGACAGAATAAAGTGGAGACTATAGTGGAAAGACTAAAGTGGACAGACCATAGTGGAAAGACTGAAGTGGACAGACTATAGTGGAAAGACTATAGTGGAAAGACTGTAGTGGACAGAATAAAGTGGAGACTATAGTGGAAAGACTAAAGTGGACAGACCATAGTGGAAAGACTGAAGTGGACAGACTAAAGTGGAAAAACAGAACAGAATAAAGTGGAGACTATAGTGGAAAGACTAAAGTGGACAGAGAATAGTGGAAAGACTAAAGTGGAAAGACAGTAGTGGACAGAATAAAGTGGAGACAAAAGTGGAAAGACTAAAATGGACAGACTATAGTGGAAAGACTGAAGTGGAAAGACTAAGTGGACAGACTAAAGTGGAAAGACTATAGTGGAAAGACTAAAGTGGACAGACTATAGTGGAAAGACTATGGTGGAAAGACTATAGTGGAAAGACTGTAGTGGACGGAATAAAGTGGAGACTATAGTGGAAAGACTAAAGTGGACAGACCATAGTGGAAAGACTGAAGTGGACAGACTAAAGTGGAAAAACAGAACAGAATAAAGTGGAGACTATATTGGAAAGACTAAAGTGGACGGACTAAAGTGGAAAGACTAAAGTGGACAGACGATAGTGGAAATGACTAAAGTGGAAAGACTAAAGTGGACAGACTGAAATGATCAGACTAAAGTGGAAAGACTAAAGTGGACAGACTCTAGCGGAAAGACTGAAGTGGAAAGACCAAGTGGACAGACTAAAGCGGAAAGACTAAAGTGGAAAGACTAAAGTGGACAGGCTACAGTGGAAAGACTAAAGTGGACAGACTAAAGTGGAAAGACTAAAGTGGAAAGACTAAAGTGGACAGACTGTAGTGGAAACACTATAGTGGAAAGACTGTAGTGGAGAGAATAAAGTGGAGACTATAGTGGAAAGACTAAATTGGAAAGACTAAAGTGGACAGAGAATAGTGGAAAGATTAAGTGGACAGACTATAGTGGAAAGACTAAAGTGGAAAGACTAAAGTGGACAGACTATAGTGGAAAGACGATAGTGGAAAGATTAAGTGGACAGACTATAGTGGAAAGACTAAAGTGGACAGACTAAACTGGAAAGACTAAAGTGGACAGACTATAGTGGAAAGACTATAGTGGAAAGACTGTAGTGGACAGAATAAAGTGGAGACTATAGTGAAAAGACTAAAGTGGAAAAACTAAAGTGGACAGAGAATAGTGGACAGACTAAAGTGGACAGACTATAGTGGAAAGACTAAAGTGGACAGACTAAAGTGGAAACTCTAAAGTGGACAGACTATAGTGGAAAGACTATAGTGGAAAGACTGTAGTGGACAGAATAAAGTGGAGACTATAGTGGAGAGACTAAAGTGGAAAGACTAAAGTGGACAGAGATTAGTGGAAAGACTAAAGTGGACAGACTATAGTGGACAGACTATATTGGAAAGACTGTAGTGGACAGAATAAAGTGGAGACTATAGTGGAAAGACTAAAGTGGAAAGACTAAAGTGGACAGACTATAGTGGAAAGACTGAAGTGGACAGACTAAAGTGGAAAAACTAAAGTGGAAAGACTAAAGTGGACAGACTATAGTGGAAAGACTATAGTGGAAAGACTGTAGTGGACAGAATAAAGTGGAGATTATAGTGGAAAGACTAAAGTGGACAGAGAATAGTGGAAAGTCTAAATTGTGAAGAGTACTAGTGGAGAGAATAAAGTGGAGACTATAGTGGAAAGACTAAAGTGGAAAGACTAAAGTGGACAGACTATAGTGGAAAGACCATAGTGGAAAGACTGTAGTGGACAGAATAAAGTGGAGACAATAGTGGAAAGACTAAAGTGGACAGAGAATAGTGTTTCGACGAAAGTGGACAGACTATTGTGGAAATACTATAGTGGAAAGACTGTAGTGGACAGAATAAAGTGGAGACTATAGTGGAAAGACTAAAGTGGAAAGACTAAAGTGGACAGACTATAGTGGAAAGACTGAAGTGGACAGACTAAAGTGGAAAAACTAAAATGGAAAGACTAAAGTGGACAGACTATAGTGGAAAGACTATAGTGGAAAGACTGTAGTGGACAGAATAAAGTGGAGATTATAGTGGAAAGACTAAAGTGGACAGAGAATAGTGGAAAGTCTAAATTGGAAAGACTTTAGTGGACAGAATAAAGTGGAGACTCTAGTGGAAAGAATAAAGTGGAAAGACTAAAGTGGAAAGACTATAGTGGAAAGACTGAAGTGGAAAGACTCAGTGGACAGAATAAAGTGTACACACTGAAGTGGAGAGAATAAAGTGGAAAGACTAAAGTGGAAAGACTAAAGTGGACAGACTATAGTAGAAAGACTAATGTGGACAGACTAAAGTGGAAAGACTAAAATGGAAAAACTAAAGTGGACAGACTATAGTGGAAAGACTAAAGTAGACAGACTATAGTGGAAAGACTAAAGTGGACAGACGATAGTGGAAATGACTAAAGTGGAAAGACTAAAGTGGACAGGCTAAAGTGGACAGACTAAAGTGGACAGACTAAAGAGGAAAGACTAAAGTGGACAGACTCTAGTGGAAAGACTGAAGTGGAAAGACTAAGTGGACAGACTAAAGCGGAAAGACTAAAGTGGAAAGACTAAAGTGGACAACCTATAGTGGAGAGACTGAAGTGGAAAGACTCAGTGGACAGACTAAAGTGTACACACTGCAGTGGACAGAATAAAGTGGAAAGACTAAATTGGAAAAACTAAAGTGGACAGACTATAGTGGAAAGACTATAGTAGAAAGACTGTAGTGGAAAGAATAAAGTGGAGACTATAGTGGAAAGACTAAAGTGGACAGACCATAGTGGAAAGACTGAAGTGGACAGACTGAAGTGGAAAAACAGAACAGAATAAATTGGAGACTATAGTGGAAAGACTAAAGTGGACAGAGAATAGTGGAAAGACTAAAGTGGAAAGACTGCAGTGGACAGAATAAAGTGGAGACAATAGTGGAAAGACTAAAGTGGAAAGACTAAAGTGAACAGAGAAAAGTGGAAAGAATAAAGTTGACAGACTGAAGTGGACAGACTAAAGTGGAAAAAACAGAACAGAATAAAGTGGAGACTATAGTGGAAAGACTAAAGTGGACAGAGAATAGTGGAAAGACTAAATTGGAAAGACTGTAGTGGACAGAATAAAGTGGAGACTATAGTGAAAAGACTAAAGTGGAAAGACTAAAGTGGACAGAGAATAGTGGAAAGACTAAAGTGGACAGACTATAGTGGAAAGACTAAAGTGGACAGACTAAAGTGGAAAGACTAAAGTGGAAAGACTAAAATGTACAGACTATAGTGGAAAGACTATAGTGGAAACACTGTAGTGGACTGAATAAAGTGGAGACTATAGTGGAAAGACTAAAGTGGACAGAGAATAGTGGAAAGACTAAAGTTGACGGACTATAGTGGAAAGACTATAGTGGAATGACTGTAGTGGACAGAATAAAGTGGAGACTATAGTGGAAAGACTAAAGTGGACAGACCATAGTAAAAAGACTGAAGTGGACAGACTAAAGTGGAAAAACAGAACAGAATAAAGTGGAGACTATATTGGAAAGACTAAAGTGGACAGAGAATAGTGGAAAGACTAAAGTGGAAAGACCGTAGTGGACAGAATAAAGTGGAGACAATAGTGGAAAGACTAAAGTGGACAGACTATAGTGGAAAGACTGAAGTGGAAAGACTAAGTGGACAGACTAAAGTGGAAAAACTATAGTGGAAAGACCAAAGTGGACAGACTATAGTGGAAAGACTAAATTGGACAGACTAAAGTGGAAAGACTAAAGTGGACAGACGATAGTGGAAATGACTAAAGTGGAAAGACTAAAGTGGACAGACTGAAGTGAACAGACTAAGGTGGAAAGACTAAAGTGGACAGACTCTAGCGGAAAGACTGACGTGGAAAGACAAAGTGGACAGACTAAAGCGGAAAGACTAAAGTGGAAAGACTAAAGTTGACAGTGGAGATTATAGTGAAAAGACTAAAGTGGAAAGACTAAAGTGGACAGAGAATAGTGGAAAGACTAAAGTGGACAGACTATAGTGGAAAGACTAAAGTGGACAGACTAAAGTGGAAAGACTAAAGTGGAAAGACTAAAGTGGACAGAGAATAGTGGAAAGACTAAAGTGGACAGACGATAGTGGAAAGACTAAAGTGGACAGACTAAAGTGGAAAGACTAAAGTGGAAAGACTAAAGTGGACAGACTATAGTGGAAAGACTATAGTGGAAAGACTGTAGTGGACAGACTATAGTGGAAAGACTATAGTGGAAAGACTAAAGTGGAAAGACTAAAGTGGACAGAGATTAGTGGAAAGACTAAAGTGGACAGACTATAGTGGAAAGACTAAAGTGGACAGACTATAGTGGAAAGACTGTAGTGGACAGAATAAAGTGGAGAGTATAGTGGAAAGACTAAAGTGGAAAGACTAAAGTGGACAGACTATAGTGGAAAGACTAAAGTGGACAGACTATATTGGAAAGATTGTAGTGGACAGCATAAAGTGGAGAGTATAGTGGAAAGACTAAAGTGGACAGACTATAGTGGAAAGACAATAGTGGAAAGACTTTAGTGGACAGAATAAAGTGGAGACAATAGTGGAAAGACTAAAGTGGACAGAGAATAGTGTTTCGACTAAAGTGGACAGACTATAGTGGAAAGACTATAGTGGAAAGACTGTAGTGGACAGAATAAAGTGGAGACTATAGTGGAAAGACTATAGTGGAAAGACTAAAGTGGACAGACTATAGTGGAAAGACTGAAGTGGACAGACTAAAGTGGAAGAACTAAAGTGGAAAGACTAAAGTGGACAGACTATAGTGGAAAGACTATAGTGGAAAGACTGTAGTGGACAGAATAAAGTGGAGACTATAGTGGAAAGACTAAAGTGGACAGAGAATAGTGGAAAGTCTAAATTGGAAAGACTTTAGTGGACAGAATAAAGTGGAGACTATAGTGGAAAGAACAAAGTGGACAGAAAATAGTGGAAAGACTAAAGTGGACAGACTATAGTGGAAAGACTATAGTGGAAAGACTGTAGTGGACAGAATAAAGTGGAGACTATAGTGGAAAGACTAAAGTGGAGAGACCATAGTGGAAAGACTGAAGTGGACAGACTAAAGTGGAAAAACAGAACAGAATAAAGTGGAGACTATAGTGGAAAGACTAAAGTGGACAGAGAATAGTGGAAAGACTAAAGTGGAAAGACTGTAGTGGACAGAATAAAGTGGAGACTATAGTGGAAAGACTATAGTGGAAAGACTAAAGTGGACAGACTATAGTGGAAAGACTGAAGTGGACAGACTAAAGTGGAAGAACTAAAGTGGAAAGACTAAAGTGGACAGACTATAGTGGAAAGACTATAGTGGAAAGACTGTAGTGGACAGAATAAAGTGGAGACTATAGTGGAAAGACTAAAGTGGACAGAGAATAGTGGAAAGTCTAAATTGGAAAGACTAAAGTGGAGACTATAGTGGAAAGACTAAAGTGGAGAGACCATAGTGGAAAGACTGAAGTGGACAGACTAAAGTGGAAAAACAGAACAGAATAAAGTGGAGACTATAGTGTTTCGACTAAAGTGGACAGACTATAGTGGAAAGACTATAGTGGAAAGACTGTAGTGGACAGAATAAAGTGGAGACTATAGTGGAAAGACTATAGTGGAAAGACTAAAGTGGACAGACTATAGTGGAAAGACTGAAGTGGACAGACTAAAGTGGAAGAACTAAAGTGGAAAGACTAAAGTGGACAGACTATAGTGGAAAGACTATAGTGGAAAGACTGTAGTGGACAGAATAAAGTGCAGAACATAGTGGAAAGACTAAAGTGGACAGAGAATAGTGGAAAGTCTAAATTGGAAAGACTTTAGTGGACAGAATAAAGTGGAGACTATAGTGGAAAGAACAAAGTGGACAGAAAATAGTGGAAAGACTAAAGTGGACAGACTATAGTGGAAAGACTATAGTGGAAAGACTGTAGTGGAAAGAATAAAGTGGAGACTATAGTGGAAAGACTAAAGTGGAGAGACCATAGTGGAAAGACTGAAGTGGACAGACTAAAGTGGAAAAACAGAACAGAATAAAGTGGAGACTATAGTGGAAAGACTAAAGTGGACAGAGAATAGTGGAAAGACTAAAGTGGAAAGACTGTAGTGGACAGAATAAAGTGGAGACAATAGTGGAAAGACTAAAGTGGACAGACTATAGTGGAAAGACTGAAGTGGAAAGACTAAGTGGACAGACTAAAGTGGAAAGACTATAGTGGAAAGACTAAAGTGGAAAGAATTTAGTGGACAGAATAAAGTGGAGACTATAGTGGAAAGCCTAAAGTGGAAAGACTAAAGTTGGCAGACTCTAGTGGAAAGACAGAGGACAGACTAAAGTGTACACACTGAAGTGGACAGAATAAAGTGGAAAGACTAAAGTGGAAAGACTAAAGTGGACAGACTATAGTGGAAAGACTAAAGTGGACAGACTAAAGTGGAAAAACTAAAGTGGAAAGACTAAAGTGGACAGACTATAGTGGAAAGACTATAGTGGAAAGACTGTAGTGGACAGAATAAAGTGGAGACTATAGTGGAAAGACTAAGGTGGACAGACTATAGCGGAAAGACTATAGTGGAAAGACTATAGTGGACATAATAAAGTGGAGACTGTAGTGGAAAGACTAAAGTGGACTGAGAATAGTGGAAAGACTAAAGTGGACAGACTATAGTGGAAAGACTAAAGTGGACAGAGAATAGTGGAAAGACTAAAGTGGACAGACTATAGTGGAAAGACTATAGTGTAAAGACTGTAGTGGACAGAATAAAGTGGAGATTTTGTTGGAAAGACTAAAGTGGAAAGAATGTAGTGGACAGAATAAAGTGGAGACTATAGTGGAAAGACTAAAGTGGAAAGACTAAAGTGGACAGACTATAGTGGAAAGACTGAAGTGGAAAGACTCAGTGGACAGACTAATATGTACACACTGAAGTGGACAGAATAAAGTGGAAAGACTAAAGTGGAAAGACTAAAGTGGACAGACTATAGTCGAAAGACTAAAGTGGAAAGACTAAAGTGGAAAAACTAAAGTGTAAAGACTAAAGTGGACAGACTATAGTGGAAAGACTATAGTGGAAAGACTGTAGTTGACAGAATAAATTGGAGACTATAGTGGACAGACTATAGTGGAAAGACTGAAGTGGAAAGACTAAAGTGGACAGACTATAGTGGAAAGACTATAGTGGAAAGAATGTAGTGGACAGAATAAAGTGGAGACTATAGTGGAAAGACTAACGTGGACAGACTATAGTGGAAAGACTATAGTGGAAAGACTGTAGTGGACATAATAAAGTGGAGACTATAGTGGAAAGACTAAAGTGGACAGAGAATAGTGGAAAGACTAAAGAGGACGGACTATAGTGGAAAGACTGTAGTGGACAGAATAAAGTGGAGACTATAGTGGAAAGACTAAAGTGGACAGAGAAAAGTGGAAAGACTAAAGTGGAAAGAATTTAGTGGACAGAATAAAGTGGAGACTATAGTGGAAAGACTAAAGTGGAAAGACTAAAGTGGGCAGACTATAGTGGAAAGACTGAAGTGGAAAGACTCAGTGGACAGACTAAAGTGTACACACTGAAGTGGACAGAATAAAGTGGAAAGACTAAAGTGGAAAGAGTAAAGTGGACAGACTATAGTGGAAAGACTAAAGTGGACAGACTAAAGTGGAAAAACTAAAGTGGAAAGACTAAAGTGGACAGACTATAGTGGAAAGACTATAGTGGAAAGACTGTAGTGGACAGAATAAAGTGGAGACTATAGTGGAAAGACTAAGGTGGACAGACTATAGCGGAAAGACTATAGTGGAAAGACTATAGTGGACATAATAAAGTGGAGACTGTAGTGGAAAGACTAAAGTGGACTGAGAATAGTGGAAAGACTAAAGTGGACAGACTATAGTGGAAAGACTAAAGTGGACAGAGAATAGTGGAAAGACTAAAGTGGACAGACTATAGTGGAAAGACTATAGTGTAAAGACTGTAGTGGACAGAATAAAGTGGAGATTATGTTGGAAAGACTAAAGTGGAAAGAATGTAGTGGACAGAATAAAGTGGAGACTATAGTGGAAAGACTAAAGTGGAAAGACTAAAATGGACAGACTATAGTGGAAAGACTGAAGTGGAAAGACTCAGTGGACAGACTAATGTGTACACACTGAAGTGGACAGAATAAAGTGGAAAGACTAAAGTGGAAAGACTAAAGTGGACAGACTATAGTCGAAAGACTAAAGTGGAAAGACTAAAGTGGAAAAACTAAAGTGGAAAGACTAAAGTGGACAGACTATAGTGGAAAGACTATAGTGGAAAGACTGTAGTTGACAGAATAAAGTGGAGACTATAGTGGAAAGACTAAAGTGGACACAGAATAGTAAAAAGACTAAAGTGGACAGACTATAGTGGAAAGACTGAAGTGGAAAGACTAAGTGGACAGACTAAGTGGAAACACTATAGTGGAAAGACTAAAGTGGACAGACTATAGTGGAAAGACTAAAGTGGAAAGACTAAAGTGGTAAGACTAAAGTGGACAGACTATAGTGGAAAGACTGAAGTGGAAAGACTCAGTGGACAAACCAAAGTGTACACACTGAAGTGGACAGAATAAAGTGGAAAGACTAAAGTGGAAAGACTAAAGTGGACAGACTATAGTGGAAAGACTAAAGTGGACAGACTAAAGTGGAAAGACTAAAGTGGAAAGACTAAAGTGGACAGACTATAGTGGAAAGACTAAAGTGGACAGACTATAGTGGAAAGACTAAAGTGGACAGACTAAAGTGGAAAGATTTAAGTGGAAAGACTAAAGTGGACAGACTATAGTGGAAAGACAATAGTGGAAAGACTGTAGTGGACAGAATAAAGTGGAGACTATAGTGGAAAGACTAAAGTGGAAAGACTATAGTGGAAAGACTAAAGTTGACACACTAAAGTGGAAAGACTAAAGTGGACAGACGATAGTGGAAATGACTAAAGTGGAAAGACTAAAGCGGAAAGACTAAAGTGGAAAGACGAAGTGGACAGACTAAAGCGGAAAGACTAAAGTGGAAAGACTAAAGGGGACAGACAATAGTGGAAACACTATAGTGGAAAGACTGTAGTGGACAGAATAAAGTGGAGACTATAGTTGAAAGACTAAAGTGGAAAGACTAAAGTGGACAGGAAATAGTGGAAAGACTAAAGTGGACAGACTATAGTGGAAAGATTAAAGTGGACAGAGAATAGTGGAAAGACTAAAGTGGACAGACTATAGTGGAAAGACTAAAGCGTACAGACTAAAGTGGAAAGACTAAAGTGGAAAGACTAAAGTGGACAGACTAAAGTGGACAGACTAAAGTGGAAAGTTTAAAGTGGAAAGACTAAAGTGGACAGACTTAAGTGGAAAGACTAAAGTGGACAGACTGTAGTGGACAGAATAAAGTGGAGACTATAGTGGAAAGAATAAAGTGGACAGAGAATAGTGGAAAGACTAAAGTGGACAGACTATAGTGGAAAGACTAAAGTGGACAGAAAAGTGAAAAGACTAAAGTGGACAAACTATAGTGGAAAGACTAAAGTGGACAGACTAAAGTGGAAAGACTAAAGTGGAATGACTAAAGTGGAAAGACTAAAGTGGAAAGACTAAAGTGGAAAGACTAAAGTGGAAAGACTAAAATTGGACAGACTACAGTGGAAAGACTAAAGTGGACAAACTATAGTGGAAAGACTAAAGTGGAAAGACTAAAGTGGAAAGACTAAAGTGGACAGACGATATTGAAAATGAATAAAGTGGAAAGACTAAAGTGGACAGACTAAAGTGGACAGACTAAAGTGGAAAGACTAAAGTGGACAGACTCTAGTGGAAAGACTGAAGTGGAAAGACTAAGTTGACAGAATAAAGTGGAAAGACTAAAGTGGAAAGACTAAAGTGGACAGACTATAGTGGAAAGACTGAAGTGGAAAGACTCAGTGGACAAACCAAAGTGTACACACTGAAGTGGACAGAATAACGTAGAAAGACTAAAGTGGAAAGACTGAAGTGGACAGACTATAGTGGAAAGACTATAGTGGAAAGACTGTAATGGAAAGACTAAAGTGGACAGATAATAGTGGAAAGACTAAAGTGGACAGACTATAGTGGAAAGACTAAAGTGGACAGACTAAAGTAGAAAGACTAAAGTGGAAAGAATAAAGTGGACAGACTATAGTGGAAAGACTGTAGTGGACAGAATAAAGTGGAGAGTAAAAGACAGACTGATGTGAAAAGACTATAGTGGAAAGACTAAAGTGGAAAGACTAAAGTGGACAGACTATAGTGGAAAGACTGAAGTGGAAAGACTAAAGTGGACAGACTATAGTGGAAAGACTAAAGTGGACAGACTAAAGTGGAAAAACTAAAGTGGACAGAGAATAGTGGAAAGACTAAAGTGGACAGACTATAGTGGAAAGACTAAAGTGTACAGACTAAAGTGGAAAGACTAAAGTGGAAAGACTAAAGTGGACAGACTAAAGTGGACAGACTAAAGTGGAAAGTTTAAAGTGGAAAGACTAAAGTGGACAGACTAAAGTGGAAAGACTAAAGTGGACAGACTGTAGTGGACAGAATAAAGTGGAGACTATAGTGGAAAGAATAAAGTGGACAGAGAATAGTGTAAAGACTAAAGTGGATAGACTAAAGTGGAAAGACTAAAGTGGAAAGACTAAAGTGGACAGACGATATTGGAAATGAATAAAGTGGAAAGACTAAAGTGGACAGACTAAAGTGGACAGACTAAAGTGGAAAGACTAAAGTGGACAGACTCTAGTGGAAAGACTGAAGTGGAAAGACTAAGTTGACAGACTAAAGTGGAAAGACTAAAGTGGAAAGACTAAAGTGGAAAGACTAAAGTGGACAGAGAATAGTGGAAAGACTAAAGTGGACAGACTATAGTGGAAAGATTAAAGTGGACAGAGAATAGTGGAAAGACTAAAGTGGACAGACTATAGTGGAAAGACTAAAGTGTACAGACTAAAGTGGAAAGACTAAAGTGGAAAGACTAAAGTGGACAGACTAAAGTGGACAGACTAAAGTGGAAAGTTTAAAGTGGAAAGACTAAAGTGGACAGACTTAAGTGGAAAGACTAAAGTGGACAGACTGTAGTGGACAGAATAAAGTGGAGACTATAGTGGAAAGAATAAAGTGGACAGAGAATAGTGGAAAGACTAAAGTGGACAGACTATAGTGGAAAGACTAAAGTGGACAGAAAAGTGAAAAGACTAAAGTGGACAAACTATAGTGGAAAGACTATAGTGGAAAGACTGTAGTAGACAGAATAAAGTCGAGACTTTAGTGGAAAGACTAAAATGGAAAGACTAAAGTGGAAAGACTAAAATTGGACAGACTGTAGTGGAAAGACTAAAGTGGACAAACTATAGTGGAAAGACTAAAGTGGACAGACTAAAGTGGAAAGACTAAAGTGGAAAGACTAAAGTGGACAGACGATATTGGAAATGAATAAAGTGGAAAGACTAAAGTGGACAGACTAAAGTGGACAGACTAAAGTGGACAGACTAAAGTGGAAAGACTAAAGTGGACAGACTCTAGTGGAAAGACTGAAGTGGAAAGACTAAGTTGACAGACTAAAGTGGAAAGACTAAAGTGGAAAGACTAAAGTGGACAGACTATAGTGGAAAGACTGAAGTGGAAAGACTCAGTGGACAAACCAAAGTGTACACACTGAAGTGGACAGAATAACGTAGAAAGACTAAAGTGGAAAGACTAAAGTGGACAGACTATAGTGGAAAGACTATAGTGGAAAGACTGTAATGGAAAGACTAAAGTGGACAGATAATAGTGGAAAGACTAAAGTGGACAGACTATAGTGGAAAGACTAAAGTGGACAGACTATAGTGGAAAGACTAAAGTTGACACACTAAAGTGGAAAGACTAAAGTGGACAGACGATAGTGGAAATGACTAAAGTGGAAAGACTAAAGCGGAAAGACTAAAGTGGAAAGACGAAGTGGACAGACTAAAGCGGAAAGACTAAAGTGGAAAGACTAAAGGGGACAGACAATAGTGGAAACACTATAGTGGAAAGACTGTAGTGGACAGAATAAAGTGGAGACTATAGTTGAAAGACTAAAGTGGAAAGACTAAAGTGGACAGAGAATAGTGGAAAGACTAAAGTGGACAGACTATAGTGGAAAGATTAAAGTGTACAGAGAATAGTGGAAAGACTAAAGTGGACAGACTATAGTGGAAAGACTAAAGTGTACAGACTAAAATGGAAAGACTAAAGTGGAAAGACTAAAGTGGACAGACTAAAGTGGACAGACTAAAGTGGACAGACTAAAGTGGAAAGTTTAAAGTGGAAAGACTAAAGTGGACAGACTTAAGTGGAAAGACTAAAGTGGACAGACTGTAGTGGACAGAATAAAGTGGAGACTATAGTGGAAAGAATAAAGTGGACAGAGAATAGTGGAAAGACTAAAGTGGACAGACTATAGTGGAAAGACTAAAGTGGACAGAAAAGTGAAAAGACTAAAGTGGACAAACTATAGTGGAAAGACTATAGTGGAAAGACTGTAGTAGACAGAATAAAGTCGAGACTATAGTGGAAAGACTAAAATGGAAAGACTAAAGTGGAAAGACTAAAATTGGACAGACTATAGTGGAAAGACTAAAGTGGACAAACTATAGTGGAAAGACTAAAGTGGACAGACTAAAGTGGAAAGACTAAAGTGGAAAGACTAAAGTGGACAGACGATATTGGAAACGAATAAAGTGGAAAGACTAAAGTGGACAGACTAAAGTGGACAGACTAAAGTGGAAAGACTAAAGTGGACAGACTCTAGTGGAAAGACTGAAGTGGAAAGACTAAGTTGACAGACTAAAGTGGAAAGACTAAAGTGGAAAGACTAAAGTGGACAGACTATAGTGGAAAGACTGAAGTGGAAAGACTCAGTGGACAAACCAAAGTGTACACACTGAAGTGGACAGAATAACGTAGAAAGACTAAAGTGGAAAGGCTAAAGTGGACAGACTATAGTGGAAAGACTATAGTGGAAAGACTGTAATGGAAAGACTAAAGTGGACAGATAATAGTGGAAAGACTAAAGTGGACAGACTATAGTGGAAAGACTAAAGTGGACAGACTAAAGTAGAAAGACTAAAGTGGAAAGAATAAAGTGGACAGACTATAGTGGAAAGACTGTAGTGGACAGAATAAAGTGGAGAGTAAAAGACAGACTGATGTGAAAAGACTATAGTGGAAAGACTAAAGTGGAAAGACTAAAGTGGACAGACTATAGTGGAAAGACTGAAGTGGAAAGACTAAAGTGGACAGACTATAGTGGAAAGACTAAAGTGGACAGACTAAAGTGGAAAAACTAAAGTGGACAGAGAATAGTGGAAAGACTAAAGTGGACAGACTATAGTGGAAAGACTAAAGTGTACAGACTAAAGTGGAAAGACTAAAGTGGAAAGACTAAAGTGGACAGACTAAAGTGGACAGACTAAAGTGGAAAGTTTAAAGTGGAAAGACTAAAGTGGACAGACTAAAGTGGAAAGACTAAAGTGGACAGACTGTAGTGGACAGAATAAAGTGGAGACTATAGTGGAAAGAATAAAGTGGACAGAGAATAGTGTAAAGACTAAAGTGGACAGACTATAGTGGAAAGACTATAGTGGACAGACAAACCAAAGTGTACACACTGAAGTGGACAGAATAAAGTGGAAGGACTAAAGTGGAAAGACTAAAGTGGACAGACTATAGTGGAAAGACTAAAGTGGACAGACTAAAGTTGAAAGACTAAAGTGGAAAGACTAAGTGGACAGACTAAAGTGGAAACACTATAGTCGAAAGACTAAAGTGGACAGACTATAGTGGAAAGACTAAAGTGGAAAGACTAAAGTGGTAAGACTAAAGTGGACAGACTATAGTAGAAAGACTGAAGTGGAAAGACTCAGTGGACAAACCAAAGTGTACACAATGAAGTGGACAGAATAAAGTGGAAAGACTAAAGTGGAAAGACTAAAGTGGACAGACTATAGTGGAAAGACTAAAGTGGACAGACTAAAGTGGAAAGACTAAAGTGGACAGAGAATAGTGGAAAGACTAAAGTGGACAGACTATAGTGGAAAGACTATAGTGTAAAGACTGTAGTGGACAGAATAAAGTGGAGATTATGTTGGAAAGACTAAAGTGGAAAGAATGTAGTGGACAGAATAAAGTGGAGACTATAGTGGAAAGACTAAAGTGGAAAGACTAAAGTGGACAGACTATAGTGGAAAGACTGAAGTGGAAAGACTCAGTGGACAGACTAATGTGTACACACTGAAGTGGACAGAATAAAGTGGAAAGACTAAAGTGGAAAGACTAAAGTGGACAGACTATAGTCGAAAGACTAAAGTGGAAAGACTAAAGTGGAAAAACTAAAGTGTAAAGACTAAAGTGGACAGACTATAGTGGAAAGACTATAGTGGAAAGACTGTAGTTGACAGAATAAAGTGGAGACTATAGTGGACAGACTATAGTGGAAAGACTAAAGTGGACTGAGAATAGTGGAAAGACTAAAGTGGACAGACTATAGTGGAAAGACTAAAGTGGACAGAGAATAGTGGAAAGACTAAAGTGGACAGACTATAGTGGAAAGACTATAGTGTAAAGACTGTAGTGGACAGAATAAAGTGGAGATTATGTTGGAAAGACTAAAGTGGAAAGAATGTAGTGGACAGAATAAAGTGGAGACTATAGTGGAAAGACTAAAGTGGAAAGACTAAAATGGACAGACTATAGTGGAAAGACTGAAGTGGAAAGACTCAGTGGACAGACTAATGTGTACACACTGAAGTGGACAGAATAAAGTGGAAAGACTAAAGTGGAAAGACTAAAGTGGACAGACTATAGTCGAAAGACTAAAGTGGAAAGACTAAAGTGGAAAAACTAAAGTGGAAAGACTAAAGTGGACAGACTATAGTGGAAAGACTATAGTGGAAAGACTGTAGTTGACAGAATAAAGTGGAGACTATAGTGGAAAGACTAAAGTGGACAGAGAATAGTAAAAAGACTAAAGTGGACAGACTATAGTGGAAAGACTGAAGTGGAAAGACTAAGTGGACAGACTAATGTGTACACACTGAAGTGGACAGAATAAAGTGGAAAGACTAAAGTGGACAGACTATAGTGGAAAGACTAAAGTGGACAGAGAATAGTGGAAAGACTAAAGTGGACAGACTATAGTGGAAAGACTATAGTGTAAAGACTGTAGTGGACAGAATAAAGTGGAGATTATGTTGGAAAGACTAAAGTGGAAAGAATGTAGTGGACAGAATAAAGTGGAGACTATAGTGGAAAGACTAAAGTGGAAAGACTAAAGTGGACAGACTATAGTGGAAAGACTATAGTGGAAAGACTGTAGTGGACAGACTATAGTGGAAAGACTATAGTGGAAAGACTAAAGTGGAAAGACTAAAGTGGACAGAGATTAGTGGAAAGACTAAAGTGGACAGACTATAGTGGAAAGACTAAAGTGGACAGACTATAGTGGAAAGACTGTAGTGGACAGAATAAAGTGGAGAGTATAGTGGAAAGACTAAAGTGGAAAGACTAAAGTGGACAGACTATAGTGGAAAGACTAAAGTGGACAGACTATATTGGAAAGATTGTAGTGGACAGCATAAAGTGGAGAGTATAGTGGAAAGACTAAAGTGGACAGACTATAGTGGAAAGACAATAGTGGAAAGACTTTAGTGGACAGAATAAAGTGGAGACAATAGTGGAAAGACTAAAGTGGACAGAGAATAGTGTTTCGACTAAAGTGGACAGACTATAGTGGAAAGACTATAGTGGAAAGACTGTAGTGGACAGAATAAAGTGGAGACTATAGTGGAAAGACTATAGTGGAAAGACTAAAGTGGACAGAGAATAGTGGAAAGACTAAAGTGGAAAGACTGTAGTGGACAGAATAAAGTGGAGACAATAGTGGAAAGACTAAAGTGGACAGACTATAGTGGAAAGACTGAAGTGGAAAGACTAAGTGGACAGACTAAAGTGGAAAGACTAAAGTGGACAGACTAAAGTGGAAAGACTAAAGTGGACAGACTATAGTGGAAAGACTATAGTGGAAAGATTAAGTGGACAGACTATAGTGGAAAGAATAAAGTGGACAGACTAAAGTGGAAAGACTAAAGTGGACAGACTATAGTGGAAAGACTATAGTGGAAAGACTGTAGTGGACAGAATAAAGTGGAGATTATAGTGAAAAGACTAAAGTGGAAAGACTAAAGTGGACAGAGAATAGTGGAAAGACTAAAGTGGACAGACTATAGTGGAAAGACTAAAGTGGACAGACTAAAGTGGAAAGACTAAAGTGGAAAGACTAAAGTGGACAGAGAATAGTGGAAAGACTAAAGTGGACAGACGATAGTGGAAAGACTAAAGTGGACAGACTAAAGTGGAAAGACTAAAGTGGAAAGACTAAAGTGGACAGACTATAGTGGAAAGACTATAGTGGAAAGACTGTAGTGGACAGACTATAGTGGAAAGACTATAGTGGAAAGACTAAAGTGGAAAGACTAAAGTGGACAGAGATTAGTGGAAAGACTAAAGTGGACAGACTATAGTGGAAAGACTAAAGTGGACAGACTATAGTGGAAAGACTGTAGTGGACAGAATAAAGTGGAGAGTATAGTGGAAAGACTAAAGTGGAAAGACTAAAGTGGACAGACTATAGTGGAAAGACTAAAGTGGACAGACTATATTGGAAAGATTGTAATGGACAGCATAAAGTGGAGAGTATAGTGGAAAGACTAAAGTGGACAGACTATAGTGGAAAGACAAGAGTGGAAAGACTTTAGTGGACAGAATAAAGTGGAGACAATAGTGGAAAGACTAAAGTGGACAGAGAATAGTGTTTCGACTAAAGTGGACAGACTATAGTGGAAAGACTGTAGTGGACAGAATAAAGTGGAGACTATAGTGGAAAGACTATAGTGGAAAGACTAAAGTGGACAGACTATAGTGGAAAGACTGAAGTGGACAGACTAAAGTGGAAGAACTAAAGTGGAAAGACTAAAGTGGACAGACTATAGTGGAAAGACTATAGTGGAAAGACTGTAGTGGACAGAATAAAGTGGAGACTATAGTGGAAAGACTAAAGTGGACAGAGAATAGTGGAAAGTCTAAATTGGAAAGACTTTAGTGGACAGAATAAAGTGGAGACTATAGTGGAAAGAATAAAGTGGACAGAAAATAGTGGAAAGACTAAAGTGGACAGACTATAGTGGAAAGACTATAGTGGAAAGACTGTAGTGGACAGAATAAAGTGGAGACTATAGTGGAAAGACTAAAGTGGAGAGACCATAGTGGAAAGACTGAAGTGGACAGACTAAAGTGGAAAAACAGAACAGAATAAAGTGGAGACTATAGTGGAAAGACTAAAGTGGACAGAGAATAGTGGAAAGACTAAAGTGGAAAGACTGTAGTGGACAGAATAAAGTGGAGACAATAGTGGAAAGACTAAAGTGGACAGACTATAGTGGAAAGACTGAAGTGGAAAGACTAAGTGGACAGACTAAAGTGGAAAGACTATAGTGGAAAGACTAAAGTGGACAGAATATAGTGGAATGACTATAGTGGAAAGACTGTAGTGGACAGAATAAAGTGGAGACTATAGTGGAAAGACTAAAGTGGACAGACTATAGTGGAAAGACTAAAGTTGACACACTAAAGTGGAAAGACTAAAGTGGACAGACGATAGTGGAAATGACTAAAGTGGAAAGACTAAAGTGGACAGACTAAAGTGGAAAGACTAAAGTGGACAGACTCTAGTGGAAAGACTGAAGTGGAAAGACTAAGTGGACAGACTATAGTGGAAAGACTAAAGTGGACAGACTAAAGTGGACAGACTAAAGTGGAAAGTCTAAAGTGGAAAGACTAAAGTGGACAGACTAAAGTGGACAGACTAAAGTGGAAAGTCTAAAGTGGAAAGACTAAAGTGGACAGACTAAAGTGGAAAAACTAAAGTGGACAGACTGTAGTGGACAGAATAAAGTGGAGACTATAGTGGAAAGACTAAAGTGGACAGATAATAGTTGAAAGACTAAAGTGGACAGACCATAGTTGAAAGAATAAAGTGGACAGACTATAGTGGAAAGACTAAAGTGGAAAGAATAAAGTGGACAGACTAAAGTGGAAAGACTAAAGTGGACAGACTATAGTGGAAAGACTAAAGTGGACAGACTATAGTGGAAAGACTAAAGTGGACAGACTAAAGTGGAAAGATTTAAGTGGAAAGACTAAAGTGGACAGACTATAGTGGAAAGACAATAGTGGAAAGACTGTAGTTGACAGAATAAAGTGAAGGCTATAGTGGAAAGACTAAAGTGGACAGACCATAGTGGAAAGACTGAAGTGGACAGACTATAGTGGAAAGACTATAGTGGAAAGACTGTAGTGGACAGAATAAAGTGGAGACTATAGTGGAAAGACTAAAGTGGACAGACCATAGTGGAAAGACTGAAGTGGACAGACTATAGTGGAAAGACTATAGTGGAAAGACTGTAGTGGACAGAATAAAGTGGAGACTATAGTGGAAAGACTAAAGTGGACAGACCATAGTGGAAAGACTGAAGTGGACAGACTAAAGTGGAAAAACAGAACAGAATAAAGTGGAGACTATAGTGGAAAGACTAAAGTGGACAGAGAATAGTGGAAAGACTAAAGTGGAAAGACAGTAGTGGACAGAATAAAGTGGAGACAAAAGTGGAAAGACTAAAGTGGACAGACTATAGTGGAAAGACTGAAGTGGAAAGACTAAGTGGACAGACTAAAGTGGAAAGACTATAGTGGAAAGACTAAAGTGGACAGACTATAGTGGAAAGACTATGGTGGAAAGACTATAGTGGAAAGACTGTAGTGGACGGAATAAAGTGGAGACTATAGTGGAAAGACTAAAGTGGACAGACCATAGTGGAAAGACTGAAGTGGACAGACTAAAGTGGAAAAACAGAACAGAATAAAGTGGAGACTATATTGGAAAGACTAAAGTGGACGGACTAAAGTGGAAAGACTAAAGTGGACAGACGATAGTGGAAATGACTAAAGTGGAAAGACTAAAGTGGACAGACTGAAGTGATCAGACTAAAGTGGAAAGACTAAAGTGGACAGACTCTAGCGGAAAGACTGAAGTGGAAAGACCAAGTGGACAGACTAAAGCGGAAAGACTAAAGTGGAAAGACTAAAGTGGACAGGCTACAGTGGAAAGACTAAAGTGGACAGACTAAAGTGGAAAGACTAAAGTGGAAAGACTAAAGTGGACAGACTGTAGTGGAAAGACTATAGTGGAAAGACTGTAGTGGAGAGAATAAAGTGGAGACTATAGTGGAAAGACTAAATTGGAAAGACTAAAGTGGACAGAGAATAGTGGAAAGATTAAGTGGACAGACTATAGTGGAAAGACTAAAGTGGAAAGACTGTAGTGGACAGAATAAAGTGGAGACTATAGTGAAAAGACTAAAGTGGAAAAACTAAAGTGGACAGAGAATAGTGGACAGACTAAAGTGGACAGACTATAGTGGAAAGACTAAAGTGGACAGACTAAAGTGGAAACTCTAAAGTGGACAGACTATAGTGGAAAGACTATAGTGGAAAGACTGTAGTGGACAGAATAAAGTGGAGACTATAGTGGAGAGACTAAAGTGGAAAGACTAAAGTGGACAGAGATTAGTGGAAAGACTAAAGTGGACAGACTATAGTGGAAAGACTAAAGTGGACAGACTATATTGGAAAGACTGTAGTGGACAGAATAAAGTGGAGACTATAGTGGAAAGACTAAAGTGGAAAGACTAAAGTGGACAGACTATAGTGGAAAGACTGAAGTGGACAGACTAAAGTGGAAAAACTAAAGTGGAAAGACTAAAGTGGACAGACTATAGTGGAAAGACTATAGTGGAAAGACTGTAGTGGACAGAATAAAGTGGAGATTATAGTGGAAAGACTAAAGTGGACAGAGAATAGTGGAAAGTCTAAATTGTGAAGAGTACTAGTGGAGAGAATAAAGTGGAGACTATAGTGGAAAGACTAAAGTGGAAAGACTAAAGTGGACAGACTATAGTGGAAAGACCATAGTGGAAAGACTGTAGTGGACAGAATAAAGTGGAGACAATAGTGGAAAGACTAAAGTGGACAGAGAATAGTGTTTCGACGAAAGTGGACAGACTATTGTGGAAATACTGTAGTGGAAAGACTGTAGTGGACAGAATAAAGTGGAGACTATAGTGGAAAGACTAAAGTGGAAAGACTAAAGTGGACAGACTATAGTGGAAAGACTGAAGTGGACAGACTAAAGTGGAAAAACTAAAGTGGAAAGACTAAAGTGGACAGACTATAGTGGAAAGACTATAGTGGAAAGACTGTAGTGGACAGAATAAAGTGGAGATTATAGTGGAAAGACTAAAGTGGACAGAGAATAGTGGAAAGTCTAAATTGGAAAGACTTTAGTGGACAGAATAAAGTGGAGACTCTAGTGGAAAGAATAAAGTGGAAAGACTAAAGTGGAAAGACTATAGTGGAAAGACTGAAGTGGAAACTCTAAAGTGGACAGACTATAGTGGAAAGACTATAGTGGAAAGACTGTAGTGGACAGAATAAAGTGGAGACTATAGTGGAGAGACTAAAGTGGAAAGACTAAAGTGGACAGAGATTAGTGGAAAGACTAAAGTGGACAGACTATAGTGGAAAGACTATAGTGGAAAGACTGTAGTGGACAGAATAAAGTGGAGACTATAGTGGAAAGACTAAAGTGGAGAGACCAAACAAAGTGGACAGAAAATAGTGGAAAGACTAAAGTGGACAGACTATAGTGGAAAGACTATAGTGGAAAGACTGTAGTGGACAGAATAAAGTGGAGACTATAGTGGAAAGACTAAAGTGGAGAGACCATAGTGGAAAGACTGAAGTGGACAGACTAAAGTGGAAAAACAGAACAGAATAAAGTGGAGACTATAGTGGAAAGACTAAAGTGGACAGAGAATAGTGGAAAGACTAAAGTGGAAAGACTGTAGTGGACAGAATAAAGTGGAGACTATAGTGGAAAGACTATAGTGGAAAGACTAAAGTGGACAGACTATAGTGGAAAGACTGAAGTGGACAGACTAAAGTGGAAGAACTAAAGTGGAAAGACTAAAGTGGACAGACTATAGTGGAAAGACTATAGTGGAAAGACTGTAGTGGACAGAATAAAGTGGAGACTATAGTGGAAAGACTAAAGTGGACAGAGAATAGTGGAAAGTCTAAATTGGAAAGACTAAAGTGGAGACTATAGTGGAAAGACTAAAGTGGAGAGACCATAGTGGAAAGACTGAAGTGGACAGACTAAAGTGGAAAAACAGAACAGAATAAAGTGGAGACTATAGTGTTTCGACTAAAGTGGACAGACTATAGTGGAAAGACTATAGTGGAAAGACTGTAGTGGACAGAATAAAGTGGAGACTATAGTGGAAAGACTATAGTGGAAAGACTAAAGTGGACAGACTATAGTGGAAAGACTGAAGTGGACAGACTAAAGTGGAAGAACTAAAGTGGAAAGACTAAAGTGGACAGACTATAGTGGAAAGACTATAGTGGAAAGACTGTAGTGGACAGAATAAAGTGGAGAACATAGTGGAAACACTAAAGTGGACAGAGAATAGTGGAAAGTCTAAATTGGAAAGACTTTAGTGGACAGAATAAAGTGGAGACTATAGTGGAAAGAACAAAGTGGACAGAAAATAGTGGAAAGACTAAAGTGGACAGACTATAGTGGAAAGACTATAGTGGAAAGACTGTAGTGGACAGAATAAAGTGGAGACTATAGTGGAAAGACTAAAGTGGAGAGACCATAGTGGAAAGACTGAAGTGGACAGACTAAAGTGGAAAAACAGAACAGAATAAAGTGGAGACTATAGTGGAAAGACTAAAGTGGACAGAGAATAGTGGAAAGACTAAAGTGGAAAGACTGTAGTGGACAGAATAAAGTGGAGACAATAGTGGAAAGACTAAAGTGGACAGACTATAGTGGAAAGACTGAAGTGGAAAGACTAAGTGGACAGACTAAAGTGGAAAGACTATAGTGGAAAGACTAAAGTGGAAAGAATTTAGTGGACAGAATAAAGTGGAGACTATAGTGGAAAGACTAAAGTGGAAAGACTAAAGTTGGCAGACTCTAGTGGAAAGACAGAGGACAGACTAAAGTGTACACACTGAAGTGGACAGAATAAAGTGGAAAGACTAAAGTGGAAAGACTAATGTGGACAGACTATAGTGGAAAGACTAAAGTGGACAGACTAAAGTGGAAAAACTAAAGTGGAAAGACTAAAGTGGACAGACTATAGTGGAAAGACTATAGTGGAAAGACTGTAGTGGACAGAATAAAGTGGAGACTATAGTGGAAAGACTAAGGTGGACAGACTATAGCGGAAAGACTATAGTGGAAAGACTATAGTGGACATAATAAAGTGGAGACTGTAGTGGAAAGACTAAAGTGGACTGAGAATAGTGGAAAGACTAAAGTGGACAGACTATAGTGGAAAGACTAAAGTGGACAGAGAATAGTGGAAAGACTAAAGTGGACAGACTATAGTGGAAAGACTATAGTGTAAAGACTGTAGTGGACAGAATAAAGTGGAGATTTTGTTGGAAAGACTAAAGTGGAAAGAATGTAGTGGACAGAATAAAGTGGAGACTATAGTGGAAAGACTAAAGTGGAAAGACTAAAGTGGACAGACTATAGTGGAAAGACTGAAGTGGAAAGACTCAGTGGACAGACTAATATGTACACACTGAAGTGGACAGAATAAAGTGGAAAGACTAAAGTGGAAAGACTAAAGTGGACAGACTATAGTCGAAAGACTAAAGTGGAAAGACTAAAGTGGAAAAACTAAAGTGTAAAGACTAAAGTGGACAGACTATAGTGGAAAGACTATAGTGGAAAGACTGTAGTTGACAGAATAAATTGGAGACTATAGTGGACAGACTATAGTGGAAAGACTGAAGTGGAAAGACTAAAGTGGACAGACTATAGTGGAAAGACTATAGTGGAAAGAATGTAGTGGACAGAATAAAGTGGAGACTATAGTGGAAAGACTAACGTGGACAGACTATAGTGGAAAGACTATAGTGGAAAGACTGTAGTGGACATAATAAAGTGGAGACTATAGTGGAAAGACTAAAGTGGACAGAGAATAGTGGAAAGACTAAAGAGGACGGACTATAGTGGAAAGACTGTAGTGGACAGAATAAAGTGGAGACTATAGTGGAAAGACTAAAGTGGACAGAGAAAAGTGGAAAGACTAAAGTGGAAAGAATTTAGTGGACAGAATAAAGTGGAGACTATAGTGGAAAGACTAAAGTGGAAAGACTAAAGTGGGCAGACTATAGTGGAAAGACTGAAGTGGAAAGACTCAGTGGACAGACTAAAGTGTACACACTGAAGTGGACAGAATAAAGTGGAAAGACTAAAGTGGAAAGAGTAAAGTGGACAGACTATAGTGGAAAGACTAAAGTGGACAGACTAAAGTGGAAAAACTAAAGTGGAAAGACTAAAGTGGACAGACTATAGTGGAAAGACTATAGTGGAAAGACTGTAGTGGACAGAATAAAGTGGAGACTATAGTGGAAAGACTAAGGTGGACAGACTATAGTGGAAAGACTATAGTGGAAAGACTATAGTGGACATAATAAAGTGGAGACTGTAGTGCAAAGACTAAAGTGGACTGAGAATAGTGGAAAGACTAAAGTGGACAGACTATAGTGGAAAGACTAAAGTGGACAGAGAATAGTGGAAAGACTAAAGTGGACAGACTATAGTGGAAAGACTATAGTGTAAAGACTGTAGTGGACAGAATAAAGTGGAGATTATGTTGGAAAGACTAAAGTGGACAGACTATAGTGGAAAGACTAAAGTGGACAGAGAATAGTGGAAAGACTAAAGTGGACAGACTATAGTGGAAAGACTATAGTGTAAAGACTGTAGTGGACAGAATAAAGTGGAGATTATGTTGGAAAGACTAAAGTGGACAGAATAAAGTGGAAAGACTAAAGTGGAAAGACTAAAGTGGACAGACTATAGTCGAAAGACTAAAGTGGAAAGACTAAAGTGGAAAAACTAAAGTGGAAAGACTAAAGTGGACAGACTATAGTGGAAAGACTATAGTGGAAAGACTGTAGTTGACAGAATAAAGTGGAGACTATAGTGGAAAGACTAAAGTGGACAGAGAATAGTAAAAAGACTAAAGTGGACAGACTATAGTGGAAAGACTGAAGTGGAAAGACTAAGTGGACAGACTAAGTGGAAACACTATAGTGGAAAGACTAAAGTGGACAGACTATAGTGGAAAGACTAAAGTGGAAAGACTAAAGTGGTAAGACTAAAGTGGACAGACTATAGTGGAAAGACTGAAGTGGAAAGACTCAGTGGACAAACCAAAGTGTACACACTGAAGTGGACAGAATAAAGTGGAAAGACTAAAGTGGAAAGACTAAAGTGGACAGACTATAGTGGAAAGACTAAAGTGGACAGACTAAAGTGGAAAGACTAAAGTGGAAAGACTAAAGTGGACAGACTATAGTGGAAAGACTAAAGTGGACAGACTATAGTGGAAAGACTAAAGTGGACAGACTAAAGTGGAAAGATTTAAGTGGAAAGACTAAAGTGGACAGACTATAGTGGAAAGACAATAGTGGAAAGACTGTAGTGGACAGAATAAAGTGGAGGCTATAGTGGAAAGACTAAAGTGGAAAGACTAAAGTGGACAGGAAATAGTGGAAAGACTAAAGTGGACAGACTATAGTGGAAAGATTAAAGTGGACAGAGAATAGTGGAAAGACTAAAGTGGACAGACTATAGTGGAAAGATTAAAGTGGACAGAGAATAGTGGAAAGACTAAAGTGGACAGACTATAGTGGAAAGACTAAAGTTGACACACTAAAGTGGAAAGACTAAAGTGGACAGACGATAGTGGAAATGACTAAAGTGGAAAGACTAAAGCGGAAAGACTAAAGTGGAAAGACGAAGTGGACAGACTAAAGCGGAAAGACTAAAGTGGAAAGACTAAAGGGGACAGACAATAGTGGAAACACTATAGTGGAAAGACTGTAGTGGACAGAATAAAGTGGAGACTATAGTTGAAAGACTAAAGTGGAAAGACTAAAGTGGACAGGAAATAGTGGAAAGACTAAAGTGGACAGACTATAGTGGAAAGATTAAAGTGGACAGAGAATAGTGGAAAGACTAAAGTGGACAGACTATAGTGGAAAGACTAAAGCGTACAGACTAAAGTGGAAAGACTAAAGTGGAAAGACTAAAGTGGACAGACTAAAGTGGACAGACTAAAGTGGAAAGTTTAAAGTGGAAAGACTAAAGTGGACAGACTTAAGTGGAAAGACTAAAGTGGACAGACTGTAGTGGACAGAATAAAGTGGAGACTATAGTGGAAAGAATAAAGTGGACAGAGAATAGTGGAAAGACTAAAGTGGGCAGACTATAGTGGAAAGACTAAAGTGGACAGAAAAGTGAAAAGACTAAAGTGGACAAACTATAGTGGAAAGACTAAAGTGGACAGACTAAAGTGGAAAGACTAAAGTGGAAAGACTAAAGTGGAAAGACTAAAGTGGAAAGACTAAAGTGGAAAGACTAAAATTGGACAGACTACAGTGGAAAGACTAAAGTGGACAAACTATAGTGGAAAGACTAAAGTGGACAGACTAAAGTGGAAAGACTAAAGTGGAAAGACTAAAGTGGACAGACGATATTGGAAATGAATAAAGTGGAAAGACTAAAGTGGACAGACTAAAGTGGACAGACTAAAGTGGAAAGACTAAAGTGGACAGACTCTAGTGGAAAGACTGAAGTGGAAAGACTAAGTTGACAGAATAAAGTGGAAAGACTAAAGTGGAAAGACTAAAGTGGACAGACTATAGTGGAAAGACTGAAGTGGAAAGACTCAGTGGACAAACCAAAGTGTACACACTGAAGTGGACAGAATAACGTAGAAAGACTAAAGTGGAAAGACTAAAGTGGACAGACTATAGTGGAAAGACTATAGTGGAAAGACTGTAATGGAAAGACTAAAGTGGACAGATAATAGTGGAAAGACTAAAGTGGACAGACTATAGTGGAAAGACTAAAGTGGACAGACTAAAGTAGAAAGACTAAAGTGGAAAGAATAAAGTGGACAGACTATAGTGGAAAGACTGTAGTGGACAGAATAAAGTGGAGAGTAAAAGACAGACTGATGTGAAAAGACTATAGTGGAAAGACTAAAGTGGAAAGACTAAAGTGGACAGACTATAGTGGAAAGACTGAAGTGGAAAGACTAAAGTGGACAGACTATAGTGGAAAGACTAAAGTGGACAGACTAAAGTGGAAAAACTAAAGTGGACAGAGAATAGTGGAAAGACTAAAGTGGACAGACTATAGTGGAAAGACTAAAGTGTACAGACTAAAGTGGAAAGACTAAAGTGGAAAGACTAAAGTGGACAGACTAAAGTGGACAGACTAAAGTGGAAAGTTTAAAGTGGAAAGACTAAAGTGGACAGACTAAAGTGGAAAGACTAAAGTGGACAGACTGTAGTGGACAGAATAAAGTGGAGACTATAGTGGAAAGAATAAAGTGGACAGAGAATAGTGTAAAGACTAAAGTGGATAGACTAAAGTGGAAAGACTAAAGTGGAAAGACTAAAGTGGACAGACGATATTGGAAATGAATAAAGTGGAAAGACTAAAGTGGACAGACTAAAGTGGACAGACTAAAGTGGAAAGACTAAAGTGGACAGACTCTAGTGGAAAGACTGAAGTGGAAAGACTAAGTTGACAGACTAAAGTGGAAAGACTAAAGTGGAAAGACTAAAGTGGAAAGACTAAAGTGGACAGAGAATAGTGGAAAGACTAAAGTGGACAGACTATAGTGGAAAGATTAAAGTGGACAGAGAATAGTGGAAAGACTAAAGTGGACAGACTATAGTCGAAAGACTAAAGTGTACAGACTAAAGTGGAAAGACTAAAGTGGAAAGACTAAAGTGGACAGACTAAAGTGGACAGACTAAAGTGGAAAGTTTAAAGTGGAAAGACTAAAGTGGACAGACTTAAGTGGAAAGACTAAAGTGGACAGACTGTAGTGGACAGAATAAAGTGGAGACTATAGTGGAAAGAATAAAGTGGACAGAGAATAGTGGAAAGACTAAAGTGGACAGACTATAGTGGAAAGACTAAAGTGGACAGAAAAGTGAAAAGACTAAAGTGGACAAACTATAGTGGAAAGACTATAGTGGAAAGACTGTAGTAGACAGAATAAAGTCGAGACTTTAGTGGAAAGACTAAAATGGAAAGACTAAAGTGGAAAGACTAAAATTGGACAGACTGTAGTGGAAAGACTAAAGTGGACAAACTATAGTGGAAAGACTAAAGTGGACAGACTAAAGTGGAAAGACTAAAGTGGAAAGACTAAAGTGGACAGACGATATTGGAAATGAATAAAGTGGAAAGACTAAAGTGGACAGACTAAAGTGGACAGACTAAAGTGGAAAGACTAAAGTGGACAGACTCTAGTGGAAAGACTGAAGTGGAAAGACTAAGTTGACAGACTAAAGTGGAAAGACTAAAGTGGAAAGACTAAAGTGGACAGACTATAGTGGAAAGACTGAAGTGGAAAGACTCAGTGGACAAACCAAAGTGTACACACTGAAGTGGACAGAATAACGTAGAAAGACTAAAGTGGAAAGACTAAAGTGGACAGACTATAGTGGAAAGACTATAGTGGAAAGACTGTAATGGAAAGACTAAAGTGGACAGATAATAGTGGAAAGACTAAAGTGGACAGACTATAGTGGAAAGACTAAAGTGGACAGACTATAGTGGAAAGACTAAAGTTGACACACTAAAGTGGAAAGACTAAAGTGGACAGACGATAGTGGAAATGACTAAAGTGGAAAGACTAAAGCGGAAAGACTAAAGTGGAAAGACGAAGTGGACAGACTAAAGCGGAAAGACTAAAGTGGAAAGACTAAAGGGGACAGACAATAGTGGAAACACTATAGTGGAAAGACTGTAGTGGACAGAATAAAGTGGAGACTATAGTTGAAAGACTAAAGTGGAAAGACTAAAGTGGACAGAGAATAGTGGAAAGACTAAAGTGGACAGACTATAGTGGAAAGATTAAAGTGGACAGAGAATAGTGGAAAGACTAAAGTGGACAGACTATAGCGGAAAGACTAAAGTGTACAGACTAAAGTGGAAAGACTAAAGTGGAAAGACTAAAGTGGACAGACTAAAGTGGACAGACTAAAGTGGACAGACTAAAGTGGAAAGTTTAAAGTGGAAAGACTAAAGTGGACAGACTTAAGTGGAAAGACTAAAGTGGACAGACTGTAGTGGACAGAATAAAGTGGAGACTATAGTGGAAAGAATAAGTGGACAGAGAATAGTGGAAAGACTAAAGTGGACAGACTATAGTGGAAAGACTAAAGTGGACAGAAAAGTGAAAAGACTAAAGTGGACAAACTATAGTGGAAAGACTATAGTGGAAAGACTGTAGTAGACAGAATAAAGTCGAGACTATAGTGGAAAGACTAAAATGGAAAGACTAAAGTGGAAAGACTAAAATTGGACAGACTATAGTGGAAAGACTAAAGTGGACAAACTATAGTGGAAAGACTAAAGTGGACAGACTAAAGTGGAAAGACTAAAGTGGAAAGACTAAAGTGGACAGACGATATTGGAAATGAATAAAGTGGAAAGACTAAAGTGGACAGACTAAAGTGGACAGACTAAAGTGGAAAGACTAAAGTGGACAGACTCTAGTGGAAAGACTGAAGTGGAAAGACTAAGTTGACAGACTAAAGTGGAAAGACTAAAGTGGAAAGACTAAAGTGGACAGACTATAGTGGAAAGACTGAAGTGGAAAGACTCAGTGGACAAACCAAAGTGTACACACTGAAGTGGACAGAATAACGTAGAAAGACTAAAGTGGAAAGACTAAAGTGGACAGACTATAGTGGAAAGACTATAGTGGAAAGACTGTAATGGAAAGACTAAAGTGGACAGATAATAGTGGAAAGACTAAAGTGGACAGACTATAGTGGAAAGACTAAAGTGGACAGACTAAAGTAGAAAGACTAAAGTGGAAAGAATAAAGTGGACAGACTATATTGGAAAGACTGTAGTGGACAGAATAAAGTGGAGAGTAAAAGACAGACTGATGTGAAAAGACTATAGTGGAAAGACTAAAGTGGAAAGACTAAAGTGGACAGACTATAGTGGAAAGACTGAAGTGGAAAGACTAAAGTGGACAGACTATAGTGGAAAGACTAAAGTGGACAGACTAAAGTGGAAAAACTAAAGTGGACAGAGAATAGTGGAAAGACTAAAGTGGACAGACTATAGTGGAAAGACTAAAGTGTACAGACTAAAGTGGAAAGAATAAAGTGGAAAGACTAAAGTGGACAGACTAAAGTGGACAGACTAAAGTGGAAAGTTTAAAGTGGAAAGACTAAAGTGGACAGACTAAAGTGGAAAGACTAAAGTGGACAGACTGTAGTGGACAGAATAAAGTGGAGACTATAGTGGAAAGAATAAAGTGGACAGAGAATAGTGTAAAGACTAAAGTGGACAGACTATAGTGGAAAGACTATAGTGGACAGACAAACCAAAGTGTACACACTGAAGTGGACAGAATAAAGTGGAAGGACTAAAGTGGAAAGACTAAAGTGGACAGACTATAGTGGAAAGACTAAAGTGGACAGACTAAAGTTGAAAGACTAAAGTGGAAAGACTAAGTGGACAGACTAAAGTGGAAACACTATAGTCGAAAGACTAAAGTGGACAGACTATAGTGGAAAGACTAAAGTGGAAAGACTAAAGTGGTAAGACTAAAGTGGACAGACTATAGTAGAAAGACTGAAGTGGAAAGACTCAGTGGACAAACCAAAGTGTACACAATGAAGTGGACAGAATAAAGTGGAAAGACTAAAGTGGAAAGACTAAAGTGGACAGACTATAGTGGAAAGACTAAAGTGGACAGACTAAAGTGGAAAGACTAAAGTGGACAGAGAATAGTGGAAAGACTAAAGTGGACAGACTATAGTGGAAAGACTATAGTGTAAAGACTGTAGTGGACAGAATAAAGTGGAGATTATGTTGGAAAGACTAAAGTGGAAAGAATGTAGTGGACAGAATAAAGTGGAGACTATAGTGGAAAGACTAAAGTGGAAAGACTAAAGTGGACAGACTATAGTGGAAAGACTGAAGTGGAAAGACTCAGTGGACAGACTAATGTGTACACACTGAAGTGGACAGAATAAAGTGGAAAGACTAAAGTGGAAAGACTAAAGTGGACAGACTATAGTCGAAAGACTAAAGTGGAAAGACTAAAGTGGAAAAACTAAAGTGTAAAGACTAAAGTGGACAGACTATAGTGGAAAGACTATAGTGGAAAGACTGTAGTTGACAGAATAAAGTGGAGACTATAGTGGAAAGACTAAAGTGGACAGACTAAAGTGGAAAGATTTAAGTGGAAAGACTAAAGTGGACAGACTATAGTGGAAAGACAATAGTGGAAAGACTGTAGTGGACAGAATAAAGTGGAGACTATAGTGGAAAGACTAAAGTGGAAAGACTATAGTGGAAAGACTAAAGTTGACACACTAAAGTGGAAAGACTAAAGTGGACAGACGATAGTGGAAATGACTAAAGTGGAAAGACTAAAGCGGAAAGACTAAAGTGGAAAGACGAAGTGGACAGACTAAAGCGGAAAGACTAAAGTGGAAAGACTAAAGGGGACAGACAATAGTGGAAACACTATAGTGGAAAGACTGTAGTGGACAGAATAAAGTGGAGACTATAGTTGAAAGACTAAAGTGGAAAGACTAAAGTGGACAGGAAATAGTGGAAAGACTAAAGTGGACAGACTATAGTGGAAAGATTAAAGTGGACAGAGAATAGTGGAAAGACTAAAGTGGACAGACTATAGTGGAAAGACTAAAGCGTACAGACTAAAGTGGAAAGACTAAAGTGGAAAGACTAAAGTGGACAGACTAAAGTGGACAGACTAAAGTGGAAAGTTTAAAGTGGAAAGACTAAAGTGGACAGACTTAAGTGGAAAGACTAAAGTGGACAGACTGTAGTGGACAGAATAAAGTGGAGACTATAGTGGAAAGAATAAAGTGGACAGAGAATAGTGGAAAGACTAAAGTGGACAGACTATAGTGGAAAGACTAAAGTGGACAGAAAAGTGAAAAGACTAAAGTGGACAAACTATAGTGGAAAGACTAAAGTGGACAGACTAAAGTGGAAAGACTAAAGTGGAAAGACTAAAGTGGAAAGACTAAAGTGGAAAGACTAAAGTGGAAAGACTAAAATTGGACAGACTACAGTGGAAAGACTAAAGTGGACAAACTATAGTGGAAAGACTAAAGTGGACAGACTAAAGTGGAAAGACTAAAGTGGACAGACGATATTGGAAATGAATAAAGTGGAAAGACTAAAGTGGACAGACTAAAGTGGACAGACTAAAGTGGAAAGACTAAAGTGGACAGACTCTAGTGGAAAGACTGAAGTGGAAAGACTAAGTTGACAGAATAAAGTGGAAAGACTAAAGTGGAAAGACTAAAGTGGACAGACTATAGTGGAAAGACTGAAGTGGAAAGACTCAGTGGACAAACCAAAGTGTACACACTGAAGTGGACAGAATAACGTAGAAAGACTAAAGTGGAAAGACTAAAGTGGACAGACTATAGTGGAAAGACTATAGTGGAAAGACTGTAATGGAAAGACTAAAGTGGACAGATAATAGTGGAAAGACTAAAGTGGACAGACTATAGTGGAAAGACTAAAGTGGACAGACTAAAGTAGAAAGACTAAAGTGTACAGACTAAAGTGGAAAGACTAAAGTGGACAGACTAAAGTGGACAGACTAAAGTGGAAAGTTTAAAGTGGAAAGACTAAAGTGGACAGACTAAAGTGGAAAGACTAAAGTGGAAAGACTAAAGTGGACAGACGATATTGGAAATGAATAAAGTGGAAAAACTAAAGTGGACAGAGAATAGTGGAAAGACTAAAGTGGACAGACTATAGTGGAAAGACTAAAGTGTACAGACTAAAGTGGAAAGACTAAAGTGGACAGACTAAAGTGGACAGACTAAAGTGGAAAGTTTAAAGTGGAAAGACTAAAGTGGACAGACTAAAGTGGAAAGACTAAAGTGGACAGACTGTAGTGGACAGAATAAAGTGGAGACTATAGTGGAAAGAATAAAGTGGACAGAGAATAGTGTAAAGACTAAAGTGGATAGACTAAAGTGGAAAGACTAAAGTGGAAAGACTAAAGTGGACAGACGATATTGGAAATGAATAAAGTGGAAAGACTAAAGTGGACAGACTAAAGTGGACAGACTAAAGTGGAAAGACTAAAGTGGACAGACTCTAGTGGAAAGACTGAAGTGGAAAGACTAAGTTGACAGACTAAAGTGGAAAGACTAAAGTGGAAAGACTAAAGTGGAAAGACTAAAGTGGACAGAGAATAGTGGAAAGACTAAAGTGGACAGACTATAGTGGAAAGATTAAAGTGGACAGAGAATAGTGGAAAGACTAAATAATAATAATAATAATAATAATTTATTTATCACCCACTTTACAGAACAGAGGTTAAGTGGAGTAAATACAAAAAGAAAAACAACAAGAGAAAACAAGAAACAAAGTTAATCACATACAGAAAAAAGACGGATAAGGCGATGAAAACACCCTAGCCTATAAGGCGCTTCACTGGCTAGCTTGGAACATAATTTTTCGAAAACACCAGTAATATCTGTCGCACAATACTTCTTTATCAGTTTTGTATTCCGGTAAGAACGAGGCAGATATAGGAGAAATTTGCAGTACCGGTAATAATTTATGCGAATACGTTTTAGATCACCAGTCAACAGAAGTGGCCGAATACCAGTACAGAACAGTACAGAATGATCACAAAAATTTGAGTAAAGCCGAGTTAGCGCACTTCTTCTATAGTGTCCACGATTTGCAACGATCTTAGAGTAACCGAGCCTCAGCTTATCACTAATATCTTTTACAGCACGGGACCGGAGAGCATTCATAGAATCGCAGACTGTTATGCCAAGCCAACGAAACGATTTAACACGGGGAATACTAAAACCACCGCAGTATAGTGATTCTGAATAACTATTACCGTTGAAGACAAGAAACTCGCACTTGTCAATATTTAGGTACAGGCCGATATCGCGGAAAGAAGAAGTAACTGAGTTCACTGAACGGGCAAGACCAGACTCAGTTTGACTAATCAGAAGAAGGTCATCCGCATATGCCAGATATGAAATATCAGATAGTCCTAGTAGGCACGTAGTCGATATTTTTGACAACACATCTTCAATACAAGCATTAAAAATATACGGGGAAAGAACTCCCCCTTGTCTTACTCCGCAACGAACAGGGATATGACCAAAATAAGAATTATCTAAAGACTTAAGGCGAAGGTAAGAATGGGAGTACCAAAAACGAAGCACGTGAATTACCGACGGATTTACTCCTCTCTGGCATAACGCTGTCCATGCTTGAGTATGACAAACACTGTCAAATGCTTTAGACAAGTCGAGGGTTGCGAAATGAAGTACGCGACGAGTGCGATGGGCATCTTTTAACAAAGAGGTCAAAGCACGGTGAGCATGCTGACAACCTAGCCCAGATCTAAAACCAAATTGATTATCATCATTTAGAGCAAGCTTAGTGATATAAGGTAGTAGGAGGTATTCAAATAGCTTGCTAAGAGTACATGCTACCGTTATGGGCCGATAAGAACTGCAAGAAACCGGGTCTTTTCCTTTTTTTAGAAGTGTCGTGACGCTACCGCATAAGAACGAATCGGGCACACACGAACTACTGAGACACATTTGAAAAAACAGTTGGAGATGAGATACCAATTCAAAAGAACTAGGAACGAGATTCGAAACACTAATCCCATCAAGATCCACGGATTTTGATTTTAAACCCTTAATACCTTTAACAATAGCCGACTTTTCAACTGGAATCACATGTCTCTGACTTATACGTGACGGCAAATTTTTTTCGAGCAAACATGAGAAACGCTTATGCACTGCATAATTAACTTTTGAAAATATTTTTGAATAATGTTCGATCCAAGATGGACGAGGTATAATATCACTAGAACTTGTATCCGGAAACTTGGCACAATTTATCACTTTTCGCCACTCACTTTTACTTTTCGGAAAAGTTTCACCGGAATAACGAACGGCGCGAAGGTGGCGCTTATATTCAAGTTTCGTCTTTTGTTTTAGATCGAACACAGTACCCCGAGACGGTCGACCACATGCAGACCAGATTCTTAACCAGAATTTGGCCTTATTCTTAACTTTTTTCAGCATAGGATCACACTTCCAGATTGGTTTTTGGGTATTCCGCCTGACACGGATCAGCGGGACGGCCACATCTTCAGCTTGCTTTATACATGAAATAATGTCACGATAATAGCGGTTTAAATCAGCACGAGCACTGTCAATAGTGGGGTACGCGTTTGTGCAAAGAAGATGGAAAGGGACACGTACGGTGGACAGTAGAGCTCCAAGTGTAGCAAGGTAAAGAGGCATGTTCGCACTAGACCAATCACGTTTTTCAAACCACTTATGCGACAGTGATGGTTGGCCCGAGTATACGTCAGAAGTAACCGTAATATCGAAATACAGAGGTAAATGGTCATAATCTCTCTCATCTTCATCGACATGAATTGCTGAAGTTAGTAATGAAGGAGAGCAGATACAGTGGTCCAAATTTGAGACAGAACCACTACAGTGGATATATGTAAAGCTGAGGTCTTTCGATAGGACCTTAAATGCTGAGGGTAGACACTGAAAAAGCGCTTCCTTACGTGTCGAGGAAACGGTAATGTGGACAGACTATAGTCGAAAGACTAAAGTGTACAGACTAAAGTGGAAAGACTAAAGTGGAAAGACTAAAGTGGACAGACTAAAGTGGACAGACTAAAGTGGAAAGTTTAAAGTGGAAAGACTAAAGTGGACAGACTTAAGTGGAAAGACTAAAGTGGACAGACTGTAGTGGACAGAATAAAGTGGAGACTATAGTGGAAAGAATAAAGTGGACAGAGAATAGTGGACAGACTATAGTGGAAAGACTGAAGTGGAAAGACTCAGTGGACAAACCAAAGTGTACACACTGAAGTGGACAGAATAACGTAGAAAGACTAAAGTGGAAAGACTAAAGTGGACAGACTATAGTGGAAAGACTATAGTGGAAAGACTGTAATGGAAAGACTAAAGTGGACAGATAATAGTGGAAAGACTAAAGTGGACAGACTATAGTGGAAAGACTAAAGTGGACAGACTAAAGTAGAAAGACTAAAGTGGAAAGAATAAAGTGGACAGACTATAGTGGAAAGACTGTAGTGGACAGAATAAAGTGGAGAGTAAAAGACAGACTGATGTGAAAAGACTATAGTGGAAAGACTAAAGTGGAAAGACTAAAGTGGACAGACTATAGTGGAAAGACTGAAGTGGAAAGACTAAAGTGGACAGACTATAGTGGAAAGACTAAAGTGGACAGACTAAAGTGGAAAAACTAAAGTGGACAGAGAATAGTGGAAAGACTAAAGTGGACAGACTATAGTGGAAAGACTAAAGTGTACAGACTAAAGTGGAAAGACTAAAGTGGAAAGACTAAAGTGGACAGACTAAAGTGGACAGACTAAAGTGGAAAGTTTAAAGTGGAAAGACTAAAGTGGACAGACTAAAGTGGAAAGACTAAAGTGGACAGACTGTAGTGGACAGAATAAAGTGGAGACTATAGTGGAAAGAATAAAGTGGACAGAGAATAGTGTAAAGACTAAAGTGGATAGACTAAAGTGGAAAGACTAAAGTGGAAAGACTAAAGTGGACAGACGATATTGGAAATGAATAAAGTGGAAAGACTAAAGTGGACAGACTAAAGTGGACAGACTAAAGTGGAAAGACTAAAGTGGACAGACTCTAGTGGAAAGACTGAAGTGGAAAGACTAAGTTGACAGACTAAAGTGGAAAGACTAAAGTGGAAAGACTAAAGTGGAAAGACTAAAGTGGACAGAGAATAGTGGAAAGACTAAAGTGGACAGACTATAGTGGAAAGATTAAAGTGGACAGAGAATAGTGGAAAGACTAAAGTGGACAGACTATAGTCGAAAGACTAAAGTGTACAGACTAAAGTGGAAAGACTAAAGTGGAAAGACTAAAGTGGACAGACTAAAGTGGACGGACTAAAGTGGAAAGTTTAAAGTGGAAAGACTAAAGTGGACAGACTTAAGTGGAAAGACTAAAGTGGACAGACTGTAGTGGACAGAATAAAGTGGAGACTATAGTGGAAAGAATAAAGTGGACAGAGAATAGTGGAAAGACTAAAGTGGACAGACTATAGTGGAAAGACTAAAGTGGACAGAAAAGTGAAAAGACTAAAGTGGACAAACTATAGTGGAAAGACTATAGTGGAAAGACTGTAGTAGACAGAATAAAGTCGAGACTTTAGTGGAAAGACTAAAATGGAAAGACTAAAGTGGAAAGACTAAAATTGGACAGACTGTAGTGGAAAGACTAAAGTGGACAAACTATAGTGGAAAGACTAAAGTGGACAGACTAAAGTGGAAAGACTAAAGTGGAAAGACTAAAGTGGACAGACGATATTGGAAATGAATAAAGTGGAAAGACTAAAGTGGACAGACTAAAGTGGACAGACTAAAGTGGAAAGACTAAAGTGGACAGACTCTAGTGGAAAGACTGAAGTGGAAAGACTAAGTTGACAGACTAAAGTGGAAAGACTAAAGTGGAAAGACTAAAGTGGACAGACTATAGTGGAAAGACTGAAGTGGAAAGACTCAGTGGACAAACCAAAGTGTACACACTGAAGTGGACAGAATAACGTAGAAAGACTAAAGTGGAAAGACTAAAGTGGACAGACTATAGTGGAAAGACTATAGTGGAAAGACTGTAATGGAAAGACTAAAGTGGACAGATAATAGTGGAAAGACTAAAGTGGACAGACTATAGTGGAAAGACTAAAGTGGACAGACTATAGTGGAAAGACTAAAGTTGACACACTAAAGTGGAAAGACTAAAGTGGACAGACGATAGTGGAAATGACTAAAGTGGAAAGACTAAAGCGGAAAGACTAAAGTGGAAAGACGAAGTGGACAGACTAAAGCGGAAAGACTAAAGTGGAAAGACTAAAGGGGACAGACAATAGTGGAAACACTATAGTGGAAAGACTGTAGTGGACAGAATAAAGTGGAGACTATAGTTGAAAGACTAAAGTGGACAGAGAATAGTGGAAAGACTAAAGTGGACAGACTATAGTGGAAAGATTAAAGTGGACAGAGAATAGTGGAAAGACTAAAGTGGACAGACTATAGCGGAAAGACTAAAGTGTACAGACTAAAGTGGAAAGACTAAAGTGGAAAGACTAAAGTGGACAGACTAAAGTGGACAGACTAAAGTGGACAGACTAAAGTGGAAAGTTTAAAGTGGAAAGACTAAAGTGGACAGACTTAAGTGGAAAGACTAAAGTGGACAGACTGTAGTGGACAGAATAAAGTGGAGACTATAGTGGAAAGAATAAAGTGGACAGAGAATAGTGGAAAGACTAAAGTGGACAGACTATAGTGGAAAGACTAAAGTGGACAGAAAAGTGAAAAGACTAAAGTGGACAAACTATAGTGGAAAGACTATAGTGGAAAGACTTTAGTAGACAGAATAAAGTCGAGACTATAGTGGAAAGACTAAAATGGAAAGACTAAAGTGGAAAGACTAAAATTGGACAGACTATAGTGGAAAGACTAAAGTGGACAAACTATAGTGGAAAGACTAAAGTGGACAGACTAAAGTGGAAAGACTAAAGTGGAAAGACTAAAGTGGACAGACGATATTGGAAATGAATAAAGTGGAAAGACTAAAGTGGACAGACTAAAGTGGACAGACTAAAGTGGAAAGACTAAAGTGGACAGACTCTAGTGGAAAGACTGAAGTGGAAAGACTAAGTTGACAGACTAAAGTGGAAAGACTAAAGTGGAAAGACTAAAGTGGACAGACTATAGTGGAAAGACTGAAGTGGAAAGACTCAGTGGACAAACCAAAGTGTACACACTGAAGTGGACAGAATAACGTAGAAAGACTAAAGTGGAAAGACTAAAGTGGACAGACTATAGTGGAAAGACTATAGTGGAAAGACTGTAATGGAAAGACTAAAGTGGACAGATAATAGTGGAAAGACTAAAGTGGACAGACTATAGTGGAAAGACTAAAGTGGACAGACTAAAGTAGAAAGACTAAAGTGGAAAGAATAAAGTGGACAGACTATAGTGGAAAGACTGTAGTGGACAGAATAAAGTGGAGAGTAAAAGACAGACTGATGTGAAAAGACTATAGTGGAAAGACTAAAGTGGAAAGACTAAAGTGGACAGACTATAGTGGAAAGACTGAAGTGGAAAGACTAAAGTGGACAGACTATAGTGGAAAGACTAAAGTGGACAGACTAAAGTGGAAAAACTAAAGTGGACAGAGAATAGTGGAAAGACTAAAGTGGACAGACTATAGTGGAAAGACTAAAGTGTACAGACTAAAGTGGAAAGAATAAAGTGGAAAGACTAAAGTGGACAGACTAAAGTGGACAGACTAAAGTGGAAAGTTTAAAGTGGAAAGACTAAAGTGGACAGACTAAAGTGGAAAGACTAAAGTGGACAGACTGTAGTGGACAGAATAAAGTGGAGACTATAGTGGAAAGAATAAAGTGGACAGAGAATAGTGTAAAGACTAAAGTGGACAGACTATAGTGGAAAGACTATAGTGGACAGACAAACCAAAGTGTACACACTGAAGTGGACAGAATAAAGTGGAAGGACTAAAGTGGAAAGACTAAAGTGGACAGACTATAGTGGAAAGACTAAAGTGGACAGACTAAAGTTGAAAGACTAAAGTGGAAAGACTAAGTGGACAGACTAAAGTGGAAACACTATAGTCGAAAGACTAAAGTGGACAGACTATAGTGGAAAGACTAAAGTGGAAAGACTAAAGTGGTAAGACTAAAGTGGACAGACTATAGTAGAAAGACTGAAGTGGAAAGACTCAGTGGACAAACCAAAGTGTACACAATGAAGTGGACAGAATAAAGTGGAAAGACTAAAGTGGAAAGACTAAAGTGGACAGACTATAGTGGAAAGACTAAAGTGGACAGACTAAAGTGGAAAGACTAAAGTGGACAGAGAATAGTGGAAAGACTAAAGTGGACAGACTATAGTGGAAAGACTATAGTGTAAAGACTGTAGTGGACAGAATAAAGTGGAGATTATGTTGGAAAGACTAAAGTGGAAAGAATGTAGTGGACAGAATAAAGTGGAGACTATAGTGGAAAGACTAAAGTGGAAAGACTAAAGTGGACAGACTATAGTGGAAAGACTGAAGTGGAAAGACTCAGTGGACAGACTAATGTGTACACACTGAAGTGGACAGAATAAAGTGGAAAGACTAAAGTGGAAAGACTAAAGTGGACAGACTATAGTCGAAAGACTAAAGTGGAAAGACTAAAGTGGAAAAACTAAAGTGTAAAGACTAAAGTGGACAGACTATAGTGGAAAGACTATAGTGGAAAGACTGTAGTTGACAGAATAAAGTGGAGACTATAGTGGACAGACTATAGTGGAAAGACTAAAGTGGACTGAGAATAGTGGAAAGACTAAAGTGGACAGACTATAGTGGAAAGACTAATGTGGACAGAGAATAGTGGAAAGACTATAGTGGAAAGACTAAAGTGGACAGAGAATAGTGGAAAGACTAAAGTGGACAGACTATAGTGGAAAGACTATAGTGTAAAGACTGTAGTGGACAGAATAAAGTGGAGATTATGTTGGAAAGACTAAAGTGGAAAGAATGTAGTGGACAGAATAAAGTGGAGACTATAGTGGAAAGACTAAAGTGGAAAGACTAAAATGGACAGACTATAGTGGAAAGACTGAAGTGGAAAGACTCAGTGGACAGACTAATGTGTACACACTGAAGTGGACAGAATAAAGTGGAAAGACTAAAGTGGAAAGACTAAAGTGGACAGACTATAGTCGAAAGACTAAAGTGGAAAGACTAAAGTGGAAAAACTAAAGTGGAAAGACTAAAGTGGACAGACTATAGTGGAAAGACTATAGTGGAAAGACTGTAGTTGACAGAATAAAGTGGAGACTATAGTGGAAAGACTAAAGTGGACAGAGAATAGTAAAAAGACTAAAGTGGACAGACTATAGTGGAAAGACTGAAGTGGAAAGACTAAGTGGACAGACTAAAGTGGAAACACTATAGTAGAAAGACTAAAGTGGACAGACTATAGTGGAAAGACTAAAGTGGAAAGACTAAAGTGGTAAGACTAAAGTGGACAGACTATAGTGGAAAGACTGAAGTGGAAAGACTCAGTGGACAAACCAAAGCGTACACACTGAAGTGGACAGAATAAAGTGGAAAGACTAAAGTGGAAAGACTAAAGTGGACAGACTATAGTGGAAAGACTAAAGTGGACAGACTAAAGTGGAAAGACTAAAGTGGAAAGACTAAAGTGGACAGACTATAGTGGAAAGACTAAAGTGGACAGACTATAGTGGAAAGACTAAAGTGGACAGACTAAAGTGGAAAGATTTAAGTGGAAAGACTAAAGTGGACAGACTATAGTGGAAAGACAATAGTGGAAAGACTGTAGTGGACAGAATAAAGTGGAGACTATAGTGGAAAGACTAAAGTGGAAAGACTAAAGTGGACAGACTATAGTGGAAAGACTATAGTGGAAAGACTGTAGTGGACAGAATAAAGTGGAGACTATAGTGGAAAGACTAAAGTGGACAGACTATAGTGGAAAGACTAAAGTTGACACACTAAAGTGGAAAGACTAAAGTGGACAGACGATAGTGGAAATGACTAAAGTGGAAAGACTAAAGCGGAAAGACTAAAGTGGAAAGACTAAGTGGACAGACTAAAGCGGAAAGACTAAAGTGGAAAGACTAAAGGGAACAGACAATAGTGGAAACACTATAGTGGAAAGACTGTAGTGGACAGAATAAAGTGGTGACTATAGTTGAAAGACTAAAGTGGAAAGACTAAAGTGGACAGAGAATAGTGGAAAGACTAAAGTGGACAGACTATAGTGGAAAGATTAAAGTGGACAGAGAATAGTGGAAAGACTAAAGTGGACAGACTATAGTGGAAAGACTAAAGTGGAAAGACTAAAGTGGACAGACTAAAGTGGACAGACTAAAGTGGAAAGTTTAAAGTGGAAAGACTAAAGTGGACAGACTTAAGTGGAAAGACTAAAGTGGACAGACTGTAGTGGACAGAATAAAGTGGAGACTATAGTGGAAAGAATAAAGTGGACAGAGAATAGTGGAAAGACTAAAGTGGACAGACTATAGTGGAAAGACTAAAGTGGACAGAAAAGTGAAAAGACTAAAGTGGACAAACTATAGTGGAAAGACTATAGTGGAAAGACTGTAGTAGACAGAATAAAGTCGAGACTATAGTGGAAAGACTAAAATGGAAAGACTAAAGTGGAAAGACTAAAATTGGACAGACTATAGTGGAAAGACTAAAGTGGACAAACTATAGTGGAAAGACTAAAGTGGACAGACTAAAGTGGAAAGACTAAAGTGGAAAGACTAAAGTGGACAGACGATATTGGAAATGAATAAAGTGGAAAGACTAAAGTGGACAGACTAAAGTGGACAGACTAAAGTGGAAAGACTAAAGTGGACAGACTCTAGTGGAAAGACTGAAGTGGAAAGACTAAGTTGACAGACTAAAGTGGAAAGACTAAAGTGGAAAGACTAAAGTGGACAGACTATAGTGGAAAGACTGAAGTGGAAAGACTCAGTGGACAAACCAAAGTGTACACACTGAAGTGGACAGAATAACGTAGAAAGACTAAAGTGGAAAGACTAAAGTGGACAGACTATAGTGGAAAGACTATAGTGGAAAGACTGTAATGGAAAGACTAAAGTGGACAGATAATAGTGGAAAGACTAAAGTGGACAGACTATAGTGGAAAGACTAAAGTGGACAGACTAAAGTAGAAAGACTAAAGTGGAAAGAATAAAGTGGACAGACTATAGTGGAAAGACTGTAGTGGACAGAATAAAGTGGAGAGTAAAAGACAGACTGATGTGAAAAGACTATAGTGGAAAGACTAAAGTGGAAAGACTAAAGTGGACAGACTATAGTGGAAAGACTGAAGTGGAAAGACTAAAGTGGACAGACTATAGTGGAAAGACTAAAGTGGACAGACTAAAGTGGAAAAACTAAAGTGGACAGAGAATAGTGGAAAGACTAAAGTGGACAGACTATAGTGGAAAGACTAAAGTGTACAGACTAAAGTGGAAAGACTAAAGTGGAAAGACTAAAGTGCACAGACTAAAGTGGACAGACTAAAGTGGAAAGTTTAAAGTGGAAAGACTAAAGTGGACAGACTAAAGTGGAAAGACTAAAGTGGACAGACTGTAGTGGACAGAATAAAGTGGAGACTATAGTGGAAAGAATAAAGTGGACAGAGAATAGTGTAAAGACTAAAGTGGACAGACTATAGTGGAAAGACTATAGTGGACAGACAAACCAAAGTGTACACACTGAAGTGGACAGAATAAAGTGGAAGGACTAAAGTGGAAAGACTAAAGTGGACAGACTATAGTGGAAAGACTAAAGTGGACAGACTAAAGTTGAAAGACTAAAGTGGAAAGACTAAGTGGACAGACTAAAGTGGAAACACTATAGTCGAAAGACTAAAGTGGACAGACTATAGTGGAAATACTAAAGTGGAAAGACTAAAGTGGTAAGACTAAAGTGGACAGACTATAGTAGAAAGACTGAAGTGGAAAGACTCAGTGGACAAACCAAAGTGTACACAATGAAGTGGACAGAATAAAGTGGAAAGACTAAAGTGGAAAGACTAAAGTGGACAGACTATAGTGGAAAGACTAAAGTGGACAGACTAAAGTGGAAAGACTAAAGTGGACAGAGAATAGTGGAAAGACTAAAGTGGACAGACTATAGTGGAAAGACTATAGTGTAAAGACTGTAGTGGACAGAATAAAGTGGAGATTATGTTGGAAAGACTAAAGTGGAAAGAATGTAGTGGACAGAATAAAGTGGAGACTATAGTGGAAAGACTAAAGTGGAAAGACTAAAGTGGACAGACTATAGTGGAAAGACTGAAGTGGAAAGACTCAGTGGACAGACTAATGTGTACACACTGAAGTGGACAGAATAAAGTGGAAAGACTAAAGTGGAAAGACTAAAGTGGACAGACTATAGTCGAAAGACTAAAGTGGAAAGACTAAAGTGGAAAAACTAAAGTGTAAAGACTAAAGTGGACAGACTATAGTGGAAAGACTATAGTGGAAAGACTGTAGTTGACAGAATAAAGTGGAGACTATAGTGGACAGACTATAGTGGAAAGACTAAAGTGGACTGAGAATAGTGGAAAGACTAAAGTGGACAGACTATAGTGGAAAGACTAAAGTGGACAGAGAATAGTGGAAAGACTAAAGTGGACAGACTATAGTGGAAAGACTATAGTGTAAAGACTGTAGTGGACAGAATAAAGTGGAGATTATGTTGGAAAGACTAAAGTGGAAAGAATGTAGTGGACAGAATAAAGTGGAGACTATAGTGGAAAGACTAAAGTGGAAAGACTAAAATGGACAGACTATAGTGGAAAGACTGAAGTGGAAAGACTCAGTGGACAGACTAATGTGTACACACTGAAGTGGACAGAATAAAGTGGAAAGACTAAAGTGGAAAGACTAAAGTGGACAGACTATAGTCGAAAGACTAAAGTGGAAAGACTAAAGTGGAAAAACTAAAGTGGAAAGACTAAAGTGGACAGACTATAGTGGAAAGACTATAGTGGAAAGACTGTAGTTGACAGAATAAAGTGGAGACTATAGTGGAAAGACTAAAGTGGACAGAGAATAGTAAAAAGACTAAAGTGGACAGACTATAGTGGAAAGACTGAAGTGGAAAGACTAAGTGGACAGACTAAAGTGGAAACACTATAGTAGAAAGACTAAAGTGGACAGACTATAGTGGAAAGACTAAAGTGGAAAGACTAAAGTGGTAAGACTAAAGTGGACAGACTATAGTGGAAAGACTGAAGTGGAAAGACTCAGTGGACAAACCAAAGCGTACACACTGAAGTGGACAGAATAAAGTGGAAAGACTAAAGTGGAAAGACTAAAGTGGACAGACTATAGTGGAAAGACTAAAGTGGACAGACTAAAGTGGAAAGACTAAAGTGGAAAGACTAAAGTGGACAGACTATAGTGGAAAGACTAAAGTGGACAGACTATAGTGGAAAGACTAAAGTGGACAGACTAAAGTGGAAAGATTTAAGTGGAAAGACTAAAGTGGACAGACTATAGTGGAAAGACAATAGTGGAAAGACTGTTGTGGACAGAATAAAGTGGAGACTATAGTGGAAAGACTAAAGTGGAAAGACTAAAGTGGACAGACTATAGTGGAAAGACTATAGTGGAAAGACTGTAGTGGACAGAATAAAGTGGAGACTATAGTGGAAAGACTAAAGTGGACAGACTATAGTGGAAAGACTAAAGTTGACACACTAAAGTGGAAAGACTAAAGTGGACAGACGATAGTGGAAATGACTAAAGTGGAAAGACTAAAGCGGAAAGACTAAAGTGGAAAGACTAAGTGGACAGACTAAAGCGGAAAGACTAAAGTGGAAAGACTAAAGGGGACAGACAATAGTGGAAACACTATAGTGGAAAGACTGTAGTGGACAGAATAAAGTGGTGACTATAGTTGAAAGACTAAAGTGGAAAGACTAAAGTGGACAGAGAATAGTGGAAAGACTAAAGTGGACAGACTATAGTGGAAAGATTAAAGTGGACAGAGAATAGTGGAAAGACTAAAGTGGACAGACTATAGTGGAAAGACTAAAGTGTACAGACTAAAGTGGAAAGACTAAAGTGGAAAGACTAAAGTGGACAGACTAAAGTGGACAGACTAAAGTGGAAAGTTTAAAGTGGAAAGACTAAAGTGGACAGACTTAAGTGGAAAGACTAAAGTGGACAGACTGTAGTGGACAGAATAAAGTGGAGACTATAGTGGAAAGAATAAAGTGGACAGAGAATAGTGGAAAGACTAAAGTGGACAGACTATAGTGGAAAGACTAAAGTGGACAGAAAAGTGAAAAGACTAAAGTGGACAAACTATAGTGGAAAGACTATAGTGGAAAGACTGTAGTAGACAGAATAAAGTCGAGACTATAGTGGAAAGACTAAAATGGAAAGACTAAAGTGGAAAGACTAAAATTGGACAGACTAGAGTGGAAAGACTAAAGTGGACAAACTATAGTGGAAAGACTAAAGTGGACAGACTAAAGTGGAAAGACTAAAGTGGAAAGACTAAAGTGGACAGACGATATTGGAAATGACTAAAGTGGAAAGACTAAAGTGGACAGACTAAAGTGGACAGACTAAAGTGGAAAGACTAAAGTGGACAGACTCTAGTGGAAAGACTGAAGTGGAAAGACTAAGTTGACAGACTAAAGTGGAAAGACTAAAGTGGAAAGACTAAAGTGGACAGACTATAGTGGAAAGACTGAAGTGGAAAGACTCAGTGGACAAACCAAAGTGTACACACTGAAGTGGACAGAATAACGTAGAAAGACTAAAGTGGAAAGACTAAAGTGGACAGACTATAGTGGAAAGACTATAGTGGAAAGACTGTAATGGAAAGACTAAAGTGGACAGATAATAGTGGAAAGACTAAAGTGGACAGACTATAGTGGAAAGACTGTAGTGGACAGAATAAAGTGGAGAGTAAAAGACAGACTGAAGTGAAAAGACTATAGTGGAAAGACTAAAGTGGAAAGACTAAAGTGGACAGACTATAGTGGAAAGACTGAAGTGGAAAGACTAAAGTGGACAGACTATAGTGGAAAGACTAAAGTGGACAGACTAAAGTGGAAAAACTAAAGTGGACAGAGAATAGTGGAAAGACTAAAGTGGACAGACTATAGTGGAAAGACTAAAGTGTACAGACTAAAGTGGAAAGACTAAAGTGGAAAGACTAAAGTGGACAGACTAAAGTGGACAGACTAAAGTGGAAAGTTTAAAGTGGAAAGACTAAAGTGGACAGACTAAAGTGGAAAGACTAAAGTGGACAGACTGTAGTGGACAGAAGAAAGTGGAGACTATAGTGGAAAGAATAAAGTGGACAGAGAATAGTGGAAAGACTAAAGTGGACAGACTATAGTGGAAAGACTATAGTGGACAGACAAACCAAAGTGTACACACTGAAGTGGACAGAATAAAGTGGAAGGACTAAAGTGGAAAGACTAAAGTGGACAGACTATAGTGGAAAGACTAAAGTGGACAGACTAAAGTTGAAAGACTAAAGTGGAAAGACTAAGTGGACAGACTAAAGTGGAAACACTATAGTGGAAAGACTAAAGTGGACAGACTATAGTGGAAAGACTAAAGTGGAAAGACTAAAGTGGTAAGACTAAAGTGGACAGACTATAGTAGAAAGACTGAAGTGGAAAGACTCAGTGGACAAACCAAAGTGTACACACTGAAGTGGACAGAATAAAGTGGAAAGACTAAAGTGGAAAGACTAAAGTGGACAGACTATAGTGGAAAGACTAAAGTGGACAGACTAAAGTGGAAAGACTAAAGTGGAAAGACTAAAGTGGACAGACTATAGTGGAAAGACTAAAGTGGACAGACTATAGTGGAAAGACTAAAGTGGACTGACTAAAGTGGAAAGATTTAAGTGAAAAGACTAAAGTGGACAGACTATAGTGGAAAGACAATAGTGGAAAGACTGTAGTGGACAGAATAAAGTGGAGACTATAGTGGAAAGACTAAAGTGGAAAGACTAAAGTGGACAGACTATAGTGGAAAGACTATAGTGGAAAGACTGTAGTGGACAGCATAAAGTGGAGACTATAGTGGAAAGACTAAAGTGGACAGACTATAGTGGAAAGACTAAAGTTGACACACTAAAGTGGAAAGACTAAAGTGGACAGACGATAGTGGAAATGACTAAAGTGGAAAGACTAAAGTGGACAGACTAAAGTGGAAAGACTAAAGTGGACAGACTCTAGTGGAAAGACTGAAGTGGAAAGACTAAGTGGACAGACTAAAGCGGAAAGACTAAAGTGGAAAGACTAAGTGGACAGACTAAAGCGGAAAGACTAAAGTGGAAAGACTAAAGTGGACAGACAATAGTGGAAACACTATAGTGGAAAGACTGTAGTGGACAGAATAAAGTGGAGACTATAGTTGAAAGACTAAAGTGGAAAGACTAAAGTGGACAGAGAATAGTGGAAAGACTAAAGTGGACAGACTATAGTGGAAAGATTAAAGTGGACAGAGAATAGTGGAAAGACTAAAGTGGACAGACTATAGTGGAAAGACTAAAGTGTACAGACTAAAGTGGAAAGACTAAAGTGGAAAGACTAAAGTGGAAAGACTAAAGTGGACAGACTAAAGTGGACAGACTAAAGTGGAAAGTCTAAAGTGGAAAGACTAAAGTGGACAGACTAAAGTGGAAAGACTAAAGTGGACAGAATGTAGTGGACAGAATAAAGTGGAGACTATAGTGGAAAGAATAAAGTGGACAGAGAATAGTGGAAAGACTAAAGTGGACAGACTATAGTGGAAAGACTAAAGTGGACAGAAAAGTGAAAAGACTAAAGTGGACAAACTATAGTGGAAAGACTATAGTGGAAAGACTGTAGTAGACAGAATAAAGTGGAGACTATAGTGGAAAGACTAAAATGGAAAGACTAAAGTGGAAAGACTAAAATTGGACAGACTATAGTGGAAAGACTAAAGTGGACAAACTATAGTGGAAAGACTAAAGTGGACAGACTAAGGTGGAAAGACTAAAGTGGAAAGACTAAAGTGGACAGACGATAGTGGAAATGACTAAAGTGGAAAGACTAAAGTGGACAGACTAAAGTGGACAGACTAAAGTGGAAAGACTAAAGTGGACAGACTCTAGTGGAAAGACTGAAGTGGAAAGACTAAGTTGACAGACTAAAGCGGAAAGACTAAAGTGGAAAGACTAAAGTGGACAGACTATAGTGGAAAGACTGAAGTGGAAAGACTCGGTGGACAAACCAAAGTGTACACACTGAAGTGGACAGAATAAAGTAGAAAGACTAAAGTGGAAAGACTAAAGTGGACAGACTATAGTGGAAAGACTATAGTGGAAAGACTGTAGTGGACAGAATAAAGTGGAGACTATAGTGGAAAAACTAAAGTGGAAAGACTAAAGTGGACAGAGAATAGTTGAAAGACTAAAGTGGACAGACTATGGTGGAAAGACTAAAGTGGACAGACTAAAGTGGAAAGACTAAAGTGGAAAGACTAAAGTGGACAGACTATAGTGGAAAGACTGAAGTGGAAAGACTCAGTGGACAAACCAAAGTGTACACACTGAAGTGGACAGAATAAAGTAGACAGACTAAAGTGGAAAGACTAAAGTGGACAGACTATAGTGGAAAGACTAAAGTGGACAAACTATAGTGGAAAGACTAAAGTGGACAGACTAAAGTGGAAAGACTAAAGGGGAAAGACTAAAGTGGACAGACGATAGTGGAAATGACTAAAGTGGAAAGACTAAAGTGGACAGACTAAAGTGGACAGACTAAAGTGGAAAGACTAAAGTGGACAGACTCTAGTGGAAAGACTGAAGTGGAAAGACTAAGTTGACAGACTAAAGCGGAAAGACTAAAGTGGAAAGACTAAAGTGGACAGACTATAGTGGAAAGACTGAAGTGGAAAGACTCGGTGGACAAACCAAAGTGTACACACTGAAGTGGACAGAATAAAGTAGAAAGACTAAAGTGGAAAGACTAAAGTGGACAGACTATAGTGGAAAGACTATAGTGGAAAGACTTTAGTGGACAGAATAAAGTGGAGACTATAGTGGAAAAACTAAAGTGGAAAGACTAAAGTGGACAGAGAATAGTTGAAAGACTAAAGTGGACAGACTATAGTGGAAAGACTATAGTGGAAAGACTATAATGGAAAGACTAAAGTGGACAGATAATAGTGGAAAGACTAAAGTGGACAGACTAAAGTAGAAAGACTAAAGTGGAAAGAATAAAGTGGACAGACTATAGTGGAAAGACTGTAGTGGACAGAATAAAGTGGAGAGTAAAAGACAGACTGAAGTGAAAGACTATAGTGGAAAGACTAAAGTTGAAAGACTAAAGTGGACAGTCTATAGTGGAAAGACTGAAGTGGAAAGACTAAAGTGGACAGACTATAGTGGAAAGACTAAAGTGGACAGACTAAAGTGGAAAAACTAAAGTGGACAGAGAATAGTGGAAAGACTAAAGTGGACAGACTATAGTGGAAAGACTAAAGTGTACAGACTAAAGTGGAAAGACTAAAGTGGAAAGACTAAAGTGGACAGACTAAAGTGGACGGACTAAAGTGGAAAGTTTTAAGTGGAAAGACTAAAGTGGACAGACTAAAGTGGAAAGACTAAAGTGGACAGACTGTAGTGGACAGAATAAAGTGGAGACTATAGTGGAATGAATAAAGTGGACAGAGAATAGTGGAAAGACTAAAGTGGACAGACTATAGTGGAAAGACTAAAGTGGACAGAAAAGTGAAAAGACTAAAGTGGACAAACTATAGTGGAAAGACTATAGTGGAAAGACTGTAGTAGACAGAATAAAGTGGAGACTATAGTGGAAAGACTAAAATGGAAAGACGAAAGTGGAAAGACTAAAATTGGACAGACTATAGTGGAAAGACTAAAGTGGACAAACTATAGTGGAAAGACTAAAGTGGACAGACTAAAGTGGAAAGACTAAAGTGGAAAGACAAAAGTGGACAGACTAAAGTGGACAGACTAAAGTGGAAAGACAAAAGTGGACAGACTCTAGTGGAAAGACTGAACTGGAAAGACTAAGTTGACAGACTAAAGCGGAAAGACTAAAGTGGAAAGACTAAAGTGGACAGACTATAGTGGAAAGACTGAAGTGGAAAGACTCAGTGGACAAACCAAAGTGTACACACTGAAGTGGACAGAATAAAGTAGAAAGACTAAAGTGGAAAGACTAAAGTGGACAGACTATAGTGGAAAGACTAAAGTGGAAAGACTAAAGTGGTAAGACTAAAGTGGACAGACTATAGTGGAAAGACTGAAGTGGAAAGACTCAGTGGACAAACCAAAGTGTACACACTGAAGTGGACAGAATAAAGTGGAAAGACTAAAGTGGAAAGACTAAAGTGGACAGACTAAAGTGGACAGACTAAAGTGGAAAGTTTAAAGTGGAAAGACTAAAGTGGACAGACTAAAGTGGAAAGACTAAAGTGGACAGACTGTAGTGGACAGAATAAAGTGGAGACTATAGTGGAAAGAATAAAGTGGACAGAGAATAGTGGAAAGACTAAAGTGGACAGACTATAGTGGAAAGACTATAGTGGACAGACAAACCAAAGTGTACACACTGAAGTTGACAGAATAAAGTGGAAGGACTAAAGTGGAAAGACTAAAGTGGACAGACTATAGTGGAAAGACTAAAGTGGACAGACTAAAGTTGAAAGACTAAAGTGGAAAGACTAAGTGGACAGACTAAAGTGGAAACACTATAGTGGAAAGACTAAAGTGGTCAGACTATAGTGGAAAGACTAAAGTGGAAAGACTAAAGTGGTAAGACTAAAGTGGACAGACTATAGTAGAAAGACTGAAGTGGAAAGACTCAGTGGACAAACCAAAGTGTACACACTGAAGTGGACAGAATAAAGTGGAAAGACTAAAGTGGAAAGACTAAAGTGGACAGACTATAGTGGAAAGACTAAAGTGGACAGACTAAAGTGGAAAGACTAAAGTGGAAAGACTAAAGTGGACAGACTATAGTGGAAAGACTAAAGTGGACAGACTATAGTGGAAAGACTAAAGTGGACAGACTAAAGTGGAAAGATTTAAGTGAAAAGACTAAAGTGGACAGACTATAGTGGAAAGACAATAGTGGAAAGACTGTAGTGGACAGAATAAAGTGGAGACTATAGTGGAAAGACTAAAGTGGAAAGACTAAAGTGGACAGACTATAGTGGAAAGACTATAGTGGAAAGACTGTAGTGGACAGAATAAAGTGGAGACTATAGTGGAAAGACTAAAGTGGACAGACTATAGTGGAAAGACTAAAGTTGACACACTAAAGTGGAAAGACTAAAGTGGACAGACGATAGTGGAAATGACTAAAGTGGAAAGACTAAAGTGGACAGACTAAAGTGGAAAGACTAAAGTGGACAGACTCTAGTGGAAAGACTGAAGTGGAAAGACTAAGTGGACAGACTAAAGCGGAAAGACTAAAGTGGAAAGACTAAGTGGACAGACTAAAGCGGAAAGACTAAAGTGGAAAGACTAAAGTGGACAGACAATAGTGGAAACACTATAGTGGAAAGACTGTAGTGGACAGAATAAAGTGGAGACTATAGTTGAAAGACTAAAGTGGAAAGACTAAAGTGGACAGAGAATAGTGGAAAGACTAAAGTGGACAGACTATAGTGGAAAGATTAAAGTGGAGAGAGAATAGTGGAAAGACTAAAGTGGACAGACTATAGTGGAAAGACTAAAGTGTACAGACTAAAGTGTACAGACTAAAGTGGAAAGAATAAAGTGGAAAGACTAAAGTGGACAGACTAAAGTGGACAGACTAAAGTGGAAAGTCTAAAGTGGAAAGACTAAAGTGGACAGACTAAAGTGGAAAGACTAAAGTGGACAGAATGTAGTGGACAGAATAAAGTGGAGACTATAGTGGAAAGAATAAAGTGGACAGAGAATAGTGGAAAGACTAAAGTGGACAGACTATAGTGGAAAGACTAAAGTGGACAGAAAAGTGAAAAAACTAAAGTGGACAAACTATAGTGGAAAGACTATAGTGGAAAGACTGTAGTAGACAGAATAAAGTGGAGACTATAGTGGAAAGACTAAAATGGAAAGACTAAAGTGGAAAGACTAAAATTGGACAGACTATAGTGGAAAGACTAAAGTGGACAAACTATAGTGGAAAGACTAAAGTGGACAGACTAAAGTGGAAAGACTAAAGTGGAAAGACTAAAGTGGACAGACTATAGTGGAAAGACTGAAGTGGAAAGACTCGGTGGACAATCCAAAGTGTACACACTGAAGTGGACAGAATAAAGTAGAAAGACTAAAGTGGAAAGACTAAAGTGGACAGACTATAGTGGAAAGACTATAGTGGAAAGACTGTAGTGGACAGAATAAAGTGGAGACTATAGTGGAAAAACTAAAGTGGAAAGACTAAAGTGGACAGAGAATAGTTGAAAGACTAAAGTGGACAGACTATAGTGGAAAGACTATAGTGGAAAGACTGTAATGGAAAGACTAAAGTGGACAGATAATAGTGGAAAGACTAAAGTGGACAGACTAAAGTAGAAAGACTAAAGTGGAAAGAATAAAGTGGACAGACTATAGTGGAAAGACTGTAGTGGACAGAATAAAGTGGAGAGTAAAAGACAGACTGAAGTGAAAGACTATAGTGGAAAGACTAAAGTTGAAAGACTAAAGTGGACAGTCTATAGTGGAAAGACTGAAGTGGAAAGACTAAAGTGGACAGACTATAGTGGAAAGACTAAAGTGGACAGACTAAAGTGGAAAAACTAAAGTGGACAGAGAATAGTGGAAAGACTAAAGTGGACAGACTATAGTGGAAAGACTAAAGTGTACAGACTAAAGTGGAAAGACTAAAGTGGAAAGACTAAAGTGGACAGACTAAAGTGGACGGACTAAAGTGGAAAGTTTAAAGTGGAAAGACTAAAGTGGACAGACTAAAGTGGAAAGACTAAAGTGGACAGACTGTAGTGGACAGAATAAAGTGGAGACTATAGTGGAATGAATAAAGTGGACAGAGAATAGTGGAAAGACTAAAGTGGACAGACTATAGTGGAAAGACTAAAGTGGACAGAAAAGTGAAAAGACTAAAGTGGACAAACTATAGTGGAAAGACTATAGTGGAAAGACTGTAGTAGACAGAATAAAGTGGAGACTATAGTGGAAAGACTAAAATGGAAAGACGAAAGTGGAAAGACTAAAATTGGACAGACTATAGTGGAAAGACTAAAGTGGACAAACTATAGTGGAAAGACTAAAGTGGACAGACTAAAGTGGAAAGACTAAAGTGGAAAGACAAAAGTGGACAGACTAAAGTGGACAGACTAAAGTGGAAAGACAAAAGTGGACAGACTCTAGTGGAAAGACTGAACTGGAAAGACTAAGTTGACAGACTAAAGCGGAAAGACTAAAGTGGAAAGACTAAAGTGGACAGACTATAGTGGAAAGACTGAAGTGGAAAGACTCAGTGGACAAACCAAAGTGTACACACTGAAGTGGACAGAATAAAGTAGAAAGACTAAAGTGGAAAGACTAAAGTGGACAGACTATAGTGGAAAGACTAAAGTGGACAAACTATAGTGGAAAGACTAAAGTGGACAGACTAAAGTGGAAAGACTAAAGGGGAAAGACTAAAGTGGACAGACGATAGTGGAAATGACTAAAGTGGAAAGACTAAAGTGGACAGACTAAAGTGGACAGACTAAAGTGGAAAGACTAAAGTGGACAGACTCTAGTGGAAAGACTGAAGTGGAAAGACTAAGTTGACAGACTAAAGCGGAAAGACTAAAGTGGAAAGACTAAAGTGGACAGACTATAGTGGAAAGACTGAAGTGGAAAGACTCGGTGGACAAACCAAAGTGTACACACTGAAGTGGACAGAATAAAGTAGAAAGACTAAAGTGGAAAGACTAAAGTGGACAGACTATAGTGGAAAGACTATAGTGGAAAGACTGTAGTGGACAGAATAAAGTGGAGACTATAGTGGAAAAACTAAAGTGGAAAGACTAAAGTGGACAGAGAATAGTTGAAAGACTAAAGTGGACAGACTATAGTGGAAAGACTATAGTGGAAAGACTGTAATGGAAAGACTAAAGTGGACAGATAATAGTGGAAAGACTAAAGTGGACAGACTAAAGTAGAAAGACTAAAGTGGAAAGAATAAAGTGGACAGACTATAGTGGAAAGACTGTAGTGGACAGAATAAAGTGGAGAGTAAAAGACAGACTGAAGTGAAAGACTATAGTGGAAAGACTAAAGTTGAAAGACTAAAGTGGACAGTCTATAGTGGAAAGACTGAAGTGGAAAGACTAAAGTGGACAGACTATAGTGGAAAGACTAAAGTGGACAGACTAAAGTGGAAAAACTAAAGTGGACAGAGAATAGTGGAAAGACTAAAGTGGACAGACTATAGTGGAAAGACTAAAGTGTACAGACTAAAGTGGAAAGACTAAAGTGGAAAGACTAAAGTGGACAGACTAAAGTGGACGGACTAAAGTGGAAAGTTTAAAGTGGAAAGACTAAAGTGGACAGACTAAAGTGGAAAGACTAAAGTGGACAGACTGTAGTGGACAGAATAAAGTGGAGACTATAGTGGAATGAATAAAGTGGACAGAGAATAGTGGAAAGACTAAAGTGGACAGACTATAGTGGAAAGACTAAAGTGGACAGAAAAGTGAAAAGACTAAAGTGGACAAACTATAGTGGAAAGACTATAGTGGAAAGACTGTAGTAGACAGAATAAAGTGGAGACTATAGTGGAAAGACTAAAATGGAAAGACGAAAGTGGAAAGACTAAAATTGGACAGACTATAGTGGAAAGACTAAAGTGGACAAACTATAGTGGAAAGACTAAAGTGGACAGACTAAAGTGGAAAGACTAAAGTGGAAAGACAAAAGTGGACAGACTAAAGTGGACAGACTAAAGTGGAAAGACAAAAGTGGACAGACTCTAGTGGAAAGACTGAACTGGAAAGACTAAGTTGACAGACTAAAGCGGAAAGACTAAAGTGGAAAGACTAAAGTGGACAGACTATAGTGGAAAGACTGAAGTGGAAAGACTCAGTGGACAAACCAAAGTGTACACACTGAAGTGGACAGAATAAAGTGGAAAGACTAAAGTGGAAAGACTAAAGTGGACAGACTATAGTGGAAAGACTAAAGTGGACAGACTAAAGTGGAAAGACTAAAGTGGAAAGACTAAAGTGGACAGACTATAGTGGAAAGACTAAAGTGGACAGACTATAGTGGAAAGACTAAAGTGGACAGACTAAAGTGGACAGACTATAGTAGAAAGACTGAAGTGGAAAGACTCAGTGGACAAACCAAAGTGTACACACTGAAGTGGACAGAATAAAGTGGAAAGACTAAAGTGGAAAGACTAAAGTGGACAGACTATAGTGGAAAGACTAAAGTGGACAGACTAAAGTGGAAAGACTAAAGTGGAAAGACTAAAGTGGACAGACTATAGTGGAAAGACTAAAGTGGACAGACTATAGTGGAAAGACTAAAGTGGACAGACTAAAGTGGAAAGATTTAAGTGACAAGACTAAAGTGGACAGACTATAGTGGAAAGACAATAGTGGAAAGACTGTAGTGGACAGAATAAAGTGGAGACTATAGTGGAAAGACTAAAGTGGAAAGACTAAAGTGGACAGACTATAGTGGAAAGACTATAGTGGAAAGACTGTAGTGGACAGAATAAAGTGGAGACTATAGTGGAAAGACTAAAGTGGACAGACTATAGTGGAAAGACTAAAGTTGACACACTAAAGTGGAAAGACTAAAGTGGACAGACGATAGTGGAAATGACTAAAGTGGAAAGACTAAAGTGGACAGACTAAAGTGGAAAGACTAAAGTGGACAGACTCTAGTGGAAAGACTGAAGTGGAAAGACTAAGTGGACAGACTAAAGCGGAAAGACTAAAGTGGAAAGACTAAGTGGACAGACTAAAGCGGAAAGACTAAAGTGGAAAGACTAAAGTGGACAGACAATAGTGGAAACACTATAGTGGAAAGACTGTAGTGGACAGAATAAAGTGGAGACTATAGTTGAAAGACTAAAGTGGAAAGACTAAAGTGGACAGAGAATAGTGGAAAGACTAAAGTGGACAGACTATAGTGGAAAGATTAAAGTGGAGAGAGAATAGTGGAAAGACTAAAGTGGACAGACTATAGTGGAAAGACTAAAGTGTACAGACTAAAGTGGAAAGACTAAAGTGGAAAGAATAAAGTGGAAAGACTAAAGTGGACAGACTAAAGTGGACAGACTAAAGTGGAAAGTCTAAAGTGGAAAGACTAAAGTGGACAGACTAAAGTGGAAAGACTAAAGTGGACAGAATGTAGTGGACAGAATAAAGTGGAGACTATAGTGGAAAGAATAAAGTGGACAGAGAATAGTGGAAAGACTAAAGTGGACAGACTATAGTGGAAAGACTAAAGTGGACAGAAAAGTGAAAAAACTAAAGTGGACAAACTATAGTGGAAAGACTATAGTGGAAAGACTGTAGTAGACAGAATAAAGTGGAGACTATAGTGGAAAGACTAAAATGGAAAGACTAAAGTGGAAAGACTAAAATTGGACAGACTATAGTGGAAAGACTAAAGTGGACAAACTATAGTGGAAAGACTAAAGTGGACAGACTAAAGTGGAAAGACTAAAGTGGAAAGACTAAAGTGGACAGACTATAGTGGAAAGACTGAAGTGGAAAGACTCGGTGGACAAACCAAAGTGTACACACTGAAGTGGACAGAATAAAGTAGAAAGACTAAAGTGGAAAGACTAAAGTGGACAGACTATAGTGGAAAGACTATAGTGGAAAGACTGTAGTGGACAGAATAAAGTGGAGACTATAGTGGAAAAACTAAAGTGGAAAGACTAAAGTGGACAGAGAATAGTTGAAAGACTAAAGTGGACAGACTATAGTGGAAAGACTATAGTGGAAAGACTGTAATGGAAAGACTAAAGTGGACAGATAATAGTGGAAAGACTAAAGTGGACAGACTAAAGTAGAAAGACTAAAGTGGAAAGAATAAAGTGGACAGACTATAGTGGAAAGACTGTAGTGGACAGAATAAAGTGGAGAGTAAAAGACAGACTGAAGTGAAAGACTATAGTGGAAAGACTAAAGTTGAAAGACTAAAGTGGACAGTCTATAGTGGAAAGACTGAAGTGGAAAGACTAAAGTGGACAGACTATAGTGGAAAGACTAAAGTGGACAGACTAAAGTGGAAAAACTAAAGTGGACAGAGAATAGTGGAAAGACTAAAGTGGACAGACTATAGTGGAAAGACTAAAGTGTACAGACTAAAGTGGAAAGACTAAAGTGGAAAGACTAAAGTGGACAGACTAAAGTGGACGGACTAAAGTGGAAAGTTTAAAGTGGAAAGACTAAAGTGGACAGACTAAAGTGGAAAGACTAAAGTGGACAGACTGTAGTGGACAGAATAAAGTGGAGACTATAGTGGAATGAATAAAGTGGACAGAGAATAGTGGAAAGACTAAAGTGGACAGACTATAGTGGAAAGACTAAAGTGGACAGAAAAGTGAAAAGACTAAAGTGGACAAACTATAGTGGAAAGACTATAGTGGAAAGACTGTAGTAGACAGAATAAAGTGGAGACTATAGTGGAAAGACTAAAATGGAAAGACGAAAGTGGAAAGACTAAAATTGGACAGACTATAGTGGAAAGACTAAAGTGGACAAACTATAGTGGAAAGACTAAAGTGGACAGACTAAAGTGGAAAGACTAAAGTGGAAAGACAAAAGTGGACAGACTAAAGTGGACAGACTAAAGTGGAAAGACAAAAGTGGACAGACTCTAGTGGAAAGACTGAACTGGAAAGACTAAGTTGACAGACTAAAGCGGAAAGACTAAAGTGGAAAGACTAAAGTGGACAGACTATAGTGGAAAGACTGAAGTGGAAAGACTCAGTGGACAAACCAAAGTGTACACACTGAAGTGGACAGAATAAAGTAGAAAGACTAAAGTGGAAAGACTAAAGTGGACAGACTATAGTGGAAAGACTAAAGTGGACAAACTATAGTGGAAAGACTAAAGTGGACAGACTAAAGTGGAAAGACTAAAGGGGAAAGACTAAAGTGGACAGACGATAGTGGAAATGACTAAAGTGGAAAGACTAAAGTGGACAGACTAAAGTGGACAGACTAAAGTGGAAAGACTAAAGTGGACAGACTCTAGTGGAAAGACTGAAGTGGAAAGACTAAGTTGACAGACTAAAGCGGAAAGACTAAAGTGGAAAGACTAAAGTGGACAGACTATAGTGGAAAGACTGAAGTGGAAAGACTCGGTGGACAAACCAAAGTGTACACACTGAAGTGGACAGAATAAAGTAGAAAGACTAAAGTGGAAAGACTAAAGTGGACAGACTATAGTGGAAAGACTATAGTGGAAAGACTGTAGTGGACAGAATAAAGTGGAGACTATAGTGGAAAAACTAAAGTGGAAAGACTAAAGTGGACAGAGAATAGTTGAAAGACTAAAGTGGACAGACTATAGTGGAAAGACTATAGTGGAAAGACTGTAATGGAAAGACTAAAGTGGACAGATAATAGTGGAAAGACTAAAGTGGACAGACTAAAGTAGAAAGAATAAAGTGGAAAGAATAAAGTGGACAGACTATAGTGGAAAGACTGTAGTGGACAGAATAAAGTGGAGAGTAAAAGACAGACTGAAGTGAAAGACTATAGTGGAAAGACTAAAGTTGAAAGACTAAAGTGGACAGTCTATAGTGGAAAGACTGAAGTGGAAAGACTAAAGTGGACAGACTATAGTGGAAAGACTAAAGTGGACAGACTAAAGTGGAAAAACTAAAGTGGACAGAGAATAGTGGAAAGACTAAAGTGGACAGACTATAGTGGAAAGACTAAAGTGTACAGACTAAAGTGGAAAGACTAAAGTGGAAAGACTAAAGTGGACAGACTAAAGTGGACGGACTAAAGTGGAAAGTTTAAAGTGGAAAGACTAAAGTGGACAGACTAAAGTGGAAAGACTAAAGTGGACAGACTGTAGTGGACAGAATAAAGTGGAGACTATAGTGGAATGAATAAAGTGGACAGAGAATAGTGGAAAGACTAAAGTGGACAGACTATAGTGGAAAGACTAAAGTGGACAGAAAAGTGAAAAGACTAAAGTGGACAAACTATAGTGGAAAGACTATAGTGGAAAGACTGTAGTAGACAGAATAAAGTGGAGACTATAGTGGAAAGACTAAAATGGAAAGACGAAAGTGGAAAGACTAAAATTGGACAGACTATAGTGGAAAGACTAAAGTGGACAAACTATAGTGGAAAGACTAAAGTGGACAGACTAAAGTGGAAAGACTAAAGTGGAAAGACAAAAGTGGACAGACTAAAGTGGACAGACTAAAGTGGAAAGACAAAAGTGGACAGACTCTAGTGGAAAGACTGAACTGGAAAGACTAAGTTGACAGACTAAAGCGGAAAGACTAAAGTGGAAAGACTAAAGTGGACAGACTATAGTGGAAAGACTGAAGTGGAAAGACTCAGTGGACAAACCAAAGTGTACACACTGAAGTGGACAGAATAAAGTAGAAAGACTAAAGTGGAAAGACTAAAGTGGACAGACTATAGTGGAAAGACTAAAGTGGAAAGACTAAAGTGGTAAGACTAAAGTGGACAGACTATAGTGGAAAGACTGAAGTGGAAAGACTCAGTGGACAAACCAAAGTGTACACACTGAAGTGGACAGAATAAAGTGGAAAGACTAAAGTGGAAAGACTAAAGTGGACAGACTAAAGTGGACAGACTAAAGTGGAAAGTTTAAAGTGGAAAGACTAAAGTGGACAGACTAAAGTGGAAAGACTAAAGTGGACAGACTGTAGTGGACAGAATAAAGTGGAGACTATAGTGGAAAGAATAAAGTGGACAGAGAATAGTGGAAAGACTAAAGTGGACAGACTATAGTGGAAAGACTATAGTGGACAGACAAACCAAAGTGTACACACTGAAGTTGACAGAATAAAGTGGAAGGACTAAAGTGGAAAGACTAAAGTGGACAGACTATAGTGGAAAGACTAAAGTGGACAGACTAAAGTTGAAAGACTAAAGTGGAAAGACTAAGTGGACAGACTAAAGTGGAAACACTATAGTGGAAAGACTAAAGTGGTCAGACTATAGTGGAAAGACTAAAGTGGAAAGACTAAAGTGGTAAGACTAAAGTGGACAGACTATAGTAGAAAGACTGAAGTGGAAAGACTCAGTGGACAAACCAAAGTGTACACACTGAAGTGGACAGAATAAAGTGGAAAGACTAAAGTGGAAAGACTAAAGTGGACAGACTATAGTGGAAAGACTAAAGTGGACAGACTAAAGTGGAAAGACTAAAGTGGAAAGACTAAAGTGGACAGACTATAGTGGAAAGACTAAAGTGGACAGACTATAGTGGAAAGACTAAAGTGGACAGACTAAAGTGGAAAGATTTAAGTGAAAAGACTAAAGTGGACAGACTATAGTGGAAAGACAATAGTGGAAAGACTGTAGTGGACAGAATAAAGTGGAGACTATAGTGGAAAGACTAAAGTGGAAAGACTAAAGTGGACAGACTATAGTGGAAAGACTATAGTGGAAAGACTGTAGTGGACAGAATAAAGTGGAGACTATAGTGGAAAGACTAAAGTGGACAGACTATAGTGGAAAGACTAAAGTTGACACACTAAAGTGGAAAGACTAAAGTGGACAGACGATAGTGGAAATGACTAAAGTGGAAAGACTAAAGTGGACAGACTAAAGTGGAAAGACTAAAGTGGACAGACTCTAGTGGAAAGACTGAAGTGGAAAGACTAAGTGGACAGACTAAAGCGGAAAGACTAAAGTGGAAAGACTAAGTGGACAGACTAAAGCGGAAAGACTAAAGTGGAAAGACTAAAGTGGACAGACAATAGTGGAAACACTATAGTGGAAAGACTGTAGTGGACAGAATAAAGTGGAGACTATAGTTGAAAGACTAAAGTGGAAAGACTAAAGTGGACAGAGAATAGTGGAAAGACTAAAGTGGACAGACTAAAGTGGAAAGATTAAAGTGGAGAGAGAATAGTGGAAAGACTAAAGTGGACAGACTATAGTGGAAAGACTAAAGTGTACAGACTAAAGTGGAAAGACTAAAGTGGAAAGAATAAAGTGGAAAGACTAAAGTGGACAGACTAAAGTGGACAGACTAAAGTGGAAAGTCTAAAGTGGAAAGACTAAAGTGGACAGACTAAAGTGGAAAGACTAAAGTGGACAGAATGTAGTGGACAGAATAAAGTGGAGACTATAGTGGAAAGAATAAAGTGGACAGAGAATAGTGGAAAGACTAAAGTGGACAGACTATAGTGGAAAGACTAAAGTGGACAGAAAAGTGAAAAGACTAAAGTGGACAAACTATAGTGGAAAGACTATAGTGGAAAGACTGTAGTAGACAGAATAAAGTGGAGACTATAGTGGAAAGACTAAAATGGAAAGACTAAAGTGGAAAGACTAAAATTGGACAGACTATAGTGGAAAGACTAAAGTGGACAAACTATAGTGGAAAGACTAAAGTGGACAGACTAAAGTGGAAAGACTAAAGTGGAAAGACTAAAGTGGACAGACTATAGTGGAAAGACTGAAGTGGAAAGACTCGGTGGACAAACCAAAGTGTACACACTGAAGTGGACAGAATAAAGTAGAAAGACTAAAGTGGAAAGACTAAAGTGGACAGACTATAGTGGAAAGACTATAGTGGAAAGACTGTAGTGGACAGAATAAAGTGGAGACTATAGTGGAAAAACTAAAGTGGAAAGACTAAAGTGGACAGAGAATAGTTGAAAGACTAAAGTGGACAGACTATAGTGGAAAGACTATAGTGGAAAGACTGTAATGGAAAGACTAAAGTGGACAGATAATAGTGGAAAGACTAAAGTGGACAGACTAAAGTAGAAAGACTAAAGTGGAAAGAATAAAGTGGACAGACTATAGTGGAAAGACTGTAGTGGACAGAATAAAGTGGAGAGTAAAAGACAGACTGAAGTGAAAGACTATAGTGGAAAGACTAAAGTTGAAAGACTAAAGTGGACAGTCTATAGTGGAAAGACTGAAGTGGAAAGACTAAAGTGGACAGACTATAGTGGAAAGACTAAAGTGGACAGACTAAAGTGGAAAAACTAAAGTGGACAGAGAATAGTGGAAAGACTAAAGTGGACAGACTATAGTGGAAAGACTAAAGTGTACAGACTAAAGTGGAAAGACTAAAGTGGAAAGACTAAAGTGGACAGACTAAAGTGGACGGACTAAAGTGGAAAGTTTAAAGTGGAAAGACTAAAGTGGACAGACTAAAGTGGAAAGACTAAAGTGGACAGACTGTAGTGGACAGAATAAAGTGGAGACTATAGTGGAATGAATAAAGTGGACAGAGAATAGTGGAAAGACTAAAGTGGACAGACTATAGTGGAAAGACTAAAGTGGACAGAAAAGTGAAAAGACTAAAGTGGACAAACTATAGTGGAAAGACTATAGTGGAAAGACTGTAGTAGACAGAATAAAGTGGAGACTATAGTGGAAAGACTAAAATGGAAAGACGAAAGTGGAAAGACTAAAATTGGACAGACTATAGTGGAAAGACTAAAGTGGACAAACTATAGTGGAAAGACTAAAGTGGACAGACTAAAGTGGAAAGACTAAAGTGGAAAGACAAAAGTGGACAGACTAAAGTGGACAGACTAAAGTGGAAAGACAAAAGTGGACAGACTCTAGTGGAAAGACTGAACTGGAAAGACTAAGTTGACAGACTAAAGCGGAAAGACTAAAGTGGAAAGACTAAAGTGGACAGACTATAGTGGAAAGACTGAAGTGGAAAGACTCAGTGGACAAACCAAAGTGTACACACTGAAGTGGACAGAATAAAGTAGAAAGACTAAAGTGGAAAGACTAAAGTGGACAGACTATAGTGGAAAGACTAAAGTGGAAAGACTAAAGTGGTAAGACTAAAGTGGACAGACTATAGTGGAAAGACTGAAGTGGAAAGACTCAGTGGACAAACCAAAGTGTACACACTGAAGTGGACAGAATAAAGTGGAAAGACTAAAGTGGAAAGACTAAAGTGGACCGACTAAAGTGGACAGACTAAAGTGGAAAGTTTAAAGTGGAAAGACTAAAGTGGACAGACTAAAGTGGAAAGACTAAAGTGGACAGACTGTAGGGGACAGAATAAAGTGGAGACTATAGTGGAAAGAATAAAGTGGACAGAGAATAGTGGAAAGACTAAAGTGGACAGACTATAGTGGAAAGACTATAGTGGACAGACAAACCAAAGTGTACACACTGAAGTTGACAGAATAAAGTGGAAGGACTAAAGTGGAAAGACTAAAGTGGACAGACTATAGTGGAAAGACTAAAGTGGACAGACTAAAGTTGAAAGACTAAAGTGGAAAGACTAAGTGGACAGACTAAAGTGGAAACACTATAGTGGAAAGACTAAAGTGGTCAGACTATAGTGGAAAGACTAAAGTGGAAAGACTAAAGTGGTAAGACTAAAGTGGACAGACTATAGTAGAAAGACTGAAGTGGAAAGACTCAGTGGACAAACCAAAGTGTACACACTGAAGTGGACAGAATAAAGTGGAAAGACTAAAGTGGAAAGACTAAAGTGGACAGACTATAGTGGAAAGACTAAAGTGGACAGACTAAAGTGGAAAGACTAAAGTGGAAAGACTAAAGTGGACAGACTATAGTGGAAAGACTAAAGTGGACAGACTATAGTGGAAAGACTAAAGTGGACAGACTAAAGTGGAAAGATTTAAGTGAAAAGACTAAAGTGGACAGACTATAGTGGAAAGACAATAGTGGAAAGACTGTAGTGGACAGAATAAAGTGGAGACTATAGTGGAAAGACTAAAGTGGAAAGACTAAAGTGGACAGACTATAGTGGAAAGACTATAGTGGAAAGACTGTAGTGGACAGAATAAAGTGGAGACTATAGTGGAAAGACTAAAGTGGACAGACTATAGTGGAAAGACTAAAGTTGACACACTAAAGTGGAAAGACTAAAGTGGACAGACGATAGTGGAAATGACTAAAGTGGAAAGACTAAAGTGGACAGACTAAAGTGGAAAGACTAAAGTGGACAGACTCAAGCGGAAAGACTAAAGTGGAAAGACTAAGTGGACAGACTAAAGCGGAAAGACTAAAGTGGATAGACTAAGTGGACAGACTAAAGCGGAAAGACTAAAGTGGAAAGACTAAGTGGACAGACTAAAGCGGAAAGACTAAAGTGGAAAGACTAAAGTGGACAGACAATAGTGGAAACACTATAGTGGAAAGACTGTAGTGGACAGAATAAAGTGGAGACTATAGTTGAAAGACTAAAGTGGAAAGACTAAAGTGGACAGAGAATAGTGGAAAGACTAAAGTGGACAGACTATAGTGGAAAGATTAAAGTGGAGAGAGAATAGTGGAAAGACTAAAGTGGACAGACTATAGTGGAAAGACTAAAGTGTACAGACTAAAGTGGAAAGACTAAAGTGGAAAGAATAAAGTGGAAAGACTAAAGTGGACAGACTAAAGTGGACAGACTAAAGTGGAAAGTCTAAAGTGGAAAGACTAAAGTGGACAGACTAAAGTGGAAAGACTAAAGTGGACAGAATGTAGTGGACAGAATAAAGTGGAGACTATAGTGGAAAGAATAAAGTGGACAGAGAATAGTGGAAAGACTAAAGTGGACAGACTATAGTGGAAAGACTAAAGTGGACAGAAAAGTGAAAAGACTAAAGTGGACAAACTATAGTGGAAAGACTATAGTGGAAAGACTGTAGTAGACAGAATAAAGTGGAGACTATAGTGGAAAGACTAAAGTTGACACACTAAAGTGGAAAGACTAAAGTGGACAGACGATAGTGGAAATGACTAAAGTGGAAAGACTAAAGTGGACAGACTAAAGTGGAAAGACTAAAGTGGACAGACTCTAGTGGAAAGACTGAAGTGGAAAGACTAAGTGGACAGACTAAAGCGGAAAGACTAAAGTGGAAAGACTAAGTGGACAGACTAAAGCGGAAAGACTAAAGTGGAAAGACTAAAGTGGACAGACAATAGTGGAAACACTATAGTGGAAAAACTGTAGTGGACAGAATAAAGTGGAGACTATAGTTGAAAGACTAAAGTGGAAAGACTAAAGTGGACAGAGAATAGTGGAAAGACTAAAGTGGACAGACTATAGTGGAAAGATTAAAGTGGAGAGAGAATAGTGGAAAGACTAAAGTGGACAGACTATAGTGGAAAGACTAAAGTGTACAGACTAAAGTGGAAAGACTAAAGTGGAAAGAATAAAGTGGAAAGACTAAAGTGGACAGACTAAAGTGGACAGACTAAAGTGGAAAGTCTAAAGTGGAAAGACTAAAGTGGACAGACTAAAGTGGAAAGACTAAAGTGGACAGAATGTAGTGGACAGAATAAAGTGGAGACTATAGTGGAAAGAATAAAGTGGACAGAGAATAGTGGAAAGACTAAAGTGGACAGACTATAGTGGAAAGACTAAAGTGGACAGAAAAGTGAAAAGACTAAAGTGGACAAACTATAGTGGAAAGACTATAGTGGAAAGACTGTAGTAGACAGAATAAAGTGGAGACTATAGTGGAAAGACTAAAATGGAAAGACTAAAGTGGAAAGACTAAAATTGGACAGACTATAGTGGAAAGACTAAAGTGGACAAACTATAGTGGAAAGACTAAAGTGGACAGACTAAAGTGGAAAGACTAAAGTGGAAAGACTAAAGTGGACAGACGATAGTGGAAATGACTAAAGTGGAAAGACTAAAGTGGACAGACTAAAGTGGACAGACTAAAGTGGAAAGACTAAAGTGGACAGACTCTAGTGGAAAGACTGAAGTGGAAAGACTAAGTTGACAGACTAAAGCGGAAAGACTAAAGTGGAAAGACTAAAGTGGACAGACTATAGTGGAAAGACTGAAGTGGAAAGACTCGGTGGACAAACCAAAGTGTACACACTGAAGTGGACAGAATAAAGTAAAAAAAACTAAAGTGGAAAGACTAAAGTGGACAGACTATAGTGGAAAGACTATAGTGGAAAGACTGTAGTGGACAGAATAAAGTGGAGACTATAGTGGAAAAACTAAAGTGGAAAGACTAAAGTGGACAGAGAATAGTTGAAAGACTAAAGTGGACAAACTATGGTGGAAAGACTAAAGTGGACAGACTAAAGTGGAAAGACTAAAGTGGAAAGACTAAAGTGGACAGACTATAGTGGAAAGACTGAAGTGGAGAGACTCAGTGGACAAACCAAAGTGTACACACTGAAGTGGACAGAATAAAGTAGAAAGACTAAAGTGGAAAGACTAAAGTGGACAGACTATAGTGGAAAGACTATAGTGGAAAGACTGTAATGGAAAGACTAAAGTGGACGGATAATAGTGGAAAGACTAAAGTGGACAGACTAAAGTAGAAAGACTAAAGTGGAAAGAATAAAGTGGACAGACTATAGTGGAAAGACTGTAGTGGACAGAATAAAGTGGAGAGTAAAAGACAGACTGAAGTGAAAGACTATAGTGGAAAGACTAAAGTTGAAAGACTAAAGTGGACAGTCTATAGTGGAAAGACTGAAGTGGAAAGACTAAAGTGGACAGACTATAGTGGAAAGACTAAAGTGGACAGACTAAAGTGGAAAAACTAAAGTGGACAGAGAATAGTGGAAAGACTAAAGTGGACAGACTATAGTGGAAAGACTAAAGTGTACAGACTAAAGTGGAAAGACTAAAGTGGAAAGACTAAAGTGGACAGACTAAAGTGGACGGACTAAAGTGGAAAGTTTAAAGTGGAAAGACTAAAGTGGACAGACTAAAGTGGAAAGACTAAAGTGGACAGACTGTAGTGGACAGAATAAAGTGGAGACTATAGTGGAATGAATAAAGTGGACAGAGAATAGTGGAAAGACTAAAGTGGACAGACTATAGTGGAAAGACTAAAGTGGACAGAAAAGTGAAAAGACTAAAGTGGACAAACTATAGTGGAAAGACTATAGTGGAAAGACTGTAGTAGACAGAATAAAGTGGAGACTATAGTGGAAAGACTAAAATGGAAAGACTAAAGTGGAAAGACTAAAATTGGACAGACTATAGTGGAAAGACTAAAGTGGACAAACTATAGTGGAAAGACTAAAGTGGACAGACTAAAGTGGAAAGACTAAAGTGGAAAGACTAAAGTGGACAGACTAAAGTGGACAGACTAAAGTGGAAAGACAAAAGTGGACAGACTCTAGTGGAAAGACTGAAGTGGAAAGACTAAGTTGACAGACTAAAGCGGAAAGACTAAAGTGGAAAGACTAAAGTGGACAGACTATAGTGGAAAGACTGAAGTGGAAAGACTCAGTGGACAAACCAAAGTGTACACACTGAAGTGGACAGAATAAAGTAGAAAGACTAAAGTGGAAAGACTAAAGTGGACAGACTATAGTGGAAAGACTAAAGTGGAAAGACTAAAGTGGTAAGACTAAAGTGGACAGACTATAGTGGAAAGACTGAAGTGGAAAGACTCAGTGGACAAACCAAAGTGTACACACTGAAGTGGACAGAATAAAGTGGAAAGACTAAAGTGGAAAGACTAAAGTGGACAGACTATAGTGGAAAGACTAAAGTGGACAGACTAAAGTGGAAAGACTAAAGTGGAAAGACTAAGTGGACAGACTAAAGTGGAAACACTATAGTGGAAAGACTAAAGTGGACAGACTATAGTGGAACCACTAAAGTGGAAAGACTAAAGTGGTAAGACTAAAGTGGACAGACTATGGTGGAAAGACTGAAGTGGAAAGACTCAGTGGACAAACCAAAGTGTACACACTGAAGTGGACAGAATAAAGTAGAAAGACTAAAGTGGAAAGACTAAAGTGGACAGACTATAGTGGAAAGACTAAAGTGGACAGACTAAAGTGGAAAGACTAAATTGGAAAGACTAAAGTGGACAGACTATAGTGGAAAGACTAAAGTGGACAGACTATAGTGGAAAGACTAAAGTGGACAGACTAAAGTGGAAAGATTTAAGTGAAAAGACTAAAGTGGACAGACTATAGTGGAAAGACAATAGTGGAAAGACTGTAGTGGACAGAATAAAGTGGAGACTATAGTGGAAAGACTAAAGTGGAAAGACCAAAGTGGACAGACTATAGTGGAAAGACTATAGTGGAAAGACTGTAGTGGACAGAATAAAGTGGAGACTATAGTGAAAAGACTAAAGTGGACAGACTATAGTGGAAAGACTAAAGTTGACACACTAAAGTGGAAAGACTAAAGTGGACAGACGATAGTGGAAATGACTAAAGTGGAAAGACTAAAGTGGACAGACTAAAGTGGAAAGACTAAAGTGGACAGACTCTAGTGGAAAGACTGAAGTGGAAAGACTAAGTGGACAGACTAAAGCGGAAAGACTAAAGTGGAAAGACTAAGTGGACAGACTAAAGCGGAAAGACTAAAGTGGAAAGACTAAAGTAGAAAGACTAAAGTGGAAAGACTAAAGTGGACAGACTATAGTGGAAAGACTGTAGTGGACAGAATAAATTGGAGAGTAAAAGACAGACTGAAGTGAAAGACTATAGTGGACAGAATAAAGTAGAAAGACTAAAGTGGACAGACTAAAGTGGAAAGACTAAAGTGGAAAGACTAAAGTGGACAGACTATAGTGGAAAGACTAAAGTGGACAAACTATAGTGGAAAGACTAAAGTGGACAGACTAAAGTGGAAAGACTAAAGTGGAAAGACTAAAGTGGACAGACGATAGTGGAAATGACTAAAGTGGAAAGACTAAAGTGGACAGACTAAAGTGGACAGACTAAAGTGGAAAGACTAAAGTGGACAGACTCTAGTGGAAAGACTGAAGTGGAAAGACTAAGTTGACAGATTAAAGCTGAAAGACTAAAGTGGAAAGACTAAAGTGGACAGACTATAGTGGAAAGACTGAAGTGGAAAGACTCAGTGGACAAACCAAAGTGTACACACTGAAGTGGACAGAATAAAGTAGAAAGACTAAAGTGGAAAGACTAAAGTGGACAGACTATAGTGGAAAGACTATAGTGGAAAGACTGTAGTGGACAGAATAAAGTGGAGACTATAGTGGAAAAACTAAAGTGGAAAGACTAAAGTGGATAGAGAATAGTTGAAAGACTAAAGTGGACAGACTATGGTGGAAAGACTAAAGTGGACAGACTAAAGTGGAAAGACTAAAGTGGAAAGAATAAAGTGGACAGACTATAGTGGAAAGACTGTAGTGGACAGAATAAAGTGGAGAGTAAAAGACAGACTGAAGTGAAAAGACTATAGTGGAAAGACTAAAGTGGAAAGACTAAAGTGGACAGACTATAGTGGAAAGACTGAAGTGGAAAGACTCAGTGGACAAACCAAAGTGTACACACTGAAGTGGACAGAATAAAGTGGAAAGACTAAAGTGGACAGACTATAGTGGAAAGACTAAAGTGGACAGACTAAAGTGGAAAGACTAAAGAGGAAAGACTAAAGTGGACAGACTATAGTGGAAAGACTAAAGTGGAAAGACTAAAGTGGAAAGAATAAATCTGAAAGAATAAAGTGGACAGACTATAGTGGAAAGACTGTAGTGGACAGAATAAAGTGGAGTGTAAAAGACAGACTGAAGTGAAAAGACTATAGTGGAAAGACTAAAGTGGAAAGACTAAAGTGGAAAGACTAAAGTGGACAGACTATAGTGGAAAGACTGAAGTGGAAAGACTCAGTGGACAAACCAAAGTGTACACACTGAAGTGGACAGAATAAAGTAGAAAGACTAAAGTGGAAAGACTAAAGTGGACAGACTATAGTGGAAAGACTATAGTGGAAAGACTGTAATGGAAAGACTAAAGTGGACAGATAATAGTGGAAAGACTAAAGTGGACAGACTATAGTGGAAAGACTAAAGTGGACAGACTAAAGTAGAAAGACTAAAGTGGAAAGAATAAAGTGGACAGACTATAGTGGAAAGACTGTAGTGGACAGAATAAAGTGGAGAGTAAAAGACAGACTGAAGTGAAAGACTATAGTGGAAAGACTAAAGTGGAAAGACTAAAGTGGACAGTCTATAGTGTAAAGACTGAAGTGGAAAGACTAAAGTGGACAGACTATAGTGGAAAGACTAAAGTGGACAGACTAAAGTGGAAAAACTAAAGTGGACAGAGAATAGTGGAAAGACTAAAGTGGACAGACTATAGTGGAAAGACTAAAGTGTACAGACTAAAGTGGAAAGACTAAAGTGGAAAGACTAAAGTGGACAGACTAAAGTGGACGGACTAAAGTGGAAAGTTTAAAGTGGAAAGACTAAAGTGGACAGACTAAAGTGGAAAGACTAAAGTGGACAGACTGTAGTGGACAGAATAAAGTGGAGACTATAGTGGAATGAATAAAGTGGACAGAGAATAGTGGAAAGACTAAAGTGGACAGACTATAGTGGAAAGACTAAAGTGGACAGAAAAGTGAAAAGACTAAAGTGGACAAACTATAGTGGAAAGACTATAGTGGAAAGACTGTAGTAGACAGAATAAAGTGGAGACTATAGTGGAAAGACTAAAATGGAAAGACTAAAGTGGAAAGACTAAAATTGGACAGACTATAGTGGAAAGACTAAAGTGGACAAACTATAGTGGAAAGACTAAAGTGGACAGACTAAAGTAGAAAGACTAAAGTGGAAAGACTAAAGTGGACAGACTAAAGTGGACAGACTAAAGTGGAAAGACAAAAGTGGACAGACTCTAGTGGAAAGACTGAAGTGGAAAGACTAAGTTGACAGACTAAAGCGGAAAGACTAAAGTGGAAAGACTAAAGTGGACAGACTATAGTGGAAAGACTGAAGTGGAAAGACTCAGTGGACAAACCAAAGTGTACACACTGAAGTGGACAGAATAAAGTAGAAAGACTAAAGTGGAAAGACTAAAGTGGACAGACTATAGTGGAAAGACTAAAGTGGAAAGACTAAAGTGGTAAGACTAAAGTGGACAGACTATAGTGGAAAGACTGAAGTGGAAAGACTCAGTGGACAAACCAAAGTGTACACACTGAAGTGGACAGAATAAAGTGGAAAGACTAAAGTGGAAAGACTAAAGTGGACAGACTATAGTGGAAAGACTAAAGTGGACAGACTAAAGTGGAAAGACTAAAGTGGAAAGACTAAGTGGACAGACTAAAGTGGAAACACGATAGTGGAAAGACTAAAGTGGACAGACTATAGTGGAAAGACTAAAGTGGAAAGACTAAAGTGGTAAGACTAAAGTGGACAGACTATAGTTGAAAGACTGAAGTGGAAAGACTCAGTGGACAAACCAAAGTGTACACACTGAAGTGGACAGAATAAAGTTGAAAGACTAAAGTGGAAAGACTAAAGTGGACAGACTATAGTGGAAAGACTAAAGTGGACAGACTAAAGTGGAAAGACTAAAGTGGAAAGACTAAAGTGGACAGACTATAGTGGAAAGACTAAAGTGGACAGACTATAGTGGAAAGACTAAAGTGGACGAACTAAAGTGGAAAGATTTAAGTGAAAAGACTAAAGTGGACAGACTATAGTGGAAAGACAATAGTGGAAAGACTGTAGTGGACAGAATAAAGTGGAGACTATAGTGGAAAGACTAAAGTGGAAAGACCAAAGTGGACAGACTATAGTGGAAAGAATATAGTGGAAAGACTGTAGTGGACAGAATAAAGTGGAGACTATAGTGGAAAGACTAAAGTGGACAGACTATAGTGGAAAGACTAAAGTTGACACACTAAAGTGGAAAGACTAAAGTGGACAGATGATAGTGGAAATGACTAAAGTGGAAAGACTAAAGTGGACAGACTAAAGTGGAAAGACTAAAGTGGACAGACTCTAGTGGAAAGACTGAAGTGGAAAGACTAAGTGGACAGACTAAAGCGGAAAGACTAAAGTGGAAAGACTAATTGGACAGACTAAAGCGGAAAGACTAAAGTGGAAAGACTAAAGTAGAAAGACTAAAGTGGAAAGAATAAAGTGGACAGACTATAGTGGAAAGACTGTAGTGGACAGAATAAAGTGGAGAGTAAAAGACAGACTGAAGTGAAAGACTATAGTGGACAGAATAAAGTAGAAAGACTAAAGTGGACAGACTAAAGTGGAAAGACTAAAGTGGAAAGACTAAAGTGGACAGACTAAAGTGGACAGACTAAAGTGGAAAGACAAAAGTGGACAGACTCTAGTGGAAAGACTGAAGTGGAAAGACTAAGTTGACAGACTAAAGCGGAAAGACTAAAGTGGAAAGACTAAAGTGGACAGACTATAGTGGAAAGACTGAAGTGGAAAGACTCAGTGGACAAACCAAAGTGTACACACTGAAGTGGACAGAATAAAGTAGAAAGACTAAAGTGGAAAGACTAAAGTGGACAGACTAAAGTGGAAAGACTAAAGTGGACAGACTCTAGTGGAAAGACTGAAGTGGAAAGACTAAGTGGACAGACTAAAGCGGAAAGACTAAAGTGGAAAGACTAATTGGACAGACTAAAGCGGAAAGACTAAAGTGGAAAGACTAAAGTAGAAAGACTAAAGTGGAAAGAATAAAGTGGACAGACTATAGTGAAAAGACTGTAGTGGACAGAATAAAGTGAAGAGTAAAAGACAGACTGAAGTGAAAGACTATAGTGGACAGAATAGAGTAGAAAGACTAAAGTGGACAGACTAAAGTGGAAAGACTAAAGTGGACAGACTAAAGTGGACAGACTAAAGTGGAAAGACAAAAGTGGACAGACTCTAGTGGAAAGACTGAAGTGGAAAGACTAAGTGGACAGACTAAAGCGGAAAGACTAAAGTGGAAAGACTAAGTGGACAGACTAAAGCGGAAAGACTAAAGTGGAAAGACTAAAGTGGACAGACAATAGTGGAAACACTATAGTGGAAAGACTGTAGTGGACAGAATAAAGTGGAGACTATAGTTGAAAGACTAAAGTGGAAAGACTAAAGTGGACAGAGAATAGTGGAAAGACTAAAGTGGACAGACTATAGTGGAAAGATTAAAGTGGAGAGAGAATAGTGGAAAGACTAAAGTGGACAGACTATAGTGGAAAGACTAAAGTGTACAGACTAAAGTGGAAAGACTAAAGTGGAAAGAATAAAGTGGAAAGACTAAAGTGGACAGACTAAAGTGGACAGACTAAAGTGGAAAGTCTAAAGTGGAAAGACTAAAGTGGACAGACTAAAGTGGAAAGACTAAAGTGGACAGAATGTAGTGGACAGAATAAAGTGGAGACTATAGTGGAAAGAATAAAGTGGACAGAGAATAGTGGAAAGACTAAAGTGGACAGACTATAGTGGAAAGACTAAAGTGGACAGAAAAGTGAAAAGACTAAAGTGGACAAACTATAGTGGAAAGACTATAGTGGAAAGACTGTAGTAGACAGAATAAAGTGGAGACTATAGTGGAAAGACTAAAATGGAAAGACTAAAGTGGAAAGACTAAAATTGGACAGACTATAGTGGAAAGACTAAAGTGGACAAACTATAGTGGAAAGACTAAAGTGGACAGACTAAAGTGGAAAGACTAAAGTGGAAAGACTAAAGTGGACAGACGATAGTGGAAATGACTAAAGTGGAAAGACTAAAGTGGACAGACTAAAGTGGACAGACTAAAGTGGAAAGACTAAAGTGGACAGACTCTAGTGGAAAGACTGAAGTGGAAAGACTAAGTTGACAGACTAAAGCGGAAAGACTAAAGTGGAAAGACTAAAGTGGACAGACTATAGTGGAAAGACTGAAGTGGAAAGACTCGGTGGACAAACCAAAGTGTACACACTGAAGTGGACAGAATAAAGTAAAAAAAACTAAAGTGGAAAGACTAAAGTGGACAGACTATAGTGGAAAGACTATAGTGGAAAGACTGTAGTGGACAGAATAAAGTGGAGACTATAGTGGAAAAACTAAAGTGGAAAGACTAAAGTGGACAGAGAATAGTTGAAAGACTAAAGTGGACAAACTATGGTGGAAAGACTAAAGTGGACAGACTAAAGTGGAAAGACTAAAGTGGAAAGACTAAAGTGGACAGACTATAGTGGAAAGACTGAAGTGGAGAGACTCAGTGGACAAACCAAAGTGTACACACTGAAGTGGACAGAATAAAGTAGAAAGACTAAAGTGGAAAGACTAAAGTGGACAGACTATAGTGGAAAGACTATAGTGGAAAGACTGTAATGGAAAGACTAAAGTGGACGGATAATAGTGGAAAGACTAAAGTGGACAGACTAAAGTAGAAAGACTAAAGTGGAAAGAATAAAGTGGACAGACTATAGTGGAAAGACTGTAGTGGACAGAATAAAGTGGAGAGTAAAAGACAGACTGAAGTGAAAGACTATAGTGGAAAGACTAAAGTTGAAAGACTAAAGTGGACAGTCTATAGTGGAAAGACTGAAGTGGAAAGACTAAAGTGGACAGACTATAGTGGAAAGACTAAAGTGGACAGACTAAAGTGGAAAAACTAAAGTGGACAGAGAATAGTGGAAAGACTAAAGTGGACAGACTATAGTGGAAAGACTAAAGTGTACAGACTAAAGTGGAAAGACTAAAGTGGAAAGACTAAAGTGGACAGACTAAAGTGGACGGACTAAAGTGGAAAGTTTAAAGTGGAAAGACTAAAGTGGACAGACTAAAGTGGAAAGACTAAAGTGGACAGACTGTAGTGGACAGAATAAAGTGGAGACTATAGTGGAATGAATAAAGTGGACAGAGAATAGTGGAAAGACTAAAGTGGACAGACTATAGTGGAAAGACTAAAGTGGACAGAAAAGTGAAAAGACTAAAGTGGACAAACTATAGTGGAAAGACTATAGTGGAAAGACTGTAGTAGACAGAATAAAGTGGAGACTATAGTGGAAAGACTAAAATGGAAAGACTAAAGTGGAAAGACTAAAATTGGACAGACTAAAGTGGAAAGACTAAAGTGGACAAACTATAGTGGAAAGACTAAAGTGGACAGACTAAAGTGGAAAGACTAAAGTGGAAAGACTAAAGTGGACAGACTAAAGTGGACAGACTAAAGTGGAAAGACAAAAGTGGACAGACTCTAGTGGAAAGACTGAAGTGGAAAGACTAAGTTGACAGACTAAAGCGGAAAGACTAAAGTGGAAAGACTAAAGTGGACAGACTATAGTGGAAAGACTGAAGTGGAAAGACTCAGTGGACAAACCAAAGTGTACACACTGAAGTGGACAGAATAAAGTAGAAAGACTAAAGTGGAAAGACTAAAGTGGACAGACTATAGTGGAAAGACTAAAGTGGAAAGACTAAAGTGGTAAGACTAAAGTGGACAGACTATAGTGGAAAGACTGAAGTGGAAAGACTCAGTGGACAAACCAAAGTGTACACACTGAAGTGGACAGAATAAAGTGGAAAGACTAAAGTGGAAAGACTAAAGTGGACAGACTATAGTGGAAAGACTAAAGTGGACAGACTAAAGTGGAAAGACTAAAGTGGAAAGACTAAGTGGACAGACTAAAGTGGAAACACTATAGTGGAAAGACTAAAGTGGACAGACTATAGTGGAACCACTAAAGTGGAAAGACTAAAGTGGTAAGACTAAAGTGGACAGACTATGGTGGAAAGACTGAAGTGGAAAGACTCAGTGGACAAACCAAAGTGTACACACTGAAGTGGACAGAATAAAGTAGAAAGACTAAAGTGGAAAGACTAAAGTGGACAGACTATAGTGGAAAGACTAAAGTGGACAGACTAAAGTGGAAAGACTAAATTGGAAAGACTAAAGTGGACAGACTATAGTGGAAAGACTAAAGTGGACAGACTATAGTGGAAAGACTAAAGTGGACAGACTAAAGTGGAAAGATTTAAGTGAAAAGACTAAAGTGGACAGACTATAGTGGAAAGACAATAGTGGAAAGACTGTAGTGGACAGAATAAAGTGGAGACTATAGTGGAAAGACTAAAGTGGAAAGACCAAAGTGGACAGACTATAGTGGAAAGACTATAGTGGAAAGACTGTAGTGGACAGAATAAAGTGGAGACTATAGTGAAAAGACTAAAGTGGGCAGACTATAGTGGAAAGACTAAAGTTGACACACTAAAGTGGAAAGACTAAAGTGGACAGACGATAGTGGAAATGACTAAAGTGGAAAGACTAAAGTGGACAGACTAAAGTGGAAAGACTAAAGTGGACAGACTCTAGTGGAAAGACTGAAGTGGAAAGACTAAGTGGACAGACTAAAGCGGAAAGACTAAAGTGGAAAGACTAAGTGGACAGACTAAAGCGGAAAGACTAAAGTGGAAAGACTAAAGTAGAAAGACTAAAGTGGAAAGAATAAAGTGGACAGACTATAGTGGAAAGACTGTAGTGGACAGAATAAATTGGAGAGTAAAAGACAGACTGAAGTGAAAGACTATAGTGGACAGAATAAAGTAGAAAGACTAAAGTGGACAGACTAAAGTGGAAAGACTAAAGTGGAAAGACTAAAGTGGACAGACTATAGTGGAAAGACTAAAGTGGACAAACTATAGTGGAAAGACTAAAGTGGACAGACTAAAGTGGAAAGACTAAAGTGGAAAGACTAAAGTGGACAGACGATAGTGGAAATGACTAAAGTGGAAAGACTAAAGTGGACAGACTAAAGTGGACAGACTAAAGTGGAAAGACTAAAGTGGACAGACTCTAGTGGAAAGACTGAAGTGGAAAGACTAAGTTGACAGATTAAAGCTGAAAGACTAAAGTGGAAAGACTAAAGTGGACAGACTATAGTGGAAAGACTGAAGTGGAAAGACTCAGTGGACAAACCAAAGTGTACACACTGAAGTGGACAGAATAAAGTAGAAAGACTAAAGTGGAAAGACTAAAGTGGACAGACTATAGTGGAAAGACTATAGTGGAAAGACTGTAGTGGACAGAATAAAGTGGAGACTATAGTGGAAAAACTAAAGTGGAAAGACTAAAGTGTATAGAGAATAGTTGAAAGACTAAAGTGGACAGACTATGGTGGAAAGACTAAAGTGGACAGACTAAAGTGGAAAGACTAAAGTGGAAAGAATAAAGTGGACAGACTATAGTGGAAAGACTGTAGTGGACAGAATAAAGTGGAGAGTAAAAGACAGACTGAAGTGAAAAGACTATAGTGGAAAGACTAAAGTGGAAAGACTAAAGTGGACAGACTATAGTGGAAAGACTGAAGTGGAAAGACTCAGTGGACAAACCAAAGTGTACACACTGAAGTGGACAGAATAAAGTGGAAAGACTAAAGTGGACAGACTATAGTGGAAAGACTAAAGTGGACAGACTAAAGTGGAAAGACTAAAGAGGAAAGACTAAAGTGGACAGACTATAGTGGAAAGACTAAAGTGGAAAGACTAAAGTGGAAAGAATAAATCTGAAAGAATAAAGTGGACAGACTATAGTGGAAAGACTGTAGTGGACAGAATAAAGTGGAGTGTAAAAGACAGACTGAAGTGAAAAGACTATAGTGGAAAGACTAAAGTGGAAAGACTAAAGTGGAAAGACTAAAGTGGACAGACTATAGTGGAAAGACTGAAGTGGAAAGACTCAGTGGACAAACCAAAGTGTACACACTGAAGTGGACAGAATAAAGTAGAAAGACTAAAGTGGAAAGACTAAAGTGGACAGACTATAGTGGAAAGACTATAGTGGAAAGACTGTAATGGAAAGACTAAAGTGGACAGATAATAGTGGAAAGACTAAAGTGGACAGACTATAGTGGAAAGACTAAAGTGGACAGACTAAAGTAGAAAGACTAAAGTGGAAAGAATAAAGTGGACAGACTATAGTGGAAAGACTGTAGTGGACAGAATAAAGTGGAGAGTAAAAGACAGACTGAAGTGAAAGACTATAGTGGAAAGACTAAAGTGGAAAGACTAAAGTGGACAGTCTATAGTGTAAAGACTGAAGTGGAAAGACTAAAGTGGACAGACTATAGTGGAAAGACTAAAGTGGACAGACTAAAGTGGAAAAACTAAAGTGGACAGAGAATAGTGGAAAGACTAAAGTGGACAGACTATAGTGGAAAGACTAAAGTGTACAGACTAAAGTGGAAAGACTAAAGTGGAAAGACTAAAGTGGACAGACTAAAGTGGACGGACTAAAGTGGAAAGTTTAAAGTGGAAAGACTAAAGTGGACAGACTAAAGTGGAAAGACTAAAGTGGACAGACTGTAGTGGACAGAATAAAGTGGAGACTATAGTGGAATGAATAAAGTGGACAGAGAATAGTGGAAAGACTAAAGTGGACAGACTATAGTGGAAAGACTAAAGTGGACAGAAAAGTGAAAAGACTAAAGTGGACAAACTATAGTGGAAAGACTATAGTGGAAAGACTGTAGTAGACAGAATAAAGTGGAGACTATAGTGGAAAGACTAAAATGGAAAGACTAAAGTGGAAAGACTAAAATTGGACAGACTATAGTGGAAAGACTAAAGTGGACAAACTATAGTGGAAAGACTAAAGTGGACAGACTAAAGTAGAAAGACTAAAGTGGAAAGACTAAAGTGGACAGACTAAAGTGGACAGACTAAAGTGGAAAGACAAAAGTGGACAGACTCTAGTGGAAAGACTGAAGTGGAAAGACTAAGTTGACAGACTAAAGCGGAAAGACTAAAGTGGAAAGACTAAAGTGGACAGACTATAGTGGAAAGACTGAAGTGGAAAGACTCAGTGGACAAACCAAAGTGTACACACTGAAGTGGACAGAATAAAGTAGAAAGACTAAAGTGGAAAGACTAAAGTGGACAGACTATAGTGGAAAGACTAAAGTGGAAAGACTAAAGTGGTAAGACTAAAGTGGACAGACTATAGTGGAAAGACTGAAGTGGAAAGACTCAGTGGACAAACCAAAGTGTACACACTGAAGTGGACAGAATAAAGTGGAAAGACTAAAGTGGAAAGACTAAAGTGGACAGACTATAGTGGAAAGACTAAAGTGGACAGACTAAAGTGGAAAGACTAAAGTGGAAAGACTAAGTGGACAGACTAAAGTGGAAACACGATAGTGGAAAGACTAAAGTGGACAGACTATAGTGGAAAGACTAAAGTGGAAAGACTAAAGTGGTAAGACTAAAGTGGACAGACTATAGTTGAAAGACTGAAGTGGAAAGACTCAGTGGACAAACCAAAGTGTACACACTGAAGTGGACAGAATAAAGTTGAAAGACTAAAGTGGAAAGACTAAAGTGGACAGACTATAGTGGAAAGACTAAAGTGGACAGACTAAAGTGGAAAGACTAAAGTGGAAAGACTAAAGTGGACAGACTATAGTGGAAAGACTAAAGTGGACAGACTATAGTGGAAAGACTAAAGTGGACGAACTAAAGTGGAAAGATTTAAGTGAAAAGACTAAAGTGGACAGACTATAGTGGAAAGACAATAGTGGAAAGACTGTAGTGGACAGAATAAAGTGGAGACTATAGTGGAAAGACTAAAGTGGAAAGACCAAAGTGGACAGACTATAGTGGAAAGAATATAGTGGAAAGACTGTAGTGGACAGAATAAAGTGGAGACTATAGTGGAAAGACTAAAGTGGACAGACTATAGTGGAAAGACTAAAGTTGACACACTAAAGTGGAAAGACTAAAGTGGACAGATGATAGTGGAAATGACTAAAGTGGAAAGACTAAAGTGGACAGACTAAAGTGGAAAGACTAAAGTGGACAGACTCTAGTGGAAAGACTGAAGTGGAAAGACTAAGTGGACAGACTAAAGCGGAAAGACTAAAGTGGAAAGACTAATTGGACAGACTAAAGCGGAAAGACTAAAGTGGAAAGACTAAAGTAGAAAGACTAAAGTGGAAAGAATAAAGTGGACAGACTATAGTGGAAAGACTGTAGTGGACAGAATAAAGTGGAGAGTAAAAGACAGACTGAAGTGAAAGACTATAGTGGACAGAATAAAGTAGAAAGACTAAAGTGGACAGACTAAAGTGGAAAGACTAAAGTGGAAAGACTAAAGTGGACAGACTAAAGTGGACAGACTAAAGTGGAAAGACAAAAGTGGACAGACTCTAGTGGAAAGACTGAAGTGGAAAGACTAAGTTGACAGACTAAAGCGGAAAGACTAAAGTGGAAAGACTAAAGTGGACAGACTATAGTGGAAAGACTGAAGTGGAAAGACTCAGTGGACAAACCAAAGTGTACACACTGAAGTGGACAGAATAAAGTAGAAAGACTAAAGTGGAAAGACTAAAGTGGACAGACTAAAGTGGAAAGACTAAAGTGGACAGACTCTAGTGGAAAGACTGAAGTGGAAAGACTAAGTGGACAGACTAAAGCGGAAAGACTAAAGTGGAAAGACTAATTGGACAGACTAAAGCGGAAAGACTAAAGTGGAAAGACTAAAGTAGAAAGACTAAAGTGGAAAGAATAAAGTGGACAGACTATAGTGAAAAGACTGTAGTGGACAGAATAAAGTGAAGAGTAAAAGACAGACTGAAGTGAAAGACTATAGTGGACAGAATAGAGTAGAAAGACTAAAGTGGACAGACTAAAGTGGAAAGACTAAAGTGGAAAGACTAAAGTGGACAGACTAAAGTGGACAGACTAAAGTGGAAAGACAAAAGTGGACAGACTCTAGTGGAAAGACTGAAGTGGAAAGACTAAGTTGACAGACTAAAGCGGAAAGACTAAAGTGGAAAGACTAAAGTGGACAGACTATAGTGGAAAGACTGAAGTGGAAAGACTCAGTGGACAAACCAAAGTGTACACACTGAAGTGGACAGAATAAAGTAGAAAGACTAAAGTGGAAAGACTAAAGTGGACAGACTATAGTGGAAAGAATAAAGTGGAAAGACTAAAGTGGTAAGACTAAAGTGGACAGACTATAGTGGAAAGACTGAAGTGGAAAGACTCAGTGGACAAACCAAAGTGTACACACTGAAGTGGACAGAATAAAGTGGAAAGACTAAAGTGGAAAGACTAAAGTGGACAGACTATAGTGGAAAGACTAAAGTGGACAGACTAAAGTGGAAAGACTAAAGTGGAAAGACTAAGTGGACAGACTAAAGTGGAAACACTATAGTGGAAAGACTAAAGTGGACAGACTATAGTGGAAAGACTAAAGTGGAAAGACTAAAGTGGTAAGACTAAAGTGGACAGACTATAGTGGAAAGACTGAAGTGGAAAGACTCAGTGGACAAACCAAAGTGTACACACTGAAGTGGACAGAATAAAGTGAAAAGACTAAAGTGGAAAGACTAAAGTGGACAGACTATAGTGGAAAGACTAAAGTGGACAGACTAAAGTGGACAGACTAAAGTGGAAAGACTAAAGTGGACAGACTATAGTGGAAAGACTAAAGTGGACAGACTATAGTGGAAAGACTAAAGTGGACAGACTATAGTGGAAAGACTAAAGTGGACAGAAAAGTGAAAAGACTAAAGTGGACAAACTATAGTGGAAAGACTATAGTGGAAAGACTTTAGTAGACAGAATAAAGTGGAGACTATAGTGGAAAGACTAAAATGGAAAGACTAACGTGGAAAGACTAAAATTGGACAGACTATAGTGGAAAGACTAAAGTGGACAAACTATAGTGGAAAGACTAAAGTGGACAGACTAAAGTGGAAAGACTAAAGTGGAAAGACTAAAGTGGACAGACTAAAGTGGACAGACTAAAGTGAAAAGACAAAAGTGGACAGACTCTAGTGGAAAGACTGAAGTGGAAAGACTAAGTTGACAGACTAAAGCGGAAAGACTAAAGTGGAAAGACTAAAGTGGACAGACTATAGTGGAAAGACTGAAGTGGAAAGACTCAGTGGACAAACCAAAGTGTACACACTGAAGTGGACAGAATAAAGTAGAAAGACTAAAGTGGAAAGACTAAAGTGGACAGACTATAGTGGAAAGACTAAAGTGGAAAGACTAAAGTGGTAAGACTAAAGTGGACAGACTATAGTGGAAAGACTGAAGTGGAAAGACTCAGTGGACAAACCAAAGTGTACACACTGAAGTGGACAGAATAAAGTGGAAAGACTAAAGTGGAAAGACCAAAGTGGACAGACTATAGTGGAAAGACTAAAGTGGACAGACTAAAGTGGAAAGACTAAAGTGGAAAGACTAAGTGGACAGACTAAAGTGGAAACACGATAGTGGACAGACTAAAGTGGACAGACTATAGTGGAAAGACTAAAGTGGAAAGACTAAAGTGGTAAGACTAAAGTGGACAGACTATAGTGGAAAGACTGAAGTGGAAAGACTCAGTGGACAAACCAAAGTGTACACACTGAAGTGGACAGAATAAAGTTGAAAGACTAAAGTGGAAAGACTAAAGTGGACAGACTATAGTGGAAAGACTAAAGTGGACAGACTAAAGTGGAAAGACTAAAGTGGAAAGACTAAAGTGGACAGACTATAGTGGAAAGACTAAAGTGGACAGACTATAGTGGAAAGACTAAAGTGGACGGACTAAAGTGGAAAGATTTAAGTGAAAAGACTAAAGTGGACAGACTATAGTGGAAAGACAATAGTGGAAAGACTGTAGTGGACAGAATAAAGTGGAGACTATAGTGGAAAGACTAAAGTGGAAAGACCAAAGTGGACAGACTATAGTGGAAAGAATATAGTGGAAAGACTGTAGTGGACAGAATAAAGTGGAGACTATAGTGGAAAGACTAAAGTGGACAGACTATAGTGGAAAGACTAAAGTTGACACACTAAAGTGGAAAGACTAAAGTGGACAGATGATAGTGGAAATGACTAAAGTGGAAAGACTAAAGTGGACAGACTAAAGTGGAAAGACTAAAGTGGACAGACTCTAGTGGAAAGACTGAAGTGGAAAGACTAAGTGGACAGACTAAAGCGGAAAGACTAAAGTGGAAAGACTAATTGGACAGACTAAAGCGGAAAGACTAAAGTGGAAAGACTAAAGTAGAAAGACTAAAGTGGAAAGAATAAAGTGGACAGACTATAGTGGAAAGACTGTAGTGGACAGAATAAAGTGGAGAGTAAAAGACAGACTGAAGTGAAAGACTATAGTGGACAGAATAAAGTAGAAAGACTAAAGTGGACAGACTAAAGTGGAAAGACTAAAGTGGAAAGACTAAAGTGGACAGACTAAAGTGGACAGACTAAAGTGGAAAGACTGAAGTGGAAAGACTCAGTGGACAAACCAAAGTGTACACACTGAAGTGGACAGAATAAAGTGGAAAGACTAAAGTGGAAAGACTAAAGTGGACAGACTATAGTGGAAAGACTAAAGTGGACAGACTAAAGTGGAAAGACTAAAGTGGAAAGACTAAAGTGGAAAGACTAAAGTGGACAGACTATAGTGGAAAGACTAAAGTGGACAGACTAAAGTGGAAAGACTAAAGTGGAAAGACTAAGTGGACAGACTAAAGTGGAAACACTATAGTGGAAAGTGGAAAGACTCAGTGGACAAACCAAAGTGTACACACTGAAGTGGACAGAATAAAGTGGAAAGACTAAAGTGGAAAGACTAAAGTGGACAGACTATAGTGGAAAGACTAAAGTGGACAGACTAAAGTGGAAAGACTAAAGTGGAAAGACTAAGTGGACAGACTAAAGTGGAAACACTATAGTGGAAAGACTAAAGTGGACAGACTATAGTGGAAAGACTAAAGTGGAAAGACTAAAGTGGTAAGACTAAAGTGGACAGACTATAGTGGAAAGACTGAAGTGGAAAGACTCAGTGGACAAACCAAAGTGTACACACTGAAGTGGACAGAATAAAGTGGAAAGACTAAAGTGGAAAGACTAAAGTGGACAGACTATAGTGGAAAGACTAAAGTGGACAGACTAAAGTGGAAAGACTAAAGTGGAAAGACTAAAGTGGACAGACTATAGTGGAAAGACTAAAGTGGACAGACTATAGTGGAAAGACTAAAGTGGACAGACTAAAGTGGAAAGATTTAAGTGAAAAGACTAAAGTGGACAGACTATAGTGGAAAGACAATAGTGGAAAGACTGTAGTGGACAGAATAAAGTGGAGACTATAGTTGAAAGACTAAAGTGGAAAGACTAAAGTGGACAGACTATAGTGGAAAGACTATAGTGGAAAAACTGTAGTGGACAGAATAAAGTGGAGACTATAGTGGAAAGACTAAAGTGGACAGACTATAGTGGAAAGACTAAAGTTGACACACTAAAGTGGAAAGACTAAAGTGGACAGACGATAGTGGAAATGACTAAAGTGGAAAGACTAAAGTGGACAGACTAAAGTGGAAAGACTAAAGTGGACAGACTCTAGTGGAAAGACTGAAGTGGAAAGACTACGTGGACAGACTAAAGCGGAAAGACTAAAGTGGAAAGACTAAGTGGACAGACAATAGTGGAAACACTATAGTGGAAAGACTGTAGTGGACAGAATAAAGTGGAGACTATAGTTGAAAGACTAAAGTGGAAAGACTAAAGTGGACAGAGAATAGTGGAAAGACTAAAGTGGACAGACTATAGTGGAAAGATTAAAGTGGACAGAGAATAGTGGAAAGACTAAAGTGGACAGACTATAGTGGAAAGACTAAAGTGTACAGACTAAAGTGGAAAGACTAAAGTGGAAAGACTAAAGTGGAAAGACTAAAGTGGACAGACTAAAGTGGACAGACTAAATTGGAAAGTCTAAAGTGGAAAGACTAAAGTGGACAGACTATAGTGGAGAGACTGAAGTGGAAAGACTCAGTGGACAAACCAAAGTGTACACACTGAAGTGGACAGAATAAAGTAGAAAGACTAAAGTGGAAAGACTAAAGTGGACAGACTATAGTGGAAAGACTATAGTGGAAAGACTGTAATGGAAAGACTAAAGTGGACAGATAATAGTGGAAAGACTAATGTGGACAGACTATAGTGGAAAGACTAAAGTGGACAGACTAAAGTAGAAAGACTAAAGTGGAAAGAATAAAGTGGACAGACTATAGTGGAAAGACTGTAGTGGACAGAATAAAGTGGAGAGTAAAAGACAGACTGAAGTGAAAGACTATAGTGGAAAGACTAAAGTGGAAAGACTAAAGTGGACAGTCTATAGTGTAAAGACTGAAGTGGAAAGACTAAAGTGGACAGACTATAGTGGAAAGACTAAAGTGGACAGACTAAAGTGGAAAAACTAAAGTGGACAGAGAATAGTGGAAAGACTAAAGTGGACAGACTCTAGTGGAAAGACTAAAGTGTACAGACTAAAGTGGAAAGACTAAAGTGGAAAGACTAAAGTGGACAGACTAAAGTGGACGGACTAAAGTGGAAAGTTTAAAGTGGAAAGACTAAAGTGGACAGACTAAAGTGGAAAGACTAAAGTGGACAGACTGTAGTGGACAGAATAAAGTGGAGACTATAGTGGAATGAATAAAGTGGACAGAGAATAGTGGAAAGACTAAAGTGGACAGACTATAGTGGAAAGACTAAAGTGGACAGAAAAGTGAAAAGACTAAAGTGGACAAACTATAGTGGAAAGACTATAGTGGAAAGACTGTAGTAGACAGAATAAAGTGGAGACTATAGTGGAAAGACTAAAATGGAAAGACTAAAGTGGAAAGACTAAAATTGGACAGACTATAGTGGAAAGACTAAAGTGGACAATCTATAGTGGAAAGACTAAAGTGGACAGACTAAAGTGGAAAGACTAAAGTGGAAAGACTAAAGTGGAAAGACTGTAGTGGACAGAATAAAGTGGAGACTATAGTGGAAAGACTAAAGTGGACAGACTATAGTGGAAAGACTAAAGTCGACACACTAAAGTGGAAAGACTAAAGTGGACAGACGATAGTGGAAATGACTAAAGTGGAAAGACTAAAGTGGACAGACTGAAGTGGAAAGACTAAAGTGGACAGACTCTAGTGGAAAGACTGAAGTGGAAAGACTAAGTGGACAGACTAAAGCGGAAAGACTAAAGTGGAAAGACTAAGTGGACAGACAATAGTGGAAACACTATAGTGGAAAGACTGTAGTGGACAGAATAAAGTGGAGACTATAGTTGAAAGACTAAAGTGGAAAGACTAAAGTGGACAGAGAATAGTGGAAAGACTAAAGTGGACAGACTATAGTGGAAAGATTAAAGTGGACAGAGAATAGTGGAAAGACTAAAGTGGACAGACTATAGTGGAAAGACTAAAGTGTACAGACTAAAGTGGAAAGACTAAAGTGGAAAGACTAAAGTGGAAAGACTAAAGTGGACAGACTAAAGTGGACAGACTAAATTGGAAAGTCTAAAGTGGAAAGACTAAAGTGGACAGACTATAGTGGAAAGACTGAAGTGGAAAGCTCAGTGGACAAACCAAAGTGTACACACTGAAGTGGACAGACTATAGTGGAAAGACTATAGTGGAAAGACTGTAATGGAAAGACTAAAGTGGACAGATAATAGTGGAAAGACTAAAGTGGACAGACTAAAGTGGAAAGATTTAAGTGAAAAGACTAAAGTGGACAGACTATAGTGGAAAGACAATAGTGGAAAGACTGTAGTGGACAGAATAAAGTGGAGACTATAGTGGAAAGACTAAAGTGGAAAGACTAAAGTGGACAGACTATAGTGGAAAGACTATAGTGGAAAGACTGTAGTGGACAGAATAAAGTGGAGACTATAGTGGAAAGACTAAAGTGGACAGACTATAGTGGAAAGACTAAAGTTGACACACTAAAGTGGAAAGACTAAAGTGGACAGACGATAGTGGAAATGACTAAAGTGGAAAGACTAAAGTGGACAGACTAAAGTGGAAAGACTAAAGTGGACAGACTCTAGTGGAAAGACTGAAGTGGAAAGACTAAGTGGACAGACTAAAGCGGAAAGACTAAAGTGGAAAGACTAAGTGGACAGACTAAAGCGGAAAGACTAAAGTGGAAAGACTAAAGTGGACAGACAATAGTGGAAACACTATAGTGGAAAGACTGTAGTGGACAGAATAAAGTGGAGACTATAGTTGAAAGACTAAAGTGGAAAGACTAAAGTGGACAGAGAATAGTGGAAAGACTAAAGTGGACAGACTATAGTGGAAAGATTAAAGTGGAGAGAGAATAGTGGAAAGACTAAAGTGGACAGACTATAGTGGAAAGACTAAAGTGTACAGACTAAAGTGGAAAGACTAAAGTGGAAAGAATAAAGTGGAAAGACTAAAGTGGACAGACTAAAGTGGACAGACTAAAGTGGAAAGTCTAAAGTGGAAAGACTAAAGTGGACAGACTAAAGTGGAAAGACTAAAGTGGACAGAATGTAGTGGACAGAATAAAGTGGAGACTATAGTGGAAAGAATAAAGTGGACAGAGAATAGTGGAAAGACTAAAGTGGACAGACTATAGTGGAAAGACTAAAGTGGACAGAAAAGTGAAAAGACTAAAGTGGACAAACTATAGTGGAAAGACTATAGTGGAAAGACTGTAGTAGACAGAATAAAGTGGAGACTATAGTGGAAAGACTAAAGTTGACACACTAAAGTGGAAAGACTAAAGTGGACAGACGATAGTGGAAATGACTAAAGTGGAAAGACTAAAGTGGACAGACTAAAGTGGAAAGACTAAAGTGGACAGACTCTAGTGGAAAGACTGAAGTGGAAAGACTAAGTGGACAGACTAAAGCGGAAAGACTAAAGTGGAAAGACTAAGTGGACAGACTAAAGCGGAAAGACTAAAGTGGAAAGACTAAAGCGGAAAGACTAAAGTGGAAAGACTAAAGTGGACAGACAATAGTGGAAACACTATAGTGGAAAGACTGTAGTGGACAGAATAAAGTGGAGACTATAGTTGAAAGACTAAAGTGGAAAGACTAAAGTGGACAGAGAATAGTGGAAAGACTAAAGTGGACAGACTATAGTGGAAAGATTAAAGTGGAGAGACTAAAGTGGAAAGACTAAAGTGGAAAGAATAAAGTGGAAAGACTAAAGTGGACAGACTAAAGTGGACAGACTAAAGTGGAAAGTCTAAAGTGGAAAGACTAAAGTGGACAGACTAAAGTGGAAAGACTAAAGTGGACAGAATGTAGTGGACAGAATAAAGTGGAGACTATAGTGGAAAGAATAAAGTGGACAGAGAATAGTGGAAAGACTAAAGTGGACAGACTATAGTGGAAAGACTAAAGTGGACAGAAAAGTGAAAAGACTAAAGTGGACAAACTATAGTGGAAAGACTATAGTGGAAAGACTGTAGTAGACAGAATAAAGTGGAGACTATAGTGGAAAGACTAAAATGGAAAGACTAAAGTGGAAAGACTAAAATTGGACAGACTATAGTGGAAAGACTAAAGTGGACAAACTATAGTGGAAAGACTAAAGTGGACAGACTAAAGTGGAAAGACTAAAGTGGAAAGACTAAAGTGGACAGACGATAGTGGAAATGACTAAAGTGGAAAGACTAAAGTGGACAGACTATAGTGGAAAGACTAAAGTGTACAGACTAAAGTGGAAAGACTAAAGTGGAAAGAATAAAGTGGAAAGACTAAAGTGGACAGACTAAAGTGGACAGACTAAAGTGGAAAGTCTAAAGTGGAAAGACTAAAGTGGACAGACTAAAGTGGAAAGACTAAAGTGGACAGAATGTAGTGGACAGAATAAAGTGGAGACTATAGTGGAAAGAATAAAGTGGACAGAGAATAGTGGAAAGACTAAAGTGGACAGACTATAGTGGAAAGACTAAAGTGGACAGAAAAGTGAAAAGACTAAAGTGGACAAACTATAGTGGAAAGACTATAGTGGAAAGACTGTAGTAGACAGAATAAAGTGGAGACTATAGTGGAAAGACTAAAGTTGACACACTAAAGTGGAAAGACTAAAGTGGACAGACGATAGTGGAAATGACTAAAGTGGAAAGACTAAAGTGGACAGACTAAAGTGGAAAGACTAAAGTGGACAGACTCTAGTGGAAAGACTGAAGTGGAAAGACTAAGTGGACAGACTAAAGCGGAAAGACTAAAGTGGAAAGACTAAGTGGACAGACTAAAGCGGAAAGACTAAAGTGGAAAGACTAAAGTGGACAGACAATAGTGGAAACACTATAGTGGAAAGACTGTAGTGGACAGAATAAAGTGGAGACTATAGTTGAAAGACTAAAGTGGAAAGACTAAAGTGGACAGAGAATAGTGGAAAGACTAAAGTGGACAGACTATAGTGGAAAGATTAAAGTGGAGAGAGAATAGTGGAAAGACTAAAGTGGACAGACTATAGTGGAAAGACTAAAGTGTACAGACTAAAGTGGAAAGACTAAAGTGGAAAGAATAAAGTGGAAAGACTAAAGTGGACAGACTAAAGTGGACAGACTAAAGTGGAAAGTCTAAAGTGGAAAGACTAAAGTGGACAGACTAAAGTGGAAAGACTAAAGTGGACAGAATGTAGTGGACAGAATAAAGTGGAGACTATAGTGGAAAGAATAAAGTGGACAGAGAATAGTGGAAAGACTAAAGTGGACAGACTATAGTGGAAAGACTAAAGTGGACAGAAAAGTGAAAAGACTAAAGTGGACAAACTATAGTGGAAAGACTATAGTGGAAAGACTGTAGTAGACAGAATAAAGTGGAGACTATAGTGGAAAGACTAAAATGGAAAGACTAAAGTGGAAAGACTAAAATTGGACAGACTATAGTGGAAAGACTAAAGTGGACAAACTATAGTGGAAAGACTAAAGTGGACAGACTAAAGTGGAAAGACTAAAGTGGAAAGACTAAAGTGGACAGACGATAGTGGAAATGACTAAAGTGGAAAGACTAAAGTGGACAGACTAAAGTGGACAGACTAAAGTGGAAAGACTAAAGTGGACAGACTCTAGTGGAAAGACTGAAGTGGAAAGACTAAGTTGACAGACTAAAGCGGAAAGACTAAAGTGGAAAGACTAAAGTGGACAGACTATAGTGGAAAGACTGAAGTGGAAAGACTCGGTGGACAAACCAAAGTGTACACACTGAAGTGGACAGAATAAAGTAAAAAAAACTAAAGTGGAAAGACTAAAGTGGACAGACTATAGTGGAAAGACTATAGTGGAAAGACTGTAGTGGACAGAATAAAGTGGAGACTATAGTGGAAAAACTAAAGTGGAAAGACTAAAGTGGACAGAGAATAGTTGAAAGACTAAAGTGGACAAACTATGGTGGAAAGACTAAAGTGGACAGACTAAAGTGGAAAGACTAAAGTGGAAAGACTAAAGTGGACAGACTATAGTGGAAAGACTGAAGTGGAGAGACTCAGTGGACAAACCAAAGTGTACACACTGAAGTGGACAGAATAAAGTAGAAAGACTAAAGTGGAAAGACTAAAGTGGACAGACTATAGTGGAAAGACTATAGTGGAAAGACTGTAATGGAAAGACTAAAGTGGACGGATAATAGTGGAAAGACTAAAGTGGACAGACTAAAGTAGAAAGACTAAAGTGGAAAGAATAAAGTGGACAGACTATAGTGGAAAGACTGTAGTGGACAGAATAAAGTGGAGAGTAAAAGACAGACTGAAGTGAAAGACTATAGTGGAAAGACTAAAGTTGAAAGACTAAAGTGGACAGTCTATAGTGGAAAGACTGAAGTGGAAAGACTAAAGTGGACAGACTATAGTGGAAAGACTAAAGTGGACAGACTAAAGTGGAAAAACTAAAGTGGACAGAGAATAGTGGAAAGACTAAAGTGGACAGACTATAGTGGAAAGACTAAAGTGTACAGACTAAAGTGGAAAGACTAAAGTGGAAAGACTAAAGTGGACAGACTAAAGTGGACGGACTAAAGTGGAAAGTTTAAAGTGGAAAGACTAAAGTGGACAGACTAAAGTGGAAAGACTAAAGTGGACAGACTGTAGTGGACAGAATAAAGTGGAGACTATAGTGGAATGAATAAAGTGGACAGAGAATAGTGGAAAGACTAAAGTGGACAGACTATAGTGGAAAGACTAAAGTGGACAGAAAAGTGAAAAGACTAAAGTGGACAAACTATAGTGGAAAGACTATAGTGGAAAGACTGTAGTAGACAGAATATAGTGGAGACTATAGTGGAAAGACTAAAATGGAAAGACTAAAGTGGAAAGACTAAAATTGGACAGACTATAGTGGAAAGACTAAAGTGGACAAACTATAGTGGAAAGACTAAAGTGGACAGACTAAAGTGGAAAGACTAAAGTGGAAAGACTAAAGTGGACAGACTAAAGTGGACAGACTAAAGTGGAAAGACAAAAGTGGACAGACTCTAGTGGAAAGACTGAAGTGGAAAGACTAAGTTGACAGACTAAAGCGGAAAGACTAAAGTGGAAAGACTAAAGTGGACAGACTATAGTGGAAAGACTGAAGTGGAAAGACTCAGTGGACAAACCAAAGTGTACACACTGAAGTGGACAGAATAAAGTAGAAAGACTAAAGTGGAAAGACTAAAGTGGACAGACTATAGTGGAAAGACTAAAGTGGAAAGACTAAAGTGGTAAGACTAAAGTGGACAGACTATAGTGGAAAGACTGAAGTGGAAAGACTCAGTGGACAAACCAAAGTGTACACACTGAAGTGGACAGAATAAAGTGGAAAGACTAAAGTGGAAAGACTAAAGTGGACAGACTATAGTGGAAAGACTAAAGTGGACAGACTAAAGTGGAAAGACTAAAGTGGAAAGACTAAGTGGACAGACTAAAGTGGAAACACTATAGTGGAAAGACTAAAGTGGACAGACTATAGTGGAACCACTAAAGTGGAAAGACTAAAGTGGTAAGACTAAAGTGGACAGACTATGGTGGAAAGACTGAAGTGGAAAGACTCAGTGGACAAACCAAAGTGTACACACTGAAGTGGACAGAATAAAGTAGAAAGACTAAAGTGGAAAGACTAAAGTGGACAGACTATAGTGGAAAGACTAAAGTGGACAGACTAAAGTGGAAAGACTAAATTGGAAAGACTAAAGTGGACAGACTATAGTGGAAAGACTAAAGTGGACAGACTATAGTGGAAAGACTAAAGTGGACAGACTAAAGTGGAAAGATTTAAGTGAAAAGACTAAAGTGGACAGACTATAGTGGAAAGACAATAGTGGAAAGACTGTAGTGGACAGAATAAAGTGGAGACTATAGTGGAAAGACTAAAGTGGAAAGACCAAAGTGGACAGACTATAGTGGAAAGACTATAGTGGAAAGACTGTAGTGGACAGAATAAAGTGGAGACTATAGTGAAAAGACTAAAGTGGACAGACTATAGTGGAAAGACTAAAGTTGACACACTAAAGTGGAAAGACTAAAGTGGACAGACGATAGTGGAAATGACTAAAGTGGAAAGACTAAAGTGGACAGACTAAAGTGGAAAGACTAAAGTGGACAGACTCTAGTGGAAAGACTGAAGTGGAAAGACTAAGTGGACAGACTAAAGCGGAAAGACTAAAGTGGAAAGACTAAGTGGACAGACTAAAGCGGAAAGACTAAAGTGGAAAGACTAAAGTAGAAAGACTAAAGTGGAAAGAATAAAGTGGACAGACTATAGTGGAAAGACTGTAGTGGACAGAATAAATTGGAGAGTAAAAGACAGACTGAAGTGAAAGACTATAGTGGACAGAATAAAGTAGAAAGACTAAAGTGGACAGACTAAAGTGGAAAGACTAAAGTGGAAAGACTAAAGTGGACAGACTATAGTGGAAAGACTAAAGTGGACAAACTATAGTGGAAAGACTAAAGTGGACAGACTAAAGTGGAAAGACTAAAGTGGAAAGACTAAAGTGGACAGACGATAGTGGAAATGACTAAAGTGGAAAGACTAAAGTGGACAGACTAAAGTGGACAGACTAAAGTGGAAAGACTAAAGTGGACAGACTCTAGTGGAAAGACTGAAGTGGAAAGACTAAGTTGACAGATTAAAGCTGAAAGACTAAAGTGAAAAGACTAAAGTGGACAGACTATAGTGGAAAGACTGAAGTGGAAAGACTCAGTGGACAAACCAAAGTGTACACACTGAAGTGGACAGAATAAAGTAGAAAGACTAAAGTGGAAAGACTAAAGTGGACAGACTATAGTGGAAAGACTAAAGTGGACAGACTAAAGTGGAAAGACTAAAGTGGAAAGACTAAGTGGACAGACTAAAGTGGAAACACTATAGTGGAAAGACTAAAGTGGACAGACTATAGTGGAAAGACTAAAGTGGAAAGACTAAAGTGGTAAGACTAAAGTGGACAGACTATAGTGGAAAGACTGAAGTGGAAAGACTCAGTGGACAAACCAAAGTGTACACACTGAAGTGGACAGAATAAAGTGGAAAGACTAAAGTGGAAAGACTAAAGTGGACAGACTATAGTGGAAAGACTAAAGTGGACAGACTAAAGTGGACAGACTAAAGTGGAAAGACTAAAGTGGACAGACTATAGTGGAAAGACTAAAGTGGACAGACTATAGTGGAAAGACTAAAGTGGACAGACTATAGTGGAAAGACTAAAGTGGACAGAAAAGTGAAAAGACTAAAGTGGACAAACTATAGTGGAAAGACTATAGTGGAAAGACTGTAGTAGACAGAATAAAGTGGAGACTATAGTGGAAAGACTAAAATGGAAAGACTAACGTGGAAAGACTAAAATTGGACAGACTATAGTGGAAAGACTAAAGTGGACAAACTATAGTGGAAAGACTAAAGTGGACAGACTAAAGTGGAAAGACTAAAGTGGAAAGACTAAAGTGGACAGACTAAAGTGGACAGACTAAAGTGGAAAGACAAAAGTGGACAGACTCTAGTGGAAAGACTGAAGTGGAAAGACTAAGTTGACAGACTAAAGCGGAAAGACTAAAGTGGAAAGACTAAAGTGGACAGACTATAGTGGAAAGACTGAAGTGGAAAGACTCAGTGGACAAACCAAAGTGTACACACTGAAGTGGACAGAATAAAGTAGAAAGACTAAAGTGGGAAGACTAAAGTGGACAGACTATAGTGGAAAGACTAAAGTGGAAAGACTAAAGTGGTAAGACTAAAGTGGACAGACTATAGTGGAAAGACTGAAGTGGAAAGACTCAGTGGACAAACCAAAGTGTACACACTGAAGTGGACAGAATAAAGTGGAAAGACTAAAGTGGAAAGACCAAAGTGGACAGACTATAGTGGAAAGACTAAAGTGGACAGACTAAAGTGGAAAGACTAAAGTGGAAAGACTAAGTGGACAGACTAAAGTGGAAACACGATAGTGGACAGACTAAAGTGGACAGACTATAGTGGAAAGACTAAAGTGGAAAGACTAAAGTGGTAAGACTAAAGTGGACAGACTATAGTGGAAAGACTGAAGTGGAAAGACTCAGTGGACAAACCAAAGTGTACACACTGAAGTGGACAGAATAAAGTTGAAAGACTAAAGTGGAAAGACTATAGTGGACAGACTATAGTGGAAAGACTAAAGTGGACAGACTAAAGTGGAAAGACTAAAGTGGAAAGACTAAAGTGGACAGACTATAGTGGAAAGACTAAAGTGGACAGACTATAGTGGAAAGACTAAAGTGGACGGACTAAAGTGGAAAGATTTAAGTGAAAAGACTAAAGTGGACAGACTATAGTGGAAAGACAATAGTGGAAAGACTGTAGTGGACAGAATAAAGTGGAGACTATAGTGGAAAGACTAAAGTGGAAAGACCAAAGTGGACAGACTATAGTGGAAAGAATATAGTGGAAAGACTGTAGTGGACAGACTATAGTGGAAAGACTAAAGTTGACACACTAAAGTGGAAAGACTAAAGTGGACAGACGATAGTGGAAATGACTAAAGTGGAAAGACTAAAGTGGACAGACTAAAGTGGAAAGACTAAAGTGGACAGACTCTAGTGGAAAGACTGAAGTGGAAAGACTAAGTGGACAGACTAAAGCGGAAAGACTAAAGTGGACAGACTATAGTGGAAAGACTAAAGTTGACACACTAAAGTGGAAAGACTAAAGTGGACAGACGATAGTGGAAATGACTAAAGTGGAAAGACTAAAGTGGACAGACTAAAGTGGAAAGACTAAAGTGGACAGACTCTAGTGGAAAGACTGAAGTGGAAAGACTAAGTGGACAGACTAAAGCGGAAAGACTAAAGTGGAAAGACTAATTGGACAGACTAAAGCGGAAAGACTAAAGTGGAAAGACTAAAGTAGAAAGACTAAAGTGGAAAGAATAAAGTGGACAGACTATAGTGGAAAGACTGTAGTGGACAGAATAAAGTGGAGAGTAAAAGACAGACTGAAGTGAAAGACTATAGTGGACAGAATAAAGTAGAAAGACTAAAGTGGACAGACTAAAGTGGAAAGACTAAAGTGGAAAGACTAAAGTGGACAGACTAAAGTGGACAGACTAAAGTGGAAAGACTGAAGTGGAAAGACTCAGTGGACAAACCAAAGTGTACACACTGAAGTGGACAGAATAAAGTGGAAAGACTAAAGTGGAAAGACTAAAGTGGACAGACTATAGTGGAAAGACTAAAGTGGACAGACTAAAGTGGAAAGACTAAAGTGGAAAGACTAAAGTGGAAAGACTAAAGTGGACAGACTATAGTGGAAAGACTAAAGTGGACAGACTAAAGTGGAAAGACTAAAGTGGAAAGACTAAGTGGACAGACTAAAGTGGAAACACTATAGTGGAAAGTGGAAAGACTCAGTGGACAAACCAAAGTGTACACACTGAAGTGGACAGAATAAAGTGGAAAGACTAAAGTGGAAAGACTAAAGTGGACAGACTATAGTGGAAAGACTAAAGTGGACAGACTAAAGTGGAAAGACTAAAGTGGAAAGACTAAGTGGACAGACTAAAGTGGAAACACTATAGTGGAAAGACTAAAGTGGACAGACTATAGTGGAAAGACTAAAGTGGAAAGACTAAAGTGGTAAGACTAAAGTGGACAGACTATAGTGGAAAGACTGAAGTGGAAAGACTCAGTGGACAAACCAAAGTGTACACACTGAAGTGGACAGAATAAAGTGGAAAGACTAAAGTGGAAAGACTAAAGTGGACAGACTATAGTGGAAAGACTAAAGTGGACAGACTAAAGTGGAAAGACTAAAGTGGAAAGACTAAAGTGGACAGACTATAGTGGAAAGACTAAAGTGGACAGACTATAGTGGAAAGACTAAAGTGGACAGACTAAAGTGGAAAGATTTAAGTGAAAAGACTAAAGTGGACAGACTATAGTGGAAAGACAATAGTGGAAAGACTGTAGTGGACAGAATAAAGTGGAGACTATAGTTGAAAGACTAAAGTGGAAAGACTAAAGTGGACAGACTATAGTGGAAAGACTATAGTGGAAAAACTGTAGTGGACAGAATAAAGTGGAGACTATAGTGGAAAGACTAAAGTGGACAGACTATAGTGGAAAGACTAAAGTTGACACACTAAAGTGGAAAGACTAAAGTGGACAGACGATAGTGGAAATGACTAAAGTGGAAAGACTAAAGTGGACAGACTAAAGTGGAAAGACTAAAGTGGACAGACTCTAGTGGAAAGACTGAAGTGGAAAGACTACGTGGACAGACTAAAGCGGAAAGACTAAAGTGGAAAGACTAAGTGGACAGACAATAGTGGAAACACTATAGTGGAAAGACTGTAGTGGACAGAATAAAGTGGAGACTATAGTTGAAAGACTAAAGTGGAAAGACTAAAGTGGACAGAGAATAGTGGAAAGACTAAAGTGGACAGACTATAGTGGAAAGATTAAAGTGGACAGAGAATAGTGGAAAGACTAAAGTGGACAGACTATAGTGGAAAGACTAAAGTGTACAGACTAAAGTGGAAAGACTAAAGTGGAAAGACTAAAGTGGAAAGACTAAAGTGGACAGACTAAAGTGGACAGACTAAATTGGAAAGTCTAAAGTGGAAAGACTAAAGTGGACAGACTATAGTGGAGAGACTGAAGTGGAAAGACTCAGTGGACAAACCAAAGTGTACACACTGAAGTGGACAGAATAAAGTAGAAAGACTAAAGTGGAAAGACTAAAGTGGACAGACTATAGTGGAAAGACTATAGTGGAAAGACTGTAATGGAAAGACTAAAGTGGACAGATAATAGTGGAAAGACTAAAGTGGACAGACTATAGTGGAAAGACTAAAGTGGACAGACTAAAGTAGAAAGACTAAAGTGGAAAGAATAAAGTGGACAGACTATAGTGGAAAGACTGTAGTGGACAGAATAAAGTGGAGAGTAAAAGACAGACTGAAGTGAAAGACTATAGTGGAAAGACTAAAGTGGAAAGACTAAAGTGGACAGTCTATAGTGTAAAGACTGAAGTGGAAAGACTAAAGTGGACAGACTATAGTGGAAAGACTAAAGTGGACAGACTAAAGTGGAAAAACTAAAGTGGACAGAGAATAGTGGAAAGACTAAAGTGGACAGACTCTAGTGGAAAGACTAAAGTGTACAGACTAAAGTGGAAAGACTAAAGTGGAAAGACTAAAGTGGACAGACTAAAGTGGACGGACTAAAGTGGAAAGTTTAAAGTGGAAAGACTAAAGTGGACAGACTAAAGTGGAAAGACTAAAGTGGACAGACTGTAGTGGACAGAATAAAGTGGAGACTATAGTGGAATGAATAAAGTGGACAGAGAATAGTGGAAAGACTAAAGTGGACAGACTATAGTGGAAAGACTAGTGTGGACAGAAAAGTGAAAAGACTAAAGTGGACAAACTATAGTGGAAAGACTATAGTGGAAAGACTGTAGTAGACAGAATAAAGTGGAGACTATAGTGGAAAGACTAAAATGGAAAGACTAAAGTGGAAAGACTAAAATTGGACAGACTATAGTGGAAAGACTAAAGTGGACAAACTATAGTGGAAAGACTAAAGTGGACAGACTAAAGTGGAAAGACTAAAGTGGAAAGACTAAAGTGGAAAGACTGTAGTGGACAGAATAAAGTGGAGACTATAGTGGAAAGACTAAAGTGGACAGACTATAGTGGAAAGACTAAAGTCGACACACTAAAGTGGAAAGACTAAAGTGGACAGACGATAGTGGAAATGACTAAAGTGGAAAGACTAAAGTGGACAGACTGAAGTGGAAAGACTAAAGTGGACAGACTCTAGTGGAAAGACTGAAGTGGAAAGACTAAGTGGACAGACTAAAGCGGAAAGACTAAAGTGGAAAGACTAAGTGGACAGACAATAGTGGAAACACTATAGTGGAAAGACTGTAGTGGACAGAATAAAGTGGAGACTATAGTTGAAAGACTAAAGTGGAAAGACTAAAGTGGACAGAGAATAGTGGAAAGACTAAAGTGGACAGACTATAGTGGAAAGATTAAAGTGGACAGAGAATAGTGGAAAGACTAAAGTGGACAGACTATAGTGGAAAGACTAAAGTGTACAGACTAAAGTGGAAAGACTAAAGTGGAAAGACTAAAGTGGAAAGACTAAAGTGGACAGACTAAAGTGGACAGACTAAATTGGAAAGTCTAAAGTGGAAAGACTAAAGTGGACAGACTATAGTGGAAAGACTGAAGTGGAAAGCTCAGTGGACAAACCAAAGTGTACACACTGAAGTGGACAGACTATAGTGGAAAGACTATAGTGGAAAGACTGTAATGGAAAGACTAAAGTGGACAGATAATAGTGGAAAGACTAAAGTGGACAGACTATAGTGGAAAGACTAAAGTGGACAGACTAAAGTAGAAAGACTAAAGTGGAAAGAATAAAGTGGACAGACTATAGTGGAAAGACTGTAGTGGACAGAATAAAGTGGAGAGTAAAAGACAGACTGAAGTGAAAGACTATAGTGGAAAGACTAAAGTGGAAAGACTAAAGTGGACAGTCTATAGTGTAAAGACTGAAGTGGAAAGACTAAAGTGGACAGACTATAGTGGAAAGACTAAAGTGGACAGACTAAAGTGGAAAAACTAAAGTGGACAGAGAATAGTGGAAAGACTAAAGTGGACAGACTCTAGTGGAAAGACTAAAGTGTACAGACTAAAGTGGAAAGACTAAAGTGGAAAGACTAAAGTGGACAGACTAAAGTGGACGGACTAAAGTGGAAAGTTTAAAGTGGAAAGACTAAAGTGGACAGACTAAAGTGGAAAGACTAAAGTGGACAGACTGTAGTGGACAGAATAAAGTGGAGACTATAGTGGAATGAATAAAGTGGACAGAGAATAGTGGAAAGACTAAAGTGGACAGACTATAGTGGAAAGACTAGTGTGGACAGAAAAGTGAAAAGACTAAAGTGGACAAACTATAGTGGAAAGACTATAGTGGAAAGACTGTAGTAGACAGAATAAAGTGGAGACTATAGTGGAAAGACTAAAATGGAAAGACTAAAGTGGAAAGACTAAAATTGGACAGACTATAGTGGAAAGACTAAAGTGGACAAACTATAGTGGAAAGACTAAAGTGGACAGACTAAAGTGGAAAGACTAAAGTGGAAAGACTAAAGTGGAAAGACTGTAGTGGACAGAATAAAGTGGAGACTATAGTGGAAAGACTAAAGTGGACAGACTATAGTGGAAAGACTAAAGTCGACACACTAAAGTGGAAAGACTAAAGTGGACAGACGATAGTGGAAATGACTAAAGTGGAAAGACTAAAGTGGACAGACTGAAGTGGAAAGACTAAAGTGGACAGACTCTAGTGGAAAGACTGAAGTGGAAAGACTAAGTGGACAGACTAAAGCGGAAAGACTAAAGTGGAAAGACTAAGTGGACAGACAATAGTGGAAACACTATAGTGGAAAGACTGTAGTGGACAGAATAAAGTGGAGACTATAGTTGAAAGACTAAAGTGGAAAGACTAAAGTGGACAGAGAATAGTGGAAAGACTAAAGTGGACAGACTATAGTGGAAAGATTAAAGTGGACAGAGAATAGTGGAAAGACTAAAGTGGACAGACTATAGTGGAAAGACTAAAGTGTACAGACTAAAGTGGAAAGACTAAAGTGGAAAGACTAAAGTGGAAAGACTAAAGTGGACAGACTAAAGTGGACAGACTAAATTGGAAAGTCTAAAGTGGAAAGACTAAAGTGGACAGACTATAGTGGAAAGACTGAAGTGGAAAGCTCAGTGGACAAACCAAAGTGTACACACTGAAGTGGACAGACTATAGTGGAAAGACTATAGTGGAAAGACTGTAATGGAAAGACTAAAGTGGACAGATAATAGTGGAAAGACTAAAGTGGACAGACTAAAGTGGAAAGATTTAAGTGAAAAGACTAAAGTGGACAGACTATAGTGGAAAGACAATAGTGGAAAGACTGTAGTGGACAGAATAAAGTGGAGACTATAGTGGAAAGACTAAAGTGGAAAGACTAAAGTGGACAGACTATAGTGGAAAGACTATAGTGGAAAGACTGTAGTGGACAGAATAAAGTGGAGACTATAGTGGAAAGACTAAAGTGGACAGACTATAGTGGAAAGACTAAAGTTGACACACTAAAGTGGAAAGACTAAAGTGGACAGACGATAGTGGAAATGACTAAAGTGGAAAGACTAAAGTGGACAGACTAAAGTGGAAAGACTAAAGTGGACAGACTCTAGTGGAAAGACTGAAGTGGAAAGACTAAGTGGACAGACTAAAGCGGAAAGACTAAAGTGGAAAGACTAAGTGGACAGACAATAGTGGAAACACTATAGTGGAAAGACTGTAGTGGACAGAATAAAGTGGAGACTATAGTTGAAAGACTAAAGTGGAAAGACTAAAGTGGACAGAGAATAGTGGAAAGACTAAAGTGGACAGACTATAGTGGAAAGATTAAAGTGGACAGAGAATAGTGGAAAGACTAAAGTGGACAGACTATGGTGGAAAGACTAAAGTGTACAGACTAAAGTGGAAAGACTAAACTGGAAAGACTAAAGTGGACAGACTAAAGTGGACAGACTAAATTGGAAAGTCTAAAGTGGAAAGACTAAAGTGGACAGACTATAGTGGAAAGACTGAAGTGGAAAGACTCAGTGGACAAACCAAAGTGTACACACTGAAGTGGACAGAATAAAGTAGAAAGACTAAAGTGGAAAGACTAAAGTGGACAGACTATAGTGGAAAGACTATAGTGGAAAGACTGTAATGGAAAGACTAAAGTGGACAGATAATAGTGGAAAGACTAAAGTGGACAGACTATAGTGGAAAGACTAAAGTGGACAGACTAAAGTAGAAAGACTAAAGTGGAAAGAATAAAGTGGACAGACTATAGTGGAAAGACTGTAGTGGACAGAATAAAGTGGAGAGTAAAAGACAGACTGAAGTGAAAGACTATAGTGGAAAGACTAAAGTGGAAAGACTAAAGTGGACAGTCTATAGTGTAAAGACTGAAGTGGAAAGACTAAAGTGGACAGACTATAGTGGAAAGACTAAAGTGGATAAAGTGGAAAAACTAAAGTGGACAGAGAATAGTGGAAAGACTAAAGTGGACAGACTATAGTGGAAAGACTAAAGTGTACAGACTAAAGTGGAAAGACTAAAGTGGAAAGACTAAAGTGGACAGACTAAAGTGGACGGACTAAAGTGGAAAGTTTAAAGTGGAAAGACTAAAGTGGACAGACTAAAGTGGAAAGACTAAAGTGGACAGACTGTAGTGGACAGAATAAAGTGGAGACTATAGTGGAATGAATAAAGTGGACAGAGAATAGTGGAAAGACTAAAGTGGACAGACTATAGTGGAAAGACTAAAGTGGACAGAAAAGTGAAAAGACTAAAGTGGACAAACTATAGTGGAAAGACTATAGTGGAAAGACTGTAGTAGACAGAATAAAGTGGAGACTATAGTGGAAAGACTAAAATGGAAAGACTAAAGTGGAAAGACTAAAATTGGACAGACTATAGTGGAAAGACTAAAGTGGACAAACTATAGTGGAAAGACTAAAGTGGACAGACTAAAGTGGAAAGACTAAAGTGGAAAGACTAAAGTGGACAGACTAAAGTGGACAGACTAAAGTGGAAAGACAAAAATGGACAGACTCTAGTGGAAAGACTGAAGTGGAAAGACTAAGTTGACAGACTAAAGCGGAAAGACTAAAGTGGAAAGACTAAAGTGGACAGACTATAGTGGAAAGACTGAAGTGGAAAGACTCAGTGGACAAACCAAAGTGTACACACTGAAGTGGACAGAATAAAGTAGAAAGACTAAAGTGGAAAGACTAAAGTGGACAGACTATAGTGGAAAGACTAAAGTGGAAAGACTAAAGTGGTAAGACTAAAGTGGACAGACTATAGTGGAAAGACTGAAGTGGAAAGACTCAGTGGACAAACCAAAGTGTACACACTGAAGTGGACAGAATAAAGTTGAAAGACTAAAGTGGAAAGACTAAAGTGGACAGACTATAGTGGAAAGACTAAAGTGGACAGACTAAAGTGGAAAGACTAAAGTGGAAAGACTAAAGTGGACAGACTATAGTGGAAAGACTAAAGTGGACAGACTATAGTGGAAAGACTAAAGTGGACGGACTAAAGTGGAAAGATTTAAGTGAAAAGACTAAAGTGGACAGACTATAGTGGAAAGACAATAGTGGAAAGACTGTAGTGGACAGAATAAAGTGGAGACTATAGTGGAAAGACTAAAGTGGAAAGACCAAAGTGGACAGGCTATAGTGGAAAGACTATAGTGGAAAGACTGTAGTGGACAGAATAAAGTGGAGACTATAGTGGAAAGACTAAAGTTGACAGACTATAGTTGAAAGACTAAAGTTGACACACTAAAGTGGAAAGACTAAAGTGGACAGACGATAGTGGAAATGACTAAAGTGGAAAGACTAAAGTGGACAGACTAAAGTGGAAAGACTAAAGTGGACAGACTCTAGTGGAAAGACTGAAGTGGAAAGACTAAGTGGACAGACTAAAGCGGAAAGACTAAAGTGGAAAGACTAAGTGGACAGACTAAAGTGGAAAGACTAAAGTGGAAAGACTAAAGTAGAAAGACTAAAGTGGAAAGAATAAAGTGGACAGACTATAGTGGAAAGACTGTAGTGGACAGAATAAAGTGGAGAGTAAAAGACAGACTGAAGTGAAAGACTATAGTGGACAGAATAAAGTAGAAAGACTAAAGTGGACAGACTAAAGTGGAAAGACTAAAGTGGAAAGACTAAAGTGGACAGACTAAAGTGGACAGACTAAAGTGGAAAGACAAAAGTGGACAGACTCTAGTGGAAAGACTGAATTGGAAAGACTAAGTTGACAGACTAAAGCGGAAAGACTAAAGTGGAAAGACTAAAGTGGACAGACTATAGTGGAAAGACTGAAGTGGAAAGACTCAGTGGACAAACCAAAGTGTACACACTGAAGTGGACAGAATAAAGTAGAAAGACTAAAGTGGAAAGACTAAAGTGGACAGACTATAGTGGAAAGACTAAAGTGGAAAGACTAAAGTGGTAAGACTAAAGTGGACAGACTAAAGTGGACAGACTAAAGTGGAAAGACTAAAGTGGAAAGACTAAGTGGACAGACTAAAGTGGAAACACTATAGTGGAAAGACTAAAGTGGACAGACTATAGTGGAAAGACTAAAGTGGAAAGACTAAAGTGGTAAGACTAAAGTGGACAGACTATAGTGGAAAGACTGAAGTGGAAAGACTCAGTGGAGAAACCAAAGTGTACACACTGAAGTGGACAGAATAAAGTGGAAAGACTAAAGTGGAAAGACTAAAGTGGACAGACTATAGTGGAAAGACTAAAGTGGACAGACTAAAGTGGAAAGACTAAAGTGGAAAGACTAAAGTGGACAGACTATAGTGGAAAGACTAAAGTGGACAGACTATAGTGGAAAGACTAAAGTGGACAGACTAAAGTGGAAAGATTTAAGTGAAAAGACTAAAGTGGACAGACTATAGTGGAAAGACAATAGTGGAAAGACTGTAGTGGACAGAATAAAGTGGAGACTATAGTGGAAAGTGGAAAGACTAAAGTGGACAGACTATAGTGGAAAGACTATAGTGGAAAGACTGTAGTGGACAGAATAAAGTGGAGACTATAGTGGAAAGACTAAAGTGGACAGACTATAGTGGAAAGACTAAAGTTGACACACTAAAGTGGAAAGACTAAAGTGGACAGACGATAGTGGAAATGACTAAAGTGGAAAGACTAAAGTGGACAGACTAAAGTGGAAAGACTAAAGTGGACAGACTCTAGTGGAAAGACTGAAGTGGAAAGACTAAGTGGACAGACTAAAGCGGAAAGACTAAAGTGGAAAGACTAAGTGGACAGACAATAGTGGAAACACTATAGTGGAAAGACTGTAGTGGACAGAATAAAGTGGAGACTATAGTTGAAAGACTAAAGTGGAAAGACTAAAGTGGACAGAGAATAGTTGAAAGACTAAAGTGGACAGACTATAGTGGAAAGATTAAAGTGGACAGAGAATAGTGGAAAGACTAAAGTGGACAGACTATAGTGGAAAGACTAAAGTGTACAGACTAAAGTGGAAAGACTAAAGTGGAAAGACTAAAGTGGAAAGACTAAAGTGGACAGACTAAAGTGGACAGACTAAATTGGAAAGTCTAAAGTGGAAAGACTAAAGTGGACAGACTAAAGTGGAAAGACTAAAGTGGACAGAATGTAGTTTACAGAATAAAGTAGAGACTATAGTGGAAAGAATAAAGTGGACAGAGAATAGTGGAAAGACTAAAGTGGACAGACTATAGTGGAAAGACTAAATTGGACAGAAAAGTGAAGAGACTAAAGTGGACAAACTATAGTGGAAAGACTATAGTGGAAAGACTGTAGTAGACAGAATAAAGTGGAGACTATAGTGGAAAGAATAAAATGGAAAGACTAAAGTGGAAAGACTAAAATTGGACAGACTATAGTGGAAAGACTAAAGTGGACAAACTATAGTGGAAAGACTAAAGTGGACAGACTAAAGTGGAAAGACTAAAGTGGAAAGACTAAAGTGGACAGACGATAGTGGAAATGACTAAAGTGGAAAGACTAAAGTGGACAGACTAAAGTGGACAGACTAAAGTGGAAAGACTAAAGTGGACAGACTCTAGTGGAAAGACTGAAGTGGAAAGACTAAGTTGACAGAGTAAAGCGGGAAGACTAAAGTGGAAAGACTAAAGTGGACAGACTATAGTGGAAAGACTGAAGTGGAAAGACTCAGTGGACAAACCAAAGTGTACACACTGAAGTGGACAGAATAAAGTAGAAAGACTAAAGTGGAAAGACTAAAGTGGACAGACTATAGAAGAAAGACTATAGTGGAAAGACTGTAGTGGACAGAATAAAGTGGAGACTATAGTGGAAAAACTTAAGTGGAAAGACTAAAGTGGATAGAGAATAGTTGAAAGACTAAAGTGGACAGACTATGGTGGAAAGACTAAAGTGGAAAGACTCAGTGGACAAACCAAAGTGTACACACTGAAGTGGACAGAATAAAGTAGAAAGACTAAAGTGGAAAGACTAAAGTGGACAGACTATAGTGGAAAGACTAAAGTGGAAAGACTAAAGTGGTAAGACTAAAGTGGACAGACTATAGTGGTTTGACTGAAGTGGAAAGACTCAGTGGACAAACCAAAGTGTACACACTGAAGTGGACAGGATAAAGTGGAAAGACTAAAGTGGAATAACTAAAGTGGACAGACTATAGTGGAAAGACTAAAGTGGACAGACTAAAGTGGAAAGACTAAAGTGGAAAGACTAAGTGGACAGACTAAAGTGGAAACACTATAGTGGAAAGACTAAAGTGGACAGACTATAGTGGAAAGACTAAAGTGGAAAGACTAAAGTGGTAAGACTAAAGTGGACAGACTATAGTGGAAAGACTGAAGTGGAAAGACTCAGTGGACAAACCAAAGTGTACACACTGAAGTGGACAGAATAAAGTGGAAAGACTAAAGTGGAAAGACTAAAGTGGACAGACTATAGTGGAAAGACTAAAGTGGACAGACTAAAGTGGAAAGACTAAAGTGGAAAGACTAAAGTGGACAGACTGTAGTGGCAAGACTAAAGTGGACAGACTATAGTGGAAAGACTAAAGTGGACAGACTAAAGTGGAAAGATTTAAGTGAAAAGACTAAAGTGGACAGACTATAGTGGAAAGACAATAGTGGAAAGACTGTAGTGGACAGAATAAAGTGGAGACTATAGTGGAAAGACTAAAGTGGAAAGACTAAAGTGGACAGACTATAGTGGACAGACTATAGTGGAAAGACTGTAGTGGACAGAATAAAGTGGAGACTATAGTGGAAAAACTAAAGTGGACAGACTATAGTGGAAAGACTAAAGTTGACACACTAAAGTGGAAAGACTAAAGTGGAGAGACGATAGTGGAAATGACTAAAGTGGAAAGACTAAAGTGGACAGACTAAAGTGGAAAGACTAAAGTGGACAGACTCTAGTGGAAAGACTGAAGTGGAAAGACTAAGTGGACAGACCAAAGCGGGAAGACTAAAGTGGAAAGACTAAGTGGACAGACAATAGTGGAAACACTATAGTGGAAAGACTGTAGTGGACAGAATAAAGTGGAGACTATAGTTGAAAGACTAAAGTGGAAAGACTAAAGTGGACAGAGAATAGTGGAAAGACTAAAGTGGACAGACTATAGTGGAAAGATTAAAGTGGACAGAGAATAGTGGAAAGACTAAAGTGGACAGACTATAGTGGAAAGACTAAAGTGTACAGACTAAAGTGGAAAGACTAAAGTGGAAAGACTAAAGTGGAAAGACTAAAGTGGACAGACTAAAGTGGACAGACTAAAGTGGAAAGTCTAAAGTGGAAAGACTAAAGTGGACAGACTAAAGTGGAAAGACTAAAGTGGACAGAATGTAGTGGACAGAATAAAGTGGAGACTATAGTGGAAAGAATAAAGTGGACAGAGAATAGTGGAAAGACTAAAGTGGACAGACTATAGTGGAAAGACTAAATTGGACAGAAAAGTGAAAAGACTAAAGTGGACAAACTATAGTGGAAAGACTATAGTGGAAAGACTGTAGTAGACAGAATAAAGTGGAGACTATAGTGGAAAGACTAAAATGGAAAGTCTAAAGTGGAAAGACTAAAATTGGACAGACTATAGTGGAAAGACTAAAGTGGACAAACTATAGTGGAAAGACTAAAGTGGACGGACTAAAGTGGAAAGACTAAAGTGGAAAGACTAAAGTGGACAGACGATAGTGGAAATGACTAAAGTGGAAAGACTAAAGTGGACAGACTAAAGTGGACAGACTAAAGTGGAAAGACTAAAGTGGACAGACTCTAGTGGAAAGACTGAAGTGGAAAGACTAAGTTGACAGACTAAAGCGGAAAGACTAAAGTGGAAAGACTAAAGTGGACAGACTATAGTGGAAAGACTGAAGTGGAAAGACTCAGTGGACAAACCAAAGTGTACACACTGAAGTGGACAGAATAAAGTAGAAAGACTAAAGTGGAAAGACTAAAGTGGACAGACTATAGTGGAAAGACTATAGTGGAAAGACTGTAGTGGACAGAATAAAGTGGAGACTATAGTGGAAAAACTAAAGTGGACAGACTATGGTGGAAAGACTAAAGTGGACAGACTAAAGTGGAAAGACTAAAGTGGAAAGAATAAAGTGGACAGAGAATAGTTGAAAGACTAAAGTGGACAGACTATGGTGGAAAGACTAAAGTGGACAGACTAAAGTGGAAAGACTAAAGTGGAAAGACTAAAGTGGACAGACTATAGTGGAAAGACTGAAGTGGAAAGACTCAGTGGACAAACCAAAGTGTACACACTGAAGTGGACAGAATAAAGTAGAAAGACTAAAGTGGAAAGACTAAAGTGGACAGACTATAGTGGAAAGACTGTAGTGGACAGAATAAAGTGGAGAGTAAAAGACAGACTGAAGTGAAAAGACTATAGTGGAAAGACTAAAGTGGAAAGACTAAAGTGGAAAGACTAAAGTGGACAGACTATAGTGGAAAGACTATAGTGGAAAGACTGTAGTGGACAGAATAAAGTGGAGACTATAGTGGAAAAACTAAAGTGGAAAGACTAAAGTGGACAGAGAATAGTTGAAAGACTAAAGTGGACAGACTATGGTGGAAAGACTAAAGTGGACAGACTAAACTGGAAAGACTAAAGTGGAAAGACTAAAGTGGACAGACTATAGTGGAAAGACTGAAGTGGAAAGACTCAGTGGACAAACCAAAGTGTACACACTGAAGTGGACAGAATAAAGTAGAAAGACTAAAGTGGAAAGACTAAAGTGGACAGACTATAGTGGAAAGACTATAGTGGAAAGACTGTAATGGAAAGACTAAAGTGGACAGATAATAGTGGAAAGACTAAAGTGGACAGACTATAGTGGAAAGACTAAAGTGGACAGACTAAAGTAGAAAGACTAAAGTGGAAAGAATAAAGTGGACAGACTATAGTGGAAAGACTGTAGTGGACAGAATAAAGTGGAGAGTAAAAGACAGACTGAAGTGAAAGACTATAGTGGAAAGACTAAAGTGGAAAGACTAAAGTGGACAGTGTATAGTGGAAAGACTGAAGTGGAAAGACTAAAGTGGACAGACTATAGTGGAAAGACTAAAGTGGACAGACTAAAGTGGAAAAACTAAAGTGAACAGAGAATAGTGGAAAGACTAAAGTGGACAGACTATAGTGGAAAGACTAAAGTGTACAGACTAAAGTGGAAAGACTAAAGTGGAAAGACTAAAGTGGACAGACTAAAGTGGACGGACTAAAGTGGAAAGTTTAAAGTGGAAAGACTAAAGTGGACAGACTAAAGTGGAAAGACTAAAGTGGACAGACTGTAGTGGACAGAATAAAGTGGAGACTATAGTGGAATGAATAAAGTGGACAGAGAATAGTGGAAAGACTAAAGTGGACAGACTATAGTGGAAAGACTAAAGTGGACAGAAAAGTGAAAAGTCTAAAGTGGACGAACTATAGTGGAAAGACTATAGTGGAAAGACTGTAGTAGACAGAATAAAGTGGAGACTATAGTGGAAAGACTAAAATGGAAAGACTAAAGTGGAAAGACTAAAATTGGACAGACTATAGTGGAAAGACTAAAGTGGACAAACTATAGTGGAAAGACTAAAGTGGACAGACTAAAGTGGAAAGACTAAAGTGGAAAGACTAAAGTGGACAGACTAAAGTGGACAGACTAAAGTGGAAAGACAAAAGTGGACAGACTCTAGTGGAAAGACTGAAGTGGAAAGACTAAGTTGACAGACTAAAGCGGAAAGACTAAAGTGGAAAGACTAAAGTGGACAGACTATAGTGGAAAGACTGAAGTGGAAAGACTCAGTGGACAAACCAAAGTGTACACACTGAAGTGGACAGAATAAAGTAGAAAGACTAAAGTGGAAAGACTAAAGTGGACAGACTATAGTGGAAAGACTAAAGTGGAAAGACTAAAGTGGTAAGACTAAAGTGGACAGACTATAGTGGAAAGACTGAAGTGGAAAGACTCAGTGGACAAACCAAAGTGTACACACTGAAGTGGACAGAATAAAGTGGAAAGACTAAAGTGGAAAGACTAAAGTGGACAGACTATAGTGGAAAGACTAAAGTGGACAGACTAAAGTGGAAAGACTAAAGTGGAAAGACTAAGTGGACAGACTAAAGTGGAAACACTATAGTGGAAAGACTAAAGTGGACAGACTATAGTGGAAAGACTAAAGTGGAAAGACTAAAGTGCTAAGACTAAAGTGGACAGACTATAGTGGAAAGACTGAAGTGGAAAGACTCAGTGGACAAACCAAAGTGTACACACTGAAGTGGACAGAATAAAGTAGAAAGACTAAAGTGGAAAGACTAAAGTGGACAGACTATAGTGGAAAGACTAAAGTGGACAGACAAAAGTGGAAAGACTAAAGTGGAAAGACTAAAGTGGACAGACTATAGTGGAAAGACTAAAGTGGACGGACTATAGTGGAAAGACTAAAGTGGACAGACTAAAGTGGAAAGATTTAAGTGAAAAGACTAAAGTGGACAGACTATAGTGGAAAGACAATAGTGGAAAGACTGTAGTGGACAGAATAAAGTGGAGACTATAGTGGAAAGACTAAAGTGGAAAGACCAAAGTGGACAGACTATAGTGGAAAGACTATAGTGGAAAGACTGTAGTGGACAGAATAAAGTGGAGACTATAGTGGAAAGACTAAAGCGGACAGACTATAGTGGAAAGACTAAAGTTGACACACTAAAGTGGAAAGACTAAAGTGGACAGACGATAGTGGAAATGACTAAAGTGGAAAGACTAAAGTGGACAGACTAAAGTGGAAAGACTAAAGTGGACAGACTCTAGTGGAAAGACTGAAGTGGAAAGACTAAGTGGACAGACTAAAGCGGAAAGACTAAAGTGGAAAGACTAAGTGGACAGACTAAAGCGGAAAGACTAAAGTGGAAAGACTAAAGTAGAAAGACTAAAGTGGAAAGAATAAAGTGGACAGACTATAGTGGAAAGACTGTAGTGGACAGAATAAAGTGGAGAGTAAAAGACAGACTGAAGTGAAAAACTATAGTGGACAGAATAAAGTAGAAAGACTAAAGTGGACAGACTAAAGTGGAAAGACTAAAGTGGAAAGACTAAAGTGGACAGACTAAAGTGGACAGACTAAAGTGGAAAGACAAAAGTGGACAGACTCTAGTGGAAAGACTGAAGTGGAAAGACTAAGTTGACAGACTAAAGCGGAAAGACTAAAGTGGAAAGACTAAAGTGGACAGACTATAGTGGAAAGACTGAAGTGGAAAGACTCAGTGGACAAACCAAAGTGTACACACTGAAGTGGACAGAATAAAGTAGAAAGACTAAAGTGGAAAGACTAAAGTGGACAGACTATAGTGGAAAGACTAAAGTGGAAAGACTAAAGTGGTAAGACTAAAGTGGACAGACTATAGTGGAAAGACTGAAGTGGAAAGACTCAGTGGACAAACCAAAGTGTACACACTGAAGTGGACAGAATAAAGTGGAAAGACTAAAGTCGAAAGACTAAAGTGGACAGACTATAGTGGAAAGACTAAAGTGGACAGACTAAAGTGGAAAGACTAAAGTGGAAAGACTAAGTGGACAGACTAAAGTGGAAACACTATAGTGGAAAGACTAAAGTGGACAGACTATAGTGGAAAGACTAAAGTGGAAAGACTAAAGTGGTAAGACTAAAGTGGACAGACTATAGTGGAAAGACTGAAGTGGAAAGACTCAGTGGACAAACCAAAGTGTACACACTGAAGTGGACAGAATAAAGTGGAAAGACTAAAGTGGAAAGACTAAAGTGGACAGACTATAGTGGAAAGACTAAAGTGGACAGACTAAAGTGGAAAGACTAAAGTGGAAAGACTAAAGTGGACAGACTATAGTGGAAAGACTAAAGTGGACAGACTATAGTGGAAAGACTATAGTGGAAAGACTGTAATGGAAAGACTAAAGTGGACAGATAATAGTGGAAAGACTAAAGTGGACAGACTATAGTGGAAAGACTAAAGTGGACAGACTAAAGTAGAAAGACTAAAGTGGAAAGAATAAAGTGGACAGACTATAGTGGAAAGACTGTAGTGGACAGAATAAAGTGGAGAGTAAAAGACAGACTGAAGTGAAAGACTATAGTGGAAAGACTAAAGTGGAAAGACTAAAGTGGACAGTGTATAGTGGAAAGACTGAAGTGGAAAGACTAAAGTGGACAGACTATAGTGGAAAGACTAAAGTGGACAGACTAAAGTGGAAAAACTAAAGTGAACAGAGAATAGTGGAAAGACTAAAGTGGACAGACTATAGTGGAAAGACTAAAGTGTACAGACTAAAGTGGAAAGACTAAAGTGGAAAGACTAAAGTGGACAGACTAAAGTGGACGGACTAAAGTGGAAAGTTTAAAGTGGAAAGACTAAAGTGGACAGACTAAAGTGGAAAGACTAAAGTGGACAGACTGTAGTGGACAGAATAAAGTGGAGACTATTCTGGAATGAATAAAGTGGACAGAGAATAGTGGAAAGACTAAAGTGGACAGACTATAGTGGAAAGACTAAAGTGGACAGAAAAGTGAAAAGTCTAAAGTGGACGAACTATAGTGGAAAGACTATAGTGGAAAGACTGTAGTAGACAGAATAAAGTGGAGACTATAGTGGAAAGACTAAAATGGAAAGACTAAAGTGGAAAGACTAAAATTGGACAGACTATAGTGGAAAGACTAAAGTGGACAAACTATAGTGGAAAGACTAAAGTGGACAGACTAAAGTGGAAAGACTAAAGTGGAAAGACTAAAGTGGACAGACTAAAGTGGACAGACTAAAGTGGAAAGACAAAAGTGGACAGACTCTAGTGGAAAGACTGAAGTGGAAAGACTAAGTTGACAGACTAAAGCGGAAAGACTAAAGTGGAAAGACTAAAGTGGACAGACTATAGTGGAAAGACTGAAGTGGAAAGACTCAGTGGACAAACCAAAGTGTACACACTGAAGTGGACAGAATAAAGTAGAAAGACTAAAGTGGAAAGACTAAAGTGGACAGACTATAGTGGAAAGACTAAAGTGGAAAGACTAAAGTGGTAAGACTAAAGTGGACAGACTATAGTGGAAAGACTGAAGTGGAAAGACTCAGTGGACAAACCAAAGTGTACACACTGAAGTGGACAGAATAAAGTGGAAAGACTAAAGTGGAAAGACTAAAGTGGACAGACTATAGTGGAAAGACTAAAGTGGACAGACTAAAGTGGAAAGACTAAAGTGGAAAGACTAAGTGGACAGACTAAAGTGGAAACACTATAGTGGAAAGACTAAAGTGGACAGACTATAGTGGAAAGACTAAAGTGGAAAGATTAAAGTGCTAAGACTAAAGTGGACAGACTATAGTGGAAAGACTGAAGTGGAAAGACTCAGTGGACAAACCAAAGTGTACACACTGAAGTGGACAGAATAAAGTAGAAAGACTAAAGTGGAAAGACTAAAGTGGACAGACTATAGTGGAAAGACTAAAGTGGACAGACAAAAGTGGAAAGACTAAAGTGGAAAGACTAAAGTGGACAGACTATAGTGGAAAGACTAAAGTGGACGGACTATAGTGGAAAGACTAAAGTGGACAGACTAAAGTGGAAAGATTTAAGTGAAAAGACTAAAGTGGACAGACTATAGTGGAAAGACAATAGTGGAAAGACTGTAATGGACAGAATAAAGTGGAGACTATAGTGGAAAGACTAAAGTGGAAAGACCAAAGTGGACAGACTATAGTGGAAAGACTATAGTGGAAAGACTGTAGTGGACAGAATAAAGTGGAGACTATAGTGGAAAGACTAAAGCGGACAGACTATAGTGGAAAGACTAAAGTTGACACACTAAAGTGGAAAGACTAAAGTGGACAGACGATAGTGGAAATGACTAAAGTGGAAAGACTAAAGTGGACAGACTAAAGTGGAAAGACTAAAGTGGACAGACTCTAGTGGAAAGACTGAAGTGGAAAGACTAAGTGGACAGACTAAAGCGGAAAGACTAAAGTGGAAAGACTAAGTGGACAGACTAAAGCGGAAAGACTAAAGTGGAAAGACTAAAGTAGAAAGACTAAAGTGGAAAGAATAAAGTGGACAGACTATAGTGGAAAGACTGTAGTGGACAGAATAAAGTGGAGAGTAAAAGACAGACTGAAGTGAAAAACTATAGTGGACAGAATAAAGTAGAAAGACTAAAGTGGACAGACTAAAGTGGAAAGACTAAAGTGGAAAGACTAAAGTGGACAGACTAAAGTGGACAGACTAAAGTGGAAAGACAAAAGTGGACAGACTCTAGTGGAAAGACTGAAGTGGAAAGACTAAGTTGACAGACTAAAGCGGAAAGACTAAAGTGGAAAGACTAAAGTGGACAGACTATAGTGGAAAGACTGAAGTGGAAAGACTCAGTGGACAAACCAAAGTGTACACACTGAAGTGGACAGAATAAAGTAGAAAGACTAAAGTGGAAAGACTAAAGTGGACAGACTATAGTGGAAAGACTAAAGTGGAAAGACTAAAGTGGTAAGACTAAAGTGGACAGACTATAGTGGAAAGACTGAAGTGGAAAGACTCAGTGGACAAACCAAAGTGTACACACTGAAGTGGACAGAATAAAGTGGAAAGACTAAAGTCGAAAGACTAAAGTGGACAGACTACAGTGGAAAGACTAAAGTGGACAGACTAAAGTGGAAAGACTAAAGTGGAAAGACTAAGTGGACAGACTAAAGTGGAAACACTATAGTGGAAAGACTAAAGTGGACAGACTATAGTGGAAAGACTAAAGTGGAAAGACTAAAGTGGTAAGACTAAAGTGGACAGACTATAGTGGAAAGACTGAAGTGGAAAGACTCAGTGGACAAACCAAAGTGTACACACTGAAGTGGACAGAATAAAGTGGAAAGACTAAAGTGGAAAGACTAAAGTGGACAGACTATAGTGGAAAGACTAAAGTGGACAGACTAAAGTGGAAAGACTAAAGTGGAAAGACTAAAGTGGACAGACTATAGTGGAAAGACTAAAGTGGAAAGACTAAAGTGGACAGACTATAGTGGAAAGACTATAGTGGAAAGACTGTAGTGGACAGAATAAAGTGGAGACTATAGTGGAAAGACTAAAGTGGACAGACTATAGTGGAAAGACTAAAGTTGACACACTAAAGTGGAAAGACTAAAGTGGACAGACGATAGTGGAAATGACTAAAGTGGAAAGACTAAAGTGGACAGACTAAAGTGGAAAGATTTAAGTGAAAAGACTAAAGTGGACAGACTATAGTGGAAAGACAATAGTGGAAAGACTGTAGTGGACAGAATAAAGTGGAGACTATAGTGGAAAGACTAAAGTGGAAAGACTAAAGTGGACAGACTATAGTGGAAAGACTATAGTGGAAAGACTGTAGTGGACAGAATAAAGTGGAGACTATAGTGGAAAGACTAAAGTGGACAGACTATAGTGGAAAGACTAAAGTTGACACACTAAAGTGGAAAGACTAAAGTGGACAGACGATAGTGGAAATGACTAAAGTGGAAAGACTAAAGTGGACAGACTAAAGTGGAAAGACTAAAGTGGACAGACTCTAGTGGAAAGACTGAAGTGGAAAGACTAAGTGGACAGACTAAAGCGGAAAGACTAAAGTGGAAAGACTAAGTGGACAGACAATAGTGGAAACACTATAGTGGAAAGACTGTAGTGGACAGAATAAAGTGGAGACTATAGTTGAAAGACTAAAGTGGAAAGACTAAAGTGGACAGAGAATAGTGGAAAGACTAAAGTGGACAGACTATAGTGGAAAGATTAAAGTGGACAGAGAATAGTGGAAAGATTAAAGTGGACAGACTATAGTGGAAAGACTAAAGTGTACAGACTAAAGTGGAAAGACTAAAGTGGAAAGACTAAAGTGGAAAGACTAAAGTGGACAGACTAAAGTGGACAGACTAAAGTGGAAAGTCTAAAGTGGAAAGACTAAAGTGGACAGACTAAAGTGGAAAGACTAAAGTGGACAGAATGTAGTTTACAGAATAAAGTGGAGACTATAGTGGAAAGAATAAAGTGGATAGAGAATAGTGGAAAGACTAAAGTGGACAGACTATAGTGGAAAGACTAAATTGGACTGAAAAGTGAAAAGACTAAAGTGGACAAACTATAGTGGAAAGACTATAGTGGAAAGACTGTAGTAGACAGAATAAAGTGGAGACTATAGTGGAAAGACTAAAATGGAAAGACTAAAGTGGAAAGACTAAAATTGGACAGACTATAGTGGAAAGACTAAAGTGGACAAACTATAGTGGAAAGACTAAAGTGGACAGACTAAAGTGGAAAGACTAAAGTGGAAAGACTAAAGTGGACAGACGATAGTGGAAATGACTAAAGTGGAAAGACTAAAGTGGACAGACTAAAGTGGACAGACTAAAGTGGAAAGACTAAAGTGGACAGACTCTAGTGGAAAGACTAAAGTGGAAAGACTAAGTTGACAGACTAAAGCGGAAAGACTAAAGTGGAAAGACTAAAGTGGACAGACTATAGTGGAAAGACTGAAGTGGAAAGACTCAGTGGACAAACCAAAGTGTACACACTGAAGTGGACAGAATAAAGTAGAAAGACTAAAGTGGAAAGACTAAAGTGGACAGACTATAGTGGAAAGACTATAGTGGAAAGACTGTAGTGGACAGAATAAAGTGGAGACTATAGTGGAAAAACTAAAGTGGAAAGACTAAAGTGGATAGAGAATAGTTGAAAGACTAAAGTGGACAGACTATGGTGGAAAGACTAAAGTGGAAAGACTCAGTGGACAAACCAAAGTGTACACACTGAAGTGGACAGAATAAAGTAGAAAGACTAAAGTGGAAAGACTAAAGTGGACAGACTATAGTGGAAAGACTAAAGTGGAAAGACTAAAGTGGTAAGACTAAAGTGGACAGACTATAGTGGTTTGACTGAAATGGAAAGACTCAGTGGACAAACCAAAGTGTACACACTGAAGTGGACAGAATAAAGTGGAAAGACTAAAGTGGAAAGACTAAAGTGGACAGACTATAGTGGAAAGACTAAAGTGGACAGACTAAAGTGGAAAGATTAAAGTGGAAAGACTAAGTGGACAGACTAAAGTGGAAACACTATAGTGGAAAGACTAAAGTGGACAGACTATAGTGGAAAGACTAAAGTGGAAAGACTAAAGTGGTAAGACTAAAGTGGACAGACTATAGTGGAAAGACTGAAGTGGAAAGACTCAGTGGACAAACCAAAGTGTACACACTGAAGTGGACAGAATAAAGTGGAAAGACTAAAGTGGAAAGACGAAAGTGGACAGACTATAGTGGAAAGACTAAAGTGGACAGACTAAAGTGGAAAGACTAAAGTGGAAAGACTAAAGTGGACAGACTATAGTGGAAAGACTAAAGTGGACAGACTATAGTGGAAAGACTAAAGTGGACAGACTAAAGTGGAAAGATTTAAGTGAAAAGACTAAAGTGGACAGACTATAGTGGAAAGACAATAGTGGAAAGACTGTAGTGGACAGAATAAAGTGGAGACTATAGTGGAAAGACTAAAGTGGAAAGACTAAAGTGGACAGACTATAGTGGAAAGACTATAGTGGAAAGACTGTAGTGGACAGAATAAAGTGGAGACTATAGTGGAAAGACTAAAGTGGACAGACTATAGTGGAAAGACTAAAGTTGACACACTAAAGTGGAAAGACTAAAGTGGACAGACGATAGTGGAAATGACTAAAGTGGAAAGACTAAAGTGGACAGACTAAAGTGGAAAGACTAAAGTGGACAGACTCTAGTGGAAAGACTGAAGTGGAAAGACTAAGTGGACAGACTAAAGCAGAAAGACTAAAGTGGAAAGACTAAGTGGACAGACAATAGTGGAAACACTATAGTGGAAAGACTGTAGTGGACAGAATAAAGTGGAGACTATAGTTGAAAGACTAAAGTGGAAAGACTAAAGTGGACAGAGAATAGTGGAAAGACTAAAGTGGACAGACTATAGTGGAAAGATTAAAGTGGACAGAGAATAGTGGAAAGACTAAAGTGGACAGACTATAGTGGAAAGACTAAAGTGTACAGACTAAAGTGGAAAGACTAAAGTGGAAAGTCTAAAGTGGAAAGACTAAAGTGGACAGACTAAAGTGGAAAGACTAAAGTGGACAGAATGTAGTTTACAGAATAAAGTGGAGACTATAGTGGAAAGAATAAAGTGGACAGAGAATAGTGGAAAGACTAAAGTGGACAGACTATAGTGGAAAGACTAAATTGGACAGAAAAGTGAAAAGACTAAAGTGGACAAACTATAGTGGAAAGACTATAGTGGAAAGACTGTAGTAGACAGAATAAAGTGGAGACTATAGTGGAAAGACTAAAATGGAAAGACTAAAGTGGAAAGACTAAAATTGGACAGACTATAGTGGAAAGACTAAAGTGGACAAACTATAGTGGAAAGACTAAAGTGGACAGACTAAAGTGGAAAGACTAAAGTGGAAAGACTAAAGTGGACAGACGATAGTGGAAATGACTAAAGTGGAAAGACTAAAGTGGACAGATTAAAGTGGACAGACTAAAGTGGAAAGACTAAAGTGGACAGACTCTAGTGGAAAGACTGAAGTGGAAAGACTAAGTTGACAGACTAAAGCGGAAAGACTAAAGTGGAAAGACTAAAGTGGACAGACTATAGTGGAAAGACTGAAGTGGAAAGACTCAGTGGACAAACCAAATTGTACACACTGAAGTGGGCAGAATAAAGTAGAAAGACTAAAGTGGAAAGACTAAAGTGGACAGACTATAGTGGAAAGACTATAGTGGAAAGACTGTAGTGGACAGAATAAAGTGGAGACTATAGTGGAAAAACTAAAGTGGAAAGACTAAAGTGGATAGAGAATAGTTGAAAGACTAAAGTGGACAGACTATATTGGAAAGACTAAAGTGGAAAGACTCAGTGGACAAACCAAAGTGTACACACTGAAGTGGACAGAATAAAGTAGAAAGACTAAAGTGGAAAGACTAAAGTGGACAGACTATAGTGGAAAGACTAAAGTGGAAAGACTAAAGTGGTAAGACTAAAGTGGACAGACTATAGTGGTTTGACTGAAGTGGAAAGACTCAGTGGACAAACCAAATCGTACACACTGAAGTGGACAGAATAAAGTGGAAAGACTAAAGTGGAAAGACTAAAGTGGACAGACTATAGTGGAAAGACTAAAGTGGACGGACTAAAGTGGAAAGACTAAAGTGGAAAGACTAAGTGGACAGACTAAAGTGGAAACACTATAGTGGAAAGACTAAAGTGGACAGACTATAGTGGAAAGACTAAAGTGGAAAGACTAAAGTGGTAAGACTAAAGTGGACAGACTATAGTGGAAAGACTGAAGTGGAAAGACTCAGTGGACAAACCAAAGTGTACACACTGAAGTGGACAGAATAAAGTGGAAAGACTAAAGTGGAAAGACTAAAAAAAGACTTTGCGGCGCGCCTCAGGGGACGAAGCTTGGACCAATGATTTTTCTTATAGTTTTTAATCGAGTTTTAAAAAGTCTGTTGAATCGTTATAAGTTCGCTGACGACCTGTCCAGTCTCGCGCTACGAATTTTATCGTCACAGTCGACCCAGCCTCCACTCTCACAGATATTTTCTACACTGACGCGTGACCTTGATGATGTTAAGTTAACAGTAAGCCTACCTAAAAGTGTTGTAATGAGAGTGTCGTTTTTAAAGCGTCAATTGCCACCTGTTGAAGATATCGGCCTCACTGTTCAGGACAAGGTTAAAATCCTTGGCGTTACAGTTGAGAGCGACCTGAAATGGCAATCCCACGTCATGGCCATAGTTCAGAAATGCGCTCTGTTATTACGGTCGTTTGCCGCGTTACGTCGATTCGCGATTCCTCCCAAGCAACTGAGGTCTATTTTCTGTACTTACATTAGGCCAAATGCGGAATACGCTTGCCCGGTGTGGCACCCTGGCCTCACCTCGACTCTGAGTGATAAGCTCGAGGGTATCCAAAAGCGAGCGTGCAAAATCATTTTAGGGGCCCAGTATGTTTCATATGAAGATAGTCTTAGTGTATTATGTCTACCGACCCTTAAAGAAAGAAGACATGCCCTGACGATGGAATTTGGGTTCAAATGTCTGTCGTCTGAAACTCACAGAGATATTTTGCCTGAATATGTGCCAGATTTACGACCGAAGCCCTGTACTAGGCAGTTTACACGGTCAATCGGTCTTCCAAAGCTAAGCCTGCCACCTGTAAATTCGACTGACCGGTACTTGTCTTCACTTGTACCTTATTTTGTACGTAACTTTAATTCCTGAGGCTGTTTTTTAAGTGTGTTGTAAATAAGTATATTAACATGTAATTGACTATCCGAAGCTAGCGTGTTTCTTATGCTATTATGGAGAATAAAGGAATTATTATTATTATTTATTATTATTAAAGTGGAGAGACTATAGTGGAAAGACTAAAGTGGACAGACTAAAGTGGAAAGACTAAAGTGGAAAGACTAAAGTGGACAGACTATAGTGGAAAGACTAAAGTGGACAGACTATAGTGGAAAGTTTAAAGTGGACAGACTAAAGTGGAAAGATTTAAGTGAAAAGACTAAAGTGGACAGACTATAGTGGAAAGACAATAGTGGAAAGACTGTAGTGGACAGAATAAAGTGGAGACTATAGTGGAAAGACTAAAGTGGAAAGACTAAAGTGGACAGACTATAGTGGAAAGACTATAGTGGAAAGACTGTAGTGGACAGAATAAAGTGGAGACTATAGTGGAAAGACTAAAGTGGACAGACTATAGTGGAAAGACTAAAGTTGACACACTAAAGTGGAAAGACTAAAGTGGACAGACGATAGTGGAAATGACTAAAGTGGAACGACTAAAGTGGACAGACTAAAGTGGAAAGAATAAAGTGGACAGACTCTAGTGGAAAGACTGAAGTGGAAAGACTAAGTGGACAGACTAAAGCGGAAAGACTAAAGTGGAAAGACTAAGTGGACAGACAATAGTGGAAACACTATAGTGGAAAGACTGTAGTGGACAGAATAAAGTGGAGACTATAGTTGAAAGACTAAAGTGGAAAGACTAAAGTGGACAGAGAATAGTGGAAAGACTAAAGTGGACAGACTATAGTGGAAAGATTAAAGTGGACAGAGAATAGTGGAAAGACTGTAGTGGACAGAATAAAGTGGAGAGTAAAAGACAGACTGAAGTGAAAAACTATAGTGGACAGAATAAAGTAGAAAGACTAAAGTGGACAGACTAAAGTGGAAAGACTAAAGTGGAAAGACTAAAGTGGACAGACTAAAGTGGACAGACTAAAGTGGAAAGACAAAAGTGGACAGACTCTAGTGGAAAGACTGAAGTGGAAAGACTAAGTTGACAGACTAAAGCGGAAAGACTAAAGTGGAAAGACTAAAGTGGACAGACTATAGTGGAAAGACTGAAGTGGAAAGACTCAGTGGACAAACCAAAGTGTACACACTGAAGTGGACAGAATAAAGTAGAAAGACTAAAGTGGAAAGACTAAAGTGGACAGACTATAGTGGAAAGACTAAAGTGGAAAGACTAAAGTGGTAAGACTAAAGTGGACAGACTATAGTGGAAAGACTGAAGTGGAAAGACTCAGTGGACAAACCAAAGTGTACACACTGAAGTGGACAGAATAAAGTGGAAAGACTAAAGTCGAAAGACTAAAGTGGACAGACTATAGTGGAAAGACTAAAGTGGACAGACTAAAGTGGAAAGACTAAAGTGGAAAGACTAAGTGGACAGACTAAAGTGGAAACACTATAGTGGAAAGACTAAAGTGGACAGACTATAGTGGAAAGACTAAAGTGGAAAGACTAAAGTGGTAAGACTAAAGTGGACAGACTATAGTGGAAAGACTGAAGTGGAAAGACTCAGTGGACAAACCAAAGTGTACACACTGAAGTGGACAGAATAAAGTGGAAAGACTAAAGTGGAAAGACTAAAGTGGACAGACTATAGTGGAAAGACTAAAGTGGACAGACTAAAGTGGAAAGACTAAAGTGGAAAGACTAAAGTGGACAGACTATAGTGGAAAGACTAAAGTGGACAGACTAAAGTGGAAAGACTAAAGTGGAAAGACTAAAGTGGACAGACGATAGTGGAAATGACTAAAGTGGAAAGACTAAAGTGGACAGACTGAAGTGGAAAGACTAAGTGGAAAGAATAAAGTGGACAGAGAATAGAGGAAAGACTAAAGTGGACAGACTATAGTGGAAAGACTAAATTGGACAGAAAAGTGAAAAGACTAAAGTGGACAAACTATAGTGGAAAGACTATAGTGGAAAGACTGTAGTAGACAGAATAAAGTGGAGACTATAGTGGAAAGACTAAAATGGAAAGACTAAAGTGGAAAGACTAAAATTGGACAGACTATAGTGGAAAGAATAAAGTGGACAAACTATAGTGGAAAGACTAAAGTGGACAGACTAAAGTGGAAAGACTAAAGTGGAAAGACTAAAGTGGACAGACGATAGTGGAAATGACTAAAGTGGAAAGACTAAAGTGGACAGACTAAAGTGGACAGACTAAAGTGGAAAGACTAAAGTGGACAGACTCTAGTGGAAAAACTGAAGTGGAAAGACTAAGTTGACAGACTAAAGCGGAAAGACTAAAGTGGAAAGACTAAAGTGGACAGACTATAGTGGAAAGACTGAAGTGGAAAGACTCAGTGGACAAACCAAAGTGTACACACTGAAGTGGACAGAATAAAGTAGAAAGACTAAAGTGGAAAGACTAAAGTGGACAGACTATAGTGGAAAGACTAAAGTGGGAAGACTATAGTGGAAAGACTAAAGTGGACAGACTATAGTGGAAAGACTAAAGTTGACACACTAAAGTGGAAAGACTAAAGTGGACAGACGATAGTGGAAATGACTAAAGTGGAAAGACTAAAGTGGACAGACTAAAGTGGAAAGACTAAAGTGGACAGACTCTAGTGGAAAGACTGAAGTGGAAAGACTAAGTGGACAGACTAAAGCGGAAAGACTAAAGTGTAAAGACTAAGTGGACAGACAATAGTGGAAACACTATAGTGGAAAGACTGTAGTGGACAGAATAAAGTGGAGACTATAGTTGAAAGACTAAAGTGGAAAGACTAAAGTGGACAGAGAATAGTGGAAAGACTAAAGTGGACAGACTATAGTGGAAAGATTAAAGTGGACAGAGAATAGTGGAAAGACTAAAGTGGACAGACTATAGATGAAAGACTAAAGTGTACAGACTAAAGTGGAAAGACTAAAGTGGAAAGACTAAAGTGGAAAGACTAAAGTGGACAGACTAAAGTGGACAGACTAAAGTGGAAAGTCTAAAGTGGAAAGACTAAAGTGGACAGACTAAAGTGGAAAGAATAAAGTGGACAGACTCTAGTGGAAAGACTGAAGTGGAAAGACTAAGTGGACAGACTAAAGCGGAAAGACTAAAGTGGAAAGACTAAGTGGACAGACAATAGTGGAAAGACTGTAGTGGACAGAATAAAGTGGAGACTATAGTTGAAAGACTAAAGTGGAAAGACTAAAGTGGACAGAGAATAGTGGAAAGACTAAAGTGGACAGACTATAGTGGAAAGATTAAAGTGGACAGAGAATAGTGGAAAGACTAAAGTGGACAGACTATAGTGGAAAGACTAAAGTGTACAGACTAAAGTGGAAAGACTAAAGTGGAAAGACTAAAGTGGAAAGACTAAAGTGGACAGACTAAAGTGGACAGACTAAAGTGGAAAGTCTAAAGTGGAAAGACTAAAGTGGACAGACTAAAGTGGAAAGACTAAAGTGGACAGAATGTAGTGGACAGAATAAAGTGGAGACTATAGTGGAAAGAATAAAGTGGACAGAGAATAGTGGAAAGACTAAAGTGGACAGACTATAGTGGAAAGACTAAATTGGACAGAAAAGTGAAAAGACTAAAGTGGACAAACTATAGTGGAAAGACTATAGTGGAAAGACTGTAGTAGACAGAATAAAGTGGAGACTATAGTGGAAAGACTAAAATGGAAAGACTAAAGTGGAAAGACTAAAATTGGACAGACTATAGTGGAAAGACTAAAGTGGACAAACTATAGTGGAAAGACTAAAGTGGACAGACTAAAGTGGAAAGACTAAAGTGGACAGACGATAGTGGAAATGACTAAAGTGGAAAGACTAAAGTGGACAGACTAAAGTGGACAGACTAAAGTGGAAAGACTAAAGTGGACAGACTCTAGTGGAAAGACTGAAGTGGAAAGACTAAGTTGACAGACTAAAGCGGAAAGACTAAAGTGGAAAGACTAAAGTGGACAGACTATAGTGGAAAGACTGAAGTGGAAAGACTCAGTGGACAAACCAAAGTGTACACACTGAAGTGGACAGAATAAAGTAGAAAGACTAAAGTGGAAAGACTAAAGTGGACAGACTATAGTGGAAAGACTATAGTGGAAAGACTGTAGTGGACAGAATAAAGTGGAGACTATAGTGGAAAAACTAAAGTGGAAAGACTAAAGTGGATAGAGAATAGTTGAAAGACTAAAGTGGACAGACTATGGTGGAAAGACTAAAGTGGACAGACTAAAGTGGAAAGACTAAAGTGGAAAGAATAAAGTGAACAGACTATAGTGGAAAGACTGTAGTGGACAGAATAAAGTGGAGAGTAAAAGACAGACTGAAGTGAAAAGACTATAGTGGAAAGACTAAAGTGGAAAGACTAAAGTGGACAGACTATAGTGGAAAGACTGAAGTGGAAAGACTCAGTGGACAAACCAAAGTGTACACACTGAAGTGGACAGAATAAAGTGGAAAGACTAAAGTGGACAGACTATAGTGGAAAGACTAAAGTGGACAGACTAAAGTGGAAAGACTAAAGAGGAAAGACTAAAGTGGACAGACTATAGTGGAAAGACTAAAGTGGAAAGACTAAAGTGGAAAGAATAAAGTTGAAAGAATAAAGTGGACAGACTATAGTGGAAAGACTGTAGTGGAAAGAATAAAGTGGAGAGTAAAAGACAGACTGAAGTGAAAAGACTATAGTGGAAAGACTAAAGTGGAAAGACTAAAGTGGACAGACTATAGTGGAAAGACTGAAGTGGAAAGACTAAAGTGGACAGACTATAGTGGAAAGACTGAAGTGGAAAGACTAAAGTGGACAGACTATAGTGGAAAGACTATAGTGGTAAGACTGTAGTGGACAGAATAAAGTGGAGACTATAGTGGAAAGACTAAAGTGGAAAGACTAAAGTGGACAGACGATAGTGGAAATGACTAAAGTGGAAAGACTAAAGTGGACAGACTAAAGTGGACAGACTAAAGTGGAAAGACTAAAGTGGACAGACTCTAGTGGAAAGACTGAAGTGGAAAGACTAAGTTGACAGACTAAAGCGGAAAGACTAAAGTGGAAAGACTAAAGTGGACAGACTATAGTGGAAAGACTGAAGTGGAAAGACTCAGTGGACAAACCAAAGTGTACACACTGAAGTGGACAGAATAAAGTAGAAAGACTAAAGTGGAAAGACTAAAGTGGACAGACTATAGTGGAAAGACTATAGTGGAAAGACTGTAGTGGACAGAATAAAGTGGAGACTATAGTGGAAAAACTAAAGTGGAAAGACTAAAGTGGATAGAGAATAGTTGAAAGACTAAAGTGGACAGACTATGGTGGAAAGACTAAAGTGGACAGACTAAAGTGGAAAGACTAAAGTGGAAAGAATAAAGTGGACAGACTATAGTGGAAAGACTGTAGTGGACAGAATAAAGTGGAGAGTAAAAGACAGACTGAAGTGAAAAGACTATAGTGGAAAGACTAAAGTGGAAAGACTAAAGTGGACAGACTATAGTGGAAAGACTGAAGTGGAAAGACTCAGTGGACAAACCAAAGTGTACACACTGAAGTTGACAGAATAAAGTGGAAAGACTAAAGTGGACAGACTATAGTGGAAAGACTAAAGTGGACAGACTAAACTGGAAAGACTAAAGAGGAAAGACTAAAGTGGACAGACTATAGTGGAAAGACTAAAGTGGAAAGACTAAAGTGGAAAGAATAAAGTTGAAAGAATAAAGTGGACAGACTATAGTGGAAAGACTGTAGTGGAAAGAATAAAGTGGAGAGTAAAAGACAGACTGAAGTGAAAAGACTATAGTGGAAAGACTAAAGTGGAAAGACTAAAGTGGACAGACTATAGTGGAAAGACTGAAGTGGAAAGACTAAAGTGGAAAGATTTAAGTGAAAAGACTAAAGTGGACAGACTATAGTGGAAAGACAATAGTGGAAAGACTGTAGTGGACAGAATAAAGTGGAGACTATAGTGGAAAGACTAAAGTGGAAAGACTAAAGTGGACAGACTATAGTGGAAAGACTATAGTGGAAAGACTGTAGTGGACAGAATAAAGCGGAAAGGCTAAAGTGGAAAGACTAAGTGGACAGACAATAGTGGAAACACTATAGTGGAAAGACTGTAGTGGACAGAATAAAGTGGAGACTATAGTTGAAAGACTAAAGTGGAAAGACTAAAGTGGACAGAGAATAGTGGAAAGACTAAAGTGGACAGACTATAGTGGAAAGATTAAAGTGGACAGACTATAGTGGAAAGACTAAAGTGGACAGACTAAAGTGGAAAGACTAAAGTGGAAAGACTAAAGTGGACAGACTATAGTGGAAAGACTAAAGTGGGAAGACTATAGTGGAAAGACTAAAGTGGACAGACTAAAGTGGAAAGATTTAAGTGAAAAGACTAAAGTGGACAGACTATAGTGGAAAGACAATAGTGGAAAGACTGTAGTGGACAGAATAAAGTGGAGACTATAGTGGAAAGACTAAAGTGGAAAGACTAAAGTGGACAGACTATAGTGGAAAGACTAAAGTGGACAGACTAAAGTGGAAAGACTAAAGTGGAAAGACTAAAGTGGACAGACTATAGTGGAAAGACTAAAGTGGGAAGACTATAGTGGAAAGACTAAAGTGGACAGACTAAAGTGGAAAGATTTAAGTGAAAAGACTAAAGTGGACAGACTATAGTGGAAAGACAATAGTGGAAAGACTGTAGTGGACAGAATAAAGTGGAGACTATAGTGGAAAGACTAAAGTGGAAAGACTAAAGTGGACAGACTATAGTGGAAAGACTGTAGTGGACAGAATAAAGCGGAAAGACTAAAGTGGAAAGACTAAGTGGACAGACAATAGTGGAAACACTATAGTGGAAAGACTGTAGTGGAAAGAATAAAGTGGAGACTATAGTTGAAAGACTAAAGCGGAAAGACTAAAGTGGAAAGACTAAAGTAGAAAGACTAAAGTGGAAAGAATAAAGTGGACAGACTATAGTGGAAAGACTGTAGTGGACAGAATAAAGTGGAGAGTAAAAGACAGACTGAAGTGAAAGACTATAGTGGACAGAATAAAGTAGAAAGACTAAAGTGGACAGACTAAAGTGGAAAGACTAAAGTGGAAAGACTAAAGTGGACAGACTAAAGTGGACAGACTAAAGTGGAAAGACAAAAGTGGACAGACTCTAGTGGAAAGACTGAAGTGGAAAGACTAAGTTGACAGACTAAAGCGGAAAGACTAAAGTGGAAAGACTAAAGTGGACAGACTATAGTGGAAAGACTGAAGTGGAAAGACTCAGTGGACAAACCAAAGTGTACACACTGAAGTGGACAGAATAAAGTAGAAAGACTAAAGTGGAAAGACTAAAGTGGACAGACTATAGTGGAAAGACTAAAGTGGAAAGACTAAAGTGGTAAGACTAAAGTGGACAGACTATAGTGGAAAGACTGAAGTGGAAAGACTCAGTGGACAAACCAAAGTGTACACACTGAAGTGGACAGAATAAAGTGGAAAGACTAAAGTGGAAAGACTAAAGTGGACAGACTATAGTGGAAAGACTAAAGTGGACAGACTAAAGTGGAAAGACTAAAGTGGAAAGACTAAGTGGACAGACTAAAGTGGAAACACTATAGTTGAAAGACTAAAGTGGACAGACTATAGTGGAAAGACTAAAGTGGACAGACTATAGTGGAAAGACTAAAGTTGACACACTAAAGTGGAAAGACTAAAGTGGACAGACGATAGTGGAAATGACTAAAGTGGAAAGACTAAAGTGGACAGACTAAAGTGGAAAGACTAAAGTGGACAGACTCTAGTGGAAAGACTGAAGTGGAAAGACTAAGTGGACAGACTAAAGCGGAAAGACTAAAGTGGAAAGACTAAGTGGACAGAGTAAAGCGGAAAGACTAAAGTGGAAAGACTAAAGTAGAAAGACTAAAGTGGAAAGAATAAAGTGGACAGACTATAGTGGAAAGACTGTAGTGGACAGAATAAAGTGGAGAGTAAAAGACAGACTGAAGTGAAAGACTATAGTGGACAGAATAAAGTAGAAAGACTAAAGTGGACAGACTAAAGTGGAAAGACTAAAGTGGAAAGACTAAAGTGGACAGACTAAAGTGGACAGACTAAAGTGAAAAGACAAAAGTGGACAGACTCTAGTGGAAAGACTGAAGTGGAAAGACTAAGTTGACAGACTAAAGCGGAAAGACTAAAGTGGAAAGACTAAAGTGGACAGACTATAGTGGAAAGACTGAAGTGGAAAGACTCAGTGGACAAACCAAAGTGTACACACTGAAGTGGACAGAATAAAGTAGAAAGACTAAAGTGGAAAGACTAAAGTGGACAGACTATAGTGGAAAGACTAAAGTGGAAAGACTAAAGTGGTAAGACTAAAGTGGACAGACTATAGTGGAAAGACTGAAGTGGAAAGACTCAGTGGACAAACCAAAGTGTACACACTGAAGTGGACAGAATAAAGTGGAAAGACTAAAGTGGAAAGACTAAAGTGGACAGACTATAGTGGAAAGACTAAAGTGGACAGACTAAAGTGGAAAGACTAAAGTGGAAAGACTAAGTGGACAGACTAAAGTGGAAACACTATAGTGGAAAGACTAAAGTGGACAGACTATAGTGGAAAGACTAAAGTGGAAAGACTAAAGTGGTAAGACTAAAGTGGACAGACTATAGTGGAAAGACTGAAGTGGAAAGACTCAGTGGACAAACCAAAGTGTACACACTGAAGTGGACAGAATAAAGTGGAAAGACTAAAGTGGAAAGACTAAAGTGGACAGACTATAGTGGAAAGACTAAAGTGGACAGACTAAAGTGGATAGACTAAAGTGGAAAGACTAAAGTGGACAGACTATAGTGGAAAGACTAAAGTGGGAAGACTATAGTGGAAAGACTAAAGTGGACAGACTAAAGTGGAAAGATTTAAGTGAAAAGACTAAAGTGGACAGACTATAGTGGAAAGACAATAGTGGAAAGACTGTAGTGGACAGAATAAAGTGGAGACTATAGTGGAAAGACTAAAGTGGAAAGACTAAAGTGGACAGACTATAGTGGAAAGACTATAGTGGAAAGACTGTAGTGGACAGAATAAAGCGGAAACGCTAAAGTGGAAAGACTAAGTGGACAGACAATAGTGGAAACACTATAGTGGAAAGACTGTAGTGGACAGAATAAAGTGGAGACTATAGTTGAAAGACTAAAGTGGAAAGACTAAAGTGGACAGAGAATAGTGGAAAGACTAAAGTGGACAGACTATAGTGGAAAGATTAAAGTGGACAGACTATAGTGGAAAGACTAAAGTGGACAGACTAAAGTGGAAAGACTAAAGTGGAAAGACTAAAGTGGACAGACTATAGTGGAAAGACTAAAGTGGGAAGACTATAGTGGAAAGACTAAAGTGGACAGACTAAAGTGGAAAGATTTAAGTGAAAAGACTAAAGTGGACAGACTATAGTGGAAAGACAATAGTGGAAAGACTGTAGTGGACAGAATAAAGTGGAGACTATAGTGGAAAGACTAAAGTGGAAAGACTAAAGTGGACAGACTATAGTGGAAAGACTAAAGTGGACAGACTAAAGTGGAAAGACTAAATTGGAAAGACTAAAGTGGACAGACTATAGTGGAAAGACTAAAGTGGGAAGACTATAGTGGAAAGACTAAAGTGGACAGACTAAAGTGGAAAGATTTAAGTGAAAAGACTAAAGTGGACAGACTATAGTGGAAAGACAATAGTGGAAAGACTGTAGTGGACAGAATAAAGTGGAGACTATAGTGGAAAGACTAAAGTGGAAAGACTAAAGTGGACAGACTATAGTGGAAAGACTATAGTGGAAAGACTGTAGTGGACAGAATAAAGCGGAAAGACTAAAGTGGAAAGACTAAGTGGACAGACAATAGTGGAAACACTATAGTGGAAAGACTGTAGTGGACAGAATAAAGTGGAGACTATAGTTGAAAGACTAAAGCGGAAAGACTAAAGTGGAAAGACTAAAGTAGAAAGACTAAAGTGGAAAGAATAAAGTGGACAGACTATAGTGGAAAGACTGTAGTGGACAGAATAAAGTGGAGAGTAAAAGACAGACTGAAGTGAAAGACTATAGTGGACAGAATAAAGTAGAAAGACTAAAGTGGACAGACTAAAGTGGAAAGACTAAAGTGGAAAGACTAAAGTGGACAGACTAAAGTGGACAGACTAAAGTGGAAAGACAAAAGTGGACAGACTCTAGTGGAAAGACTGAAGTGGAAAGACTAAGTTGACAGACTAAAGCGGAAAGACTAAAGTGGAAAGACTAAAGTGGACAGACTATAGTGGAAAGACTGAAGTGGAAAGACTCAGTGGACAAACCAAAGTGTACACACTGAAGTGGACAGAATAAAGTAGAAAGACTAAAGTGGAAAGACTAAAGTGGACAGACTATAGTGGAAAGACTAAAGTGGAAAGACTAAAGTGGTAAGACTAAAGTGGACAGACTATAGTGGAAAGACTGAAGTGGAAAGACTCAGTGGACAAACCAAAGTGTACACACTGAAGTGGACAGAATAAAGTGGAAAGACTAAAGTGGAAAGACTAAAGTGGACAGACTATAGTGGAAAGACTAAAGTGGACAGACTAAAGTGGAAAGACTAAAGTGGAAAGACTAAGTGGACAGACTAAAGTGGAAACACTATAGTTGAAAGACTAAAGTGGACAGACTATAGTGGAAAGACTAAAGTGGAAAGACTAAAGTGGTAAGACTAAAGTGGACAGACTATAGTGGAAAGACTGAAGTGGAAAGACTCAGTGGACAAACCAAAGTGTACACACTGAAGTGGACAGAATAAAGTGGAAAGACTAAAGTGGAAAGACTAAAGTGGACAGACTATAGTGGAAAGACTAAAGTGGACAGACTAAAGTGGAAAGACTAAAGTGGAAAGACTAAAGTGGACAGACTATAGTGGAAAGACTAAAGTGGGAAGACTATAGTGGAAAGACTAAAGTGGACAGACTATAGTGGAAAGACTAAAGTTGACACACTAAAGTGGAAAGACTAAAGTGGACAGACGATAGTGGAAATGACTAAAGTGGAAAGACTAAAGTGGACAGACTAAAGTGGAAAGACTAAAGTGGACAGACTCTAGTGGAAAGACTGAAGTGGAAAGACTAAGTGGACAGACTAAAGCGGAAAGACTAAAGTGTAAAGACTAAGTGGACAGACAATAGTGGAAACACTATAGTGGAAAGACTGTAGTGGACAGAATAAAGTGGAGACTATAGTTGAAAGACTAAAGTGGAAAGACTAAAATGGACAGAGAATAGTGGAAAGACTAAAGTGGACAGACTATAGTGGAAAGATTAAAGTGGACAGAGAATAGTGGAAAGACTAAAGTGGACAGACTATAGTGGAAAGACTAAAGTGTACAGACTAAAGTGGAAAGACTAAAGTGGAAAGACTAAAGTGGAAAGACTAAAGTGGACAGACTAAAGTGGACAGACTAAAGTGGAAAGTCTAAAGTGGAAAGACTAAAGTGGACAGACTAAAGTGGAAAGAATAAAGTGGACAGACTCTAGTGGAAAGACTGAAGTGGAAAGACTAAGTGGACAGACTAAAGCGGAAAGACTAAAGTGGAAAGACTAAGTGGACAGACAATAGTGGAAAGACTGTAGTGGACAGAATAAAGTGGAGACTATAGTTGAAAGACTAAAGTGGAAAGACTAAAGTGGACAGAGAATAGTGGAAAGACTAAAGTGGACAGACTATAGTGGAAAGATTAAAGTGGACAGAGAATAGTGGAAAGACTAAAGTGGACAGACTATAGTGGAAAGACTAAAGTGTACAGACTAAAGTGGAAAGACTAAAGTGGAAAGACTAAAGTGGAAAGACTAAAGTGGACAGACTAAAGTGGACAGACTAAAGTGGAAAGTCTAAAGTGGAAAGACTAAAGTGGACAGACTAAAGTGGAAAGACTAAAGTGGACAGAATGTAGTGGACAGAATAAAGTGGAGACTATAGTGGAAAGAATAAAGTGGACAGAGAATAGTGGAAAGACTAAAGTGGACAGACTATAGTGGAAAGACTAAATTGGACAGAAAAGTGAAAAGACTAAAGTGGACAAACTATAGTGGAAAGACTATAGTGGAAAGACTGTAGTAGACAGAATAAAGTGGAGACTATAGTGGAAAGACTAAAATGGAAAGACTAAAGTGGAAAGACTAAAATTGGACAGACTATAGTGGAAAGACTAAAGTGGACAAACTATAGTGGAAAGACTAAAGTGGACAGACTAAAGTGGAAAGACTAAAGTGGAAAGACTCAAGTGGGCAGACGATAGTGGAAATGACTAAAGTGGAAAGACTAAAGTGGACAGACTAAAGTGGACAGACTAAAGTGGAAAGACTAAAGTGGACAGACTCTAGTGGAAAGACTAAGTTGACAGACTAAAGCGGAAAGACTAAAGTGGAAAGACTAAAGTGGACAGACTATAGTGGAAAGACTGAAGTGGAAAGACTCAGTGGACAAACCAAAGTGTACACACTGAAGTGGACAGAATACAGTAGAAAGACTAAAGTGGAAAGACTAAAGTGGACAGACTATAGTGGAAAGACTATAGTGGAAAGACTGTAGTGGACAGAATAAAGTGGAGACTATAGTGGAAAAACTAAAGTGGAAAGACTAAAGTGGATAGAGAATAGTTGAAAGACTAAAGTGGACAGACTATGGTGGAAAGACTAAAGTGGACAGACTAAAGTGGAAAGACTAAAGTGGAAAGAATAAAGTGGACAGACTATAGTGGAAAGACTGTAGTGGACAGAATAAAGTGGAGAGTAAAAGACAGACTGAAGTGAAAAGACTATAGTGGAAAGACTAAAGTGGAAAGACTAAAGTGGACAGACTATAGTGGAAAGACTGAAGTGGAAAGACTCAGTGGACAAACCAAAGTGTACACACTGAAGTGGACAGAATAAAGTGGAAAGACTAAAGTGGACAGACTATAGTGGAAAGACTAAAGTGGACAGACTAAAGTGGAAAGACTAAAGAGGAAAGACTAAAGTGGACAGACTATAGTGGAAAGACTAAAGTGGAAAGACTAAAGTGGAAAGAATAAAGTTGAAAGAATAAAGTGGACAGACTATAGTGGAAAGACTGTAGTGGAAAGAATAAAGTGGAGAGTAAAAGACAGACTGAAGTGAAAAGACTATAGTGGAAAGACTAAAGTGGAAAGACTAAAGTGGACAGACTATAGTGGAAAGACTGAAGTGGAAAGACTAAAGTGGACAGACTATAGTGGAAAGACTGAAGTGGAAAGACTAAAGTGGACAGACTATAGTGGAAAGACTATAGTGGTAAGACTGTAGTGGACAGAATAAAGTGGAGACTATAGTGGAAAGACTAAAGTGGAAAGACTAAAGTGGACAGACGATAGTGGAAATGACTAAAGTGGAAAGACTAAAGTGGACAGACTAAAGTGGACAGACTAAAGTGGAAAGACTAAAGTGGACAGACTCTAGTGGAAAGACTGAAGTGGAAAGACTAAGTTGACAGACTAAAGCGGAAAGACTAAAGTGGAAAGACTAAAGTGGACAGACTATAGTGGAAAGACTGAAGTGGAAAGACTCAGTGGACAAACCAAAGTGTACACACTGAAGTGGACAGAATAAAGTAGAAAGACTAAAGTGGAAAGACTAAAGTGGACAGACTATAGTGGAAAGACTATAGTGGAAAGACTGTAGTGGACAGAATAAAGTGGAGACTATAGTGGAAAAACTAAAGTGGAAAGACTAAAGTGGATAGAGAATAGTTGAAAGACTAAAGTGGACAGACTATGGTGGAAAGACTAAAGTGGACAGACTAATGTGGAAAGACTAAAGTGGAAAGAATAAAGTGGACAGACTATAGTGGAAAGACTGTAGTGGACAGAATAAAGTGGAGAGTAAAAGACAGACTGAAGTGAAAAGACTATAGTGGAAAGACTAAAGTGGAAAGACTAAAGTGGACAGACTATAGTGGAAAGACTGAAGTGGAAAGACTCAGTGGACAAACCAAAGTGTACACACTGAAGTGGACAGAATAAAGTGGAAAGACTAAAGTGGACAGACTATAGTGGAAAGACTAAAGTGGACAGACTAAAGTGGAAAGACTAAAGAGGAAAGACTAAAGTGGACAGACTATAGTGGAAAGACTAAAGTGGAAAGACTAAAGTGGAAAGAATAAAGTTGAAAGAATAAAGTGGACAGACTATAGTGGAAAGACTGTAGTGGAAAGAATAAAGTGGAGAGTAAAAGACAGACTGAAGTGAAAAGACTATAGTGGAAAGACTAAAGTGGAAAGACTAAAGTGGACAGACTATAGTGGAAAGACTGAAGTGGAAAGACTAAAGTGGAAAGATTTAAGTGAAAAGACTAAAGTGGACAGACTATAGTGGAAAGACAATAGAGGAAAGACTGTAGTGGACAGAATAAAGTGGAGACTATCGTGGAAAGACTAAAGTGGAAAGACTAAAGTGGACAGACTATAGTGGAAAGACTATAGTGGAAAGACTGTAGTGGACAGAATAAAGCGGAAAGGCTAAAGTGGAAAGACTAAGTGGACAGACAATAGTGGAAACACTATAGTGGAAAGACTGTAGTGGACAGAATAAAGTGGAGACTATAGTTGAAAGACTAAAGTGGAAAGACTAAAGTGGACAGAGAATAGTGGAAAGACTAAAGTGGACAGACTATAGTGGAAAGATTAAAGAAGACAGACTATAGTGGAAAGACTAAAGTGGACAGACTAAAGTGTAAAGACTAAAGTGGAAAGACTAAAGTGGACAGACTATAGTGGAAAGACTAAAGTGGGAAGACTATAGTGGAAAGACTAAAGTGGACAGACTAAAGTGGAAAGATTTAAGTGAAAAGACTAAAGTGGACAGACTATAGTGGAAAGACAATAGTGGAAAGACTGTAGTGGACAGAATAAAGTGGAGACTATAGTGGAAAGACTAAAGTGGAAAGACTAAAGTGGACAGACTATAGTGGAAAGACTAAAGTGGACAGACTAAAGTGGAAAGACTAAAGTGGAAAGACTAAAGTGGACAGACTATAGTGGAAAGACTAAAGTGGGAAGACTATAGTGGAAAGACTAAAGTGGACAGACTAAAGTGGAAAGATTTAAGTGAAAAGACTAAAGTGGACAGACTATAGTGGAAAGACAATAGTGGAAAGACTGTAGTGGACAGAATAAAGTGGAGACTATAGTGGAAAGACTAAAGTGGAAAGACTAAAGTGGACAGACTATAGTGGAAAGACTATAGTGGAAAGACTGTAGTGGACAGAATAAAGCGGAAAGACTAAAGTGGAAAGACTAAGTGGACAGACAATAGTGGAAACACTATAGTGGAAAGACTGTAGTGGACAGAATAAAGTGGAGACTATAGTTGAAAGACTAAAGCGGAAAGACTAAAGTGGAAAGACTAAAGTAGAAAGACTAAAGTGGAAAGAATAAAGTGGACAGACTATAGTGGAAAGACTGTAGTGGACAGAATAAAGTGGAGAGTAAAAGACAGACTGAAGTGAAAGACTATAGTGGACAGAATAAAGTAGAAAGACTAAAGTGGACAGACTAAAGTGGAAAGACTAAAGTGGAAAGACTAAAGTGGACAGACTAAAGTGGACAGACTAAAGTGGAAAGACAAAAGTGGACAGACTCTAGTGGAAAGACTGAAGTGGAAAGACTAAGTTGACAGACTAAAGCGGAAAGACTAAAGTGGAAAGACTAAAGTGGACAGACTATAGTGGAAAGACTGAAGTGGAAAGACTCAGTGGACAAACCAAAGTGTACACACTGAAGTGGACAGAATAAAGTAGAAAGACTAAAGTGGAAAGACTAAAGTGGACAGACTATAGTGGAAAGACTAAAGTGGAAAGACTAAAGTGGTAAGACTAAAGTGGACAGACTATAGTGGAAAGACTGAAGTGGAAAGACTCAGTGGACAAACCAAAGTGTACACACTGAAGTGGACAGAATAAAGTGGAAAGACTAAAGTGGAAAGACTAAAGTGGACAGACTATAGTGGAAAGACTAAAGTGGACAGACTAAAGTGGAAAGACTAAAGTGGAAAGACTAAGTGGACAGACTAAAGTGGAAACACTATAGTTGAAAGACTAAAGTGGACAGACTATAGTGGAAAGACTAAAGTGGAAAGACTAAAGTGGTAAGACTAAAGTGGACAGACTATAGTGGAAAGACTGAAGTGGAAAGACTCAGTGGACAAACCAAAGTGTACACACTGAAGTGGACAGAATAAAGTGGAAAGACTAAAGTGGAAAGACTAAAGTGGACAGACTATAGTGGAAAGACTAAAGTGGACAGACTAAAGTGGAAAGACTAAAGTGGAAAGACTAAAGTGGACAGACTATAGTGGAAAGACTAAAGTGGGAAGACTATAGTGGAAAGACTAAAGTGGACAGACTATAGTGGAAAGACTAAAGTTGACACACTAAAGTGGAAAGACTAAAGTGGAAAGAATAAAGTGGACAGACTATAGTGGAAAGACTGTAGTGGACAGAATAAAGTGGAGAGTAAAAGACAGACTAAAGTGAAAAGACTATAGTGGAAAGACTAAAGTGGAGAGACTAAAGTGGACAGACTATAGTGGAAAGACTGAAGTGGAAAGAGTAAAGTGGACAGACTATAGTGGAAAGACTATAGTGGAAAGACTGTAGTGGACAGAATAAAGTGGAGACTATAGTGGAAAGACTAAAGTGGACAGACTATAGTGGAAAAATTATAGTGGAAAGACTATAGTGGAAAGACTAAAGTGGACAGAAAAGTGAAAAGACTAAAGTGGACAAACTATAGTGGAAAGACTATAGTGGAGAGACTGTAGTAGACAGAATAAAGTGGAAACTATAGTGGAAAGACTAAAGTGGACAGACTCTAGTGGAAAGACTGAAGTGGAAAGACTAAGTTGACAGACTAAAGCGGAAAGACTAAAGTGGAAAGACTAAAGTGGACAGACTATAGTGGAAAGACTGAAGTGGAAAGACTCAGTGGACAAACCAAAGTGTACACACTGAAGTGGACAAAATAAAGTAGAAAGACTAAAGTGGAAAGACTAAAGTGGACAGACTATAGTGGAAAGACTAAAGTGGAAAGACTAAAGTGGTAAGACTAAAGTGGACAGACTATAGTGGAAAGACTGAAGTGGAAAGACTCAGTGGACAAACCAAAGTGTACACACTGAAGTGGACAGAATAAAGTGGAAAGACTAAAGTGGAAAGACTAAAGTGGACAGACTATAGTGGAAAGACTAAAGTGGACAGACTAAAGTGGAAAGACTAAAGTGGAAAGACTAAGTGGACAGACTAAAGTGGAAACACTATAGTGGAAAGACTAAAGTGGACAGACTATAGTGGAAAGACTAAAGTGGAAAGACTAAAGTGGTAAAACTAAAGTGGACAGACTATAGTGGAAAGACTGAAATGGAAAGACTCAGTGGACAAACCAAAGTGTACACACTGAAGTGGACAGAATAAAGTAGAAAGACTAAAGTGGAAAGACTAAAGTGGACAGACTATAGTGGAAAGACTAAAGTAGACAGACTAAAGTGGAAAGACTAAAGTGGAAAGACTAAAGTGGACAGACTATAGTGGAAAGACTAAAGTGGACAGACTATAGTGGAAAGACTAAAGTGGACAGACTAAAGTGGAAAGATTTAAGTGAAAAGACTAAAGTGGACAGACTATAGTGGAAAGACAATAGTGGAAAGACTGTAGTGGACAGAATAAAGTGGAGACTATAGTGGAAAGACTAAAGTGGACAGACTATAGTGGAAAGACTAAAGTTGACACACTAAAGTGGAAAGACTAAAGTGGACAGACTCTAGTGGAAAGACTGAAGTGGAAAGACTAAGTGGACAGACTAAAGCGGAAAGACTAAAGTGGAAAGACTAAGTGGACAGAGTAAAGCGGAAAGACTAAAGTGGAAAGACTAAAGTAGAAAGACTAAAGTGGAAAGAATAAAGTGGACAGACTATAGTGGAAAGACTGTAGTGGACAGAATAAAGTGGAGAGTAAAAGACAGACTGAAGTGAAAGACTATAGTGGACAGAATAAAGTAGAAAGACTAAAGTGGACAGACTAAAGTGGAAAGACTAAAGTGGAAAGACTAAAGTGGACAGACTAAAGTGGACAGACTAAAGTGGAAAGACAAAAGTGGACAGACTCTAGTGGAAAGACTGAAGTGGAAAGACTAAGTTGACAGACTAAAGCGGAAAGACTAAAGTGGAAAGACTAAAGTGGACAGACTATAGTGGAAAGACTGAAGTGGAAAGACTCATTGGACAAACCAAAGTGTACACACTGAAGTGGACAGAATAAAGTAGAAAGACTAAAGTGGAAAGACTAAAGTGGACAGACTATAGTGGAAAGACTAAAGTGGAAAGACTAAAGTGGTAAGACTAAAGTGGACAGACTATAGTGGAAAGACTGAAGTGGAAAGACTCAGTGGACAAACCAAAGTGTACACACTGAAGTGGACAGAATAAAGTGGAAAGACTAAAGTGGAAAGACTAAAGTGGACAGACTAAAGTGGACAGACTAAAGTGGAAAGACTAAAGAGGAAAGACTAAAGTGGACAGACTATAGTGGAAAGACTAAAGTGGAAAGACTAAAGTGGAAAGAATAAAGTTGAAAGAATAAAGTGGACAGACTATAGTGGAAAGACTGTAGTGGAAAGAATAAAGTGGAGAGTAAAAGACAGACTGAAGTGAAAAGAATATAGTGGAAAGACTAAAGTGGAAAGACTAAAGTGGACAGACTATAGTGGAAAGACTGAAGTGGAAAGACTAAAGTGGAAAGATTTAAGTGAAAAGACTAAAGTGGACAGACTATAGTGGAAAGACAATAGTGGAAAGACTGTAGTGGACAGAATAAAGTGGAGACTATAGTGGAAAGACTAAAGTGGAAAGACTAAAGTGGACAGACTATAGTGGAAAGACTATAGTGGAAAGACTGTAGTGGACAGAATAAAGCGGAAAGGCTAAAGTGGAAAGACTAAGTGGACAGACAATAGTGGAAACACTATAGTGGAAAGACTGTAGTGGACAGAATAAAGTGGAGACTATAGTTGAAAGACTAAAGTGGAAAGACTAAAGTGGACAGAGAATAGTGGAAAGACTAAAGTGGACAGACTATAGTGGAAAGATTAAAGTGGACAGACTATAGTGGAAAGACTATAGTGGAAAGACTGTAGTGGACAGAATAAAGCGGAAAGGCTAAAGTGGAAAGACTAAGTGGACAGACAATAGTGGAAACACTATAGTGGAAAGACTGTAGTGGACAGAATAAAGTGGAGACTATAGTTGAAAGACTAAAGTGGAAAGACTAAAGTGGACAGAGAATAGTGGAAAGACTAAAGTGGACAGACTATAGTGGAAAGATTAAAGTGGACAGACTATAGTGGAAAGACTAAAGTGGACAGACTAAAGTGGAAAGACTAAAGTGGAAAGACTAAAGTGGACAGACTATAGTGGAAAGACTAAAGTGGGAAGACTATAGTGGAAAGACTAAAGTGGACAGACTAAAGTGGAAAGATTTAAGTGAAAAGACTAAAGTGGACAGACTATAGTGGAAAGACAATAGTGGAAAGACTGTAGTGGACAGAATAAAGTGGAGACTATAGTGGAAAGACTAAAGTGGAAAGACTAAAGTGGACAGACTATAGTGGAAAGACTATAGTGGAAAGACTGTAGTGAACAGAATAAAGCGGAAAGACTAAAGTGGAAAGACTAAGTGGACAGACAATAGTGGAAACACTATAGTGGAAAGACTGTAGTGGACAGAATAAAGTGGAGACTATAGTTGAAAGACTAAAGCGGAAAGACTAAAGTGGAAAGACTAAAGTAGAAAGACTAAAGTGGAAAGAATAAAGTGGACAGACTATAGTGGAAAGACTGTAGTGGACAGAATAAAGTGGAGAGTAAAAGACAGACTGAAGTGAAAGACTATAGTGGACAGAATAAAGTAGAAAGACTAAAGTGGACAGACTAAAGTGGAAAGACTAAAGTGGAAAGACTAAAGTGGACAGACTAAAGTGGACAGACTAAAGTGGAAAGACAAAAGTGGACAGACTCTAGTGGAAAGACTGAAGTGGAAAGACTAAGTTGACAGACTAAAGCGGAAAGACTAAAGTGGAAAGACTAAAGTGGACAGACTATAGTGGAAAGACTGAAGTGGAAAGACTCAGTGGACAAACCAAAGTGTACACACTGAAGTGGACAGAATAAAGTAGAAAGACTAAAGTGGAAAGACTAAAGTGGACAGACTATAGTGGAAAGACTAAAGTGGAAAGACTAAAGTGGTAAGACTAAAGTGGACAGACTATAGTGGAAAGACTGAAGTGGAAAGACTCAGTGGACAAACCAAAGTGTACACACTGAAGTGGACAGAATAAAGTGGAAAGACTAAAGTGGAAAGACTAAAGTGGACAGACTATAGTGGAAAGACTAAAGTGGACAGACTAAAGTGGAAAGACTAAAGTGGAAAGACTAAGTGGACAGACTAAAGTGGAAACACTATAGTTGAAAGACTAAAGTGGACAGACTATAGTGGAAAGACTAAAGTGGAAAGACTAAATTGGTAAGACTAAAGTGGACAGACTATAGTGGAAAGACTGAAGTGGAAAGACTCAGTGGACAAACCAAAGTGTACACACTGAAGTGGACAGAATAAAGTGGAAAGACTAAAGTGGAAAGACTAAAGTGGACAGACTATAGTGGAAAGACTAAAGTGGACAGACTAAAGTGGAAAGACTAAAGTGGAAAGACTAAAGTGGACAGACTATAGTGGAAAGACTAAAGTGGGAAGACTATAGTGGAAAGACTAAAGTGGACAGACTATAGTGGAAAGACTAAAGTTGACACACTAAAGTGGAAAGACTAAAGTGGAAAGAATAAAGTGGACAGACTATAGTGGAAAGACTGTAGTGGACAGAATAAAGTGGAGAGTAAAAGACAGACTAAAGTGAAAAGACTATAGTGGAAAGACTAAAGTGGAGAGACTAAAGTGGACAGACTATAGTGGAAAGACTGAAGTGGAAAGAGTAAAGTGGACAGACTATAGTGGAAAGACTATAGTGGAAAGACTGTAGTGGACAGAATAAAGTGGAGACTATAGTGGAAAGACTAAAGTGGACAGACTATAGTGGAAAAATTATAGTGGAAAGACTATAGTGGAAAGACTAAAGTGGACAGAAAAGTGAAAAGACTAAAGTGGACAAACTATAGTGGAAAGACTATAGTGGAAAGACTGTAGTAGACAGAATAAAGTGGAAACTATAGTGGAAAGACTAAAGTGGACAGACTCTAGTGGAAAGACTGAAGTGGAAAGACTAAGTTGACAGACTAAAGCGGAAAGACTAAAGTGGAAAGACTAAAGTGGACAGACTATAGTGGAAAGACTGAAGTGGAAAGACTCAGTGGACAAACCAAAGTGTACACACTGAAGTGGACAAAATAAAGTAGAAAGACTAAAGTGGAAAGACTAAAGTGGACAGACTATAGTGGAAAGACTAAAGTGGAAAGACTAAAGTGGTAAGACTAAAGTGGACAGACTATAGTGGAAAGACTGAAGTGGAAAGACTCAGTGGACAAACCAAAGTGTACACACTGAAGTGGACAGAATAAAGTGGAAAGACTAAAGTGGAAAGACTAAAGTGGACAGACTATAGTGGAAAGACTAAAGTGGACAGACTAAAGTGGAAAGACTAAAGTGGAAAGACTAAGTGGACAGACTAAAGTGGAAACACTATAGTGGAAAGACTAAAGTGGACAGACTATAGTGGAAAGACTAAAGTGGAAAGACTAAAGTGGTAAGACTAAAGTGGACAGACTATAGTGGAAAGACTGAAATGGAAAGACTCAGTGGACAAACCAAAGTGTACACACTGAAGTGGACAGAATAAAGTAGAAAGACTAAAGTGGAAAGACTAAAGTGGACAGACTATAGTGGAAAGACTAAAGTAGACAGACTAAAGTGGAAAGACTAAAGTGGAAAGACTAAAGTGGACAGACTATAGTGGAAAGACTAAAGTGGACAGACTATAGTGGAAAGACTAAAGTGGACAGACTAAAGTGGAAAGATTTAAGTGAAAAGACTAAAGTGGACAGACTATAGTGGAAAGACAATAGTGGAAAGACTGTAGTGGACAGAATAAAGTGGAGACTATAGTGGAAAGACTAAAGTGGACAGACTATAGTGGAAAGACTAAAGTTGACACACTAAAGTGGAAAGACTAAAGTGGACAGACGATAGTGGAAATGACTAAAGTGGAAAGACTAAAGTGGACAGACTAAAGTGGAAAGACTAAAGTGGACAGACTCTAGTGGAAAGACTGAAGTGGAAAGACTAAGTGGACAGACTAAAGCGGAAAGACTAAAGTGGAAAGACTAAGTGGACAGAGTAAAGCGGAAAGACTAAAGTGGAAAGACTAAAGTAGAAAGACTAAAGTGGAAAGAATAAAGTGGACAGACTATAGTGGAAAGACTGTAGTGGACAGAATAAAGTGGAGAGTAAAAGACAGACTGAAGTGAAAGACTATAGTGGACAGAATAAAGTAGAAAGACTAAAGTGGACAGACTAAAGTGGAAAGACTAAAGTGGAAAGACTAAAGTGGACAGACTAAAGTGGACAGACTAAAGTGGAAAGACAAAAGTGGACAGACTCTAGTGGAAAGACTGAAGTGGAAAGACTAAGTTGACAGACTAAAGCGGAAAGACTAAAGTGGAAAGACTAAAGTGGACAGACTATAGTGGAAAGACTGAAGTGGAAAGACTCAGTGGACAAACCAAAGTGTACACACTGAAGTGGACAGAATAAAGTAGAAAGACTAAAGTAGAAAGACTAAAGTGGACAGACTATAGTGGAAAGACTAAAGTGGAAAGACTAAAGTGGTAAGACTAAAGTGGACAGACTATAGTGGAAAGACTGAAGTGGAAAGACTCAGTGGACAAACCAAAGTGTACACACTGAAGTGGACAGAATAAAGTGGAAAGACTAAAGTGGAAAGACTAAAGTGGACAGACTATAGTGGAAAGACTGAAGTGGAAAGACTCAGTGGACAAACCAAAGTGTACACACTGAAGTGGACAGAGTAAAGTGGAAAGACTAAAGTGGAAAGACTAAAGTGGACAGACTATAGTGGAAAGACTAAAGTGGACAGACTAAAGTGGAAAGACTGTAGTGGACAGAATAAAGTGGAGAGTAAAAGACAGACTGAAGTGAAAGACTATAGTGGACAGAATAAAGTAGAAAGACTAAAGTGGACAGACTAAAGTGGAAAGACTAAAGTGGAAAGACTAAAGTGGACAGACTAAAGTGGACAGACTAAAGTGGAAAGACAAAAGTGGACAGACTCTAGTGGAAAGACTGAAGTGGAAAGACTAAGTTGACAGACTAAAGCGGAAAGACTAAAGTGGAAAGACTAAAGTGGACAGACTATAGTGGAAAGACTGAAGTGGAAAGACTCAGTGGACAAACCAAAGTGTACACACTGAAGTGGACAGAATAAAGTAGAAAGACTAAAGTGGAAAGACTAAAGTGGACAGACTATAGTGGAAAGACTAAAGTGGAAAGACTAAAGTGGTAAGACTAAAGTGGACAGACTATAGTGGAAAGACTGAAGTGGAAAGACTAAAGTGGACAGACTATAGTGGAAAGACTAAAGTGGACAGACTAAAGTGGAAAGACTAAAGTGGAAAGACTAAGTGGACAGACTAAAGTGGAAACACTATAGTGGAAAGACTAAAGTGGACAGACTATAGTGGAAAGACTAAAGTGGAAAGACTAAAGTGGTAAGACTAAAGTGGACAGACTATAGTGGAAAGACTGAAGTGGAAAGACTCAGTGGACAAACCAAAGTGTACACACTGAAGTGGACAGAATAAAGTGGAAAGACTAAAGTGGAAAGACTAAAGTGGACAGACTATAGTGGAAAGACTAAAGTGGACAGACTAAAGTGGAAAGACTAAAGTGGAAAGACTAAAGTGGACAGACTATAGTGGAAAGACTAAAGTGGGAAGACTATAGTGGAAAGACTAAAGTGGACAGACTAAAGTGGAAAGATTTAAGTGAAAAGACTAAAGTGGACAGACTATAGTGGAAAGACAATAGTGGAAAGACTGTAGTGGACAGAATAAAGTGGAGACTATAGTGGAAAGACTAAAGTGGAAAGACTAAAGTGGACAGACTATAGTGGAAAGACTATAGTGGAAAGACTGTAGTGGACAGAATAAAGCGGAAACGCTAAAGTGGAAAGACTAAGTGGACAGACAATAGTGGAAACACTATAGTGGAAAGACTGTAGTGGACAGAATAAAGTGGAGACTATAGTTGAAAGACTAAAGTGGAAAGACTAAAGTGGACAGAGAATAGTGGAAAGACTAAAGTGGACAGACTATAGTGGAAAGATTAAAGTGGACAGACTATAGTGGAAAGACTAAAGTGGACAGACTAAAGTGGAAAGACTAAAGTGGAAAGACTAAAGTGGACAGACTATAGTGGAAAGACTAAAGTGGGAAGACTATAGTGGAAAGACTAAAGTGGACAGACTAAAGTGGAAAGATTTAAGTGAAAAGACTAAAGTGGACAGACTATAGTGGAAAGACAATAGTGGAAAGACTGTAGTGGACAGAATAAAGTGGAGACTATAGTGGAAAGACTAAAGTGGAAAGACTAAAGTGGACAGACTATAGTGGAAAGACTAAAGTGGACAGACTAAAGTGGAAAGACTAAAGTGGAAAGACTAAAGTGGACAGACTATAGTGGAAAGACTAAAGTGGGAAGACTATAGTGGAAAGACTAAAGTGGACAGACTAAAGTGGAAAGATTTAAGTGAAAAGACTAAAGTGGACAGACTATAGTGGAAAGACAATAGTGGAAAGACTGTAGTGGACAGAATAAAGTGGAGACTATAGTGGAAAGACTAAAGTGGAAAGACTAAAGTGGACAGACTATAGTGGAAAGACTATAGTGGAAAGACTGTAGTGGACAGAATAAAGCGGAAAGACTAAAGTGGAAAGACTAAGTGGACAGACAATAGTGGAAACACTATAGTGGAAAGACTGTAGTGGACAGAATAAAGTGGAGACTATAGTTGAAAGACTAAAGCGGAAAGACTAAAGTGGAAAGACTAAAGTAGAAAGACTGAAGTGGAAAGAATAAAGTGGACAGACTATAGTGGAAAGACTGTAGTGGACAGAATAAAGTGGAGAGTAAAAGACAGACTGAAGTGAAAGACTATAGTGGACAGAATAAAGTAGAAAGACTAAAGTGGACAGACTAAAGTGGAAAGACTAAAGTGGAAAGACTAAAGTGGACAGACTAAAGTGGACAGACTAAAGTGGAAAGACAAAAGTGGACAGACTCTAGTGGAAAGACTGAAGTGGAAAGACTAAGTTGACAGACTAAAGCGGAAAGACTAAAGTGGAAAGACTAAAGTGGACAGACTATAGTGGAAAGACTGAAGTGGAAAGACTCAGTGGACAAACCAAAGTGTACACACTGAAGTGGACAGAATAAAGTAGAAAGACTAAAGTGGAAAGACTAAAGTGGACAGACTATAGTGGAAAGACTAAAGTGGAAAGACTAAAGTGGTAAGACTAAAGTGGACAGACTATAGTGGAAAGACTGAAGTGGAAAGACTCAGTGGACAAACCAAAGTGTACACACTGAAGTGGACAGAATAAAGTGGAAAGACTAAAGTGGAAAGACTAAAGTGGACAGACTATAGTGGAAAGACTAAAGTGGACAGACTAAAGTGGAAAGACTAAAGTGGAAAGACTAAGTGGACAGACTAAAGTGGAAACACTATAGTTGAAAGACTAAAGTGGACAGACTATAGTGGAAAGACTAAAGTGGAAAGACTAAAGTGGTAAGACTAAAGTGGACAGACTATAGTGGAAAGACTGAAGTGGAAAGACTCAGTGGACAAACCAAAGTGTACACACTGAAGTGGACAGAATAAAGTGGAAAGACTAAAGTGGAAAGACTAAAGTGGACAGACTATAGTGGAAAGACTAAAGTGGACAGACTAAAGTGGAAAGACTAAAGTGGAAAGACTAAAGTGGACAGACTATAGTGGAAAGACTAAAGTGGGAAGACTATAGTGGAAAGACTAAAGTGGACAGACTATAGTGGAAAGACTAAAGTTGACACACTAAAGTGGAAAGACTAAAGTGGACAGACGATAGTGGAAATGACTAAAGTGGAAAGACTAAAGTGGACAGACTAAAGTGGAAAGACTAAAGTGGACAGACTCTAGTGGAAAGACTGAAGTGGAAAGACTAAGTGGACAGACTAAAGCGGAAAGACTAAAGTGTAAAGACTAAGTGGACAGACAATAGTGGAAACACTATAGTGGAAAGACTGTAGTGGACAGAATAAAGTGGAGACTATAGTTGAAAGACTAAAGTGGAAAGACTAAAGTGGACAGAGAATAGTGGAAAGACTAAAGTGGACAGACTATAGTGGAAAGATTAAAGTGGACAGAGAATAGTGGAAAGACTAAAGTGGACAGACTATAGTGGAAAGACTAAAGTGTACAGACTAAAGTGGAAAGACTAAAGTGGAAAGACTAAAGTGGAAAGACTAAAGTGGACAGACTAAAGTGGACAGACTAAAGTGGAAAGTCTAAAGTGGAAAGACTAAAGTGGACAGACTAAAGTGGAAAGAATAAAGTGGACAGACTCTAGTGGAAAGACTGAAGTGGAAAGACTAAGTGGACAGACTAAAGCGGAAAGACTAAAGTGGAAAGACTAAGTGGACAGACAATAGTGGAAAGACTGTAGTGGACAGAATAAAGTGGAGACTATAGTTGAAAGACTAAAGTGGAAAGACTAAAGTGGACAGAGAATAGTGGAAAGACTAAAGTGGACAGACTATAGTGGAAAGATTAAAGTGGACAGAGAATAGTGGAAAGACTAAAGTGGACAGACTATAGTGGAAAGACTAAAGTGTACAGACTAAAGTGGAAAGACTAAAGTGGAAAGACTAAAGTGGAAAGACTAAAGTGGACAGACTAAAGTGGACAGACTAAAGTGGAAAGTCTAAAGTGGAAAGACTAAAGTGGACAGACTAAAGTGGAAAGACTAAAGTGGACAGAATGTAGTGGACAGAATAAAGTGGAGACTATAGTGGAAAGAATAAAGTGGACAGAGAATAGTGGAAAGACTAAAGTGGACAGACTATAGTGGAAAGACTAAATTGGACAGAAAAGTGAAAAGACTAAAGTGGACAAACTATAGTGGAAAGACTATAGTGGAAAGACTGTAGTAGACAGAATAAAGTGGAGACTATAGTGGAAAGACTTAAATGGCAAGACTAAAGTGGAAAGACTAAAATTGGACAGACTATAGTGGAAAGACTAAAGTGGACAAACTATAGTGGAAAGACTAAAGTGGACAGACTAAAGTGGACAGACTAAAGTGGAAAGACTAAAGTGGACAGACTCTAGTGGAAAGACTGAAGTGGAAAGACTAAGTTGACAGACTAAAGCGGAAAGACTAAAGTGGAAAGACTAAAGTGGACAGACTATAGTGGAAAGACTGAAGTGGAAAGACTCAGTGGACAAACCAAAGTGTACACACTGAAGTGGACAGAATAAAGTAGAAAGACTAAAGTGGAAAGACTAAAGTGGACAGACTATAGTGGAAAGACTATAGTGGAAAGACTGTAGTGGACAGAATAAAGTGGAGACTATAGTGGAAAAACTAAAGTGGAAAGACTAAAGTGGATAGAGAATAGTTGAAAGACTAAAGTGGACAGACTATGGTGGAAAGACTAAAGTGGACAGACTAAAGTGGAAAGACTAAAGTGGAAAGAATAAAGTGGACAGACTATAGTGGAAAGACTGTAGTGGACAGAATAAAGTGGAGAGTAAAAGACAGACTGAAGTGAAAAGACTATAGTGGAAAGACTAAAGTGGAAAGACTAAAGTGGACAGACTATAGTGGAAAGACTGAAGTGGAAAGACTCAGTGGACAAACCAAAGTGTACACACTGAAGTGGACAGAATAAAGTGGAAAGACTAAAGTGGACAGACTATAGTGGAAAGACTAAAGTGGACAGACTAAAGTGGAAAGACTAAAGAGGAAAGACTAAAGTGGACAGACTATAGTGGAAAGACTAAAGTGGAAAGACTAAAGTGGAAAGAATAAAGTTGAAAGAATAAAGTGGACAGACTATAGTGGAAAGACTGTAGTGGAAAGAATAAAGTGGAGAGTAAAAGACAGACTGAAGTGAAAAGACTATAGTGGAAAGACTAAAGTGGAAAGACTAAAGTGGACAGACTATAGTGGAAAGACTGAAGTGGAAAGACTAAAGTGGACAGACTATAGTGGAAAGACTGAAGTGGAAAGACTAAAGTGGACAGACTATAGTGGAAAGACTATAGTGGTAAGACTGTAGTGGACAGAATAAAGTGGAGACTATAGTGGAAAGACTAAAGTGGAAAGACTAAAGTGGACAGACGATAGTGGAAATGACTAAAGTGGAAAGACTAAAGTGGACAGACTAAAGTGGACAGACTAAAGTGGAAAGACTAAAGTGGACAGACTCTAGTGGAAAGACTGAAGTGGAAAGACTAAGTTGACAGACTAAAGCGGAAAGACTAAAGTGGAAAGACTAAAGTGGACAGACTATAGTGGAAAGACTGAAGTGGAAAGACTCAGTGGACAAACCAAAGTGTACACACTGAAGTGGACAGAATAAAGTAGAAAGACTAAAGTGGAAAGACTAAAGTGGACAGACTATAGTGGAAAGACTATAGTGGAAAGACTGTAGTGGACAGAATAAAGTGGAGACTATAGTGGAAAAACTAAAGTGGAAAGACTAAAGTGGATAGAGAATAGTTGAAAGACTAAAGTGGACAGACTATGGTGGAAAGACTAAAGTGGACAGACTAAAGTGGAAAGACTAAAGTGGAAAGAATAAAGTGGACAGACTATAGTGGAAAGACTGTAGTGGACAGAATAAAGTGGAGAGTAAAAGACAGACTGAAGTGAAAAGACTATAGTGGAAAGACTAAAGTGGAAAGACTAAAGTGGACAGACTATAGTGGAAAGACTGAAGTGGAAAGACTCAGTGGACAAACCAAAGTGTACACACTGAAGTGGACAGAATAAAGTGGAAAGACTAAAGTGGACAGACTATAGTGGAAAGACTAAAGTGGACAGACTAAAGTGGAAAGACTAAAGAGGAAAGACTAAAGTGGACAGACTATAGTGGAAAGACTAAAGTGGAAAGACTAAAGTGGAAAGAATAAAGTTGAAAGAATAAAGTGGACAGACTATAGTGGAAAGACTGTAGTGGAAAGAATAAAGTGGAGAGTAAAAGACAGACTGAAGTGAAAAGACTATAGTGGAAAGACTAAAGTGGAAAGACTAAAGTGGACAGACTATAGTGGAAAGACTGAAGTGGAAAGACTAAAGTGGACAGACTATAGTGGAAAGACTGAAGTGGAAAGACTAAAGTGGACAGACTATAGTGGAAAGACTATAGTGGTAAGACTGTAGTGGACAGAATAAAGTGGAGACTATAGTGGAAAGACAAAAGTGGACAGACTATAGTGGAAAGACTATAGTGGAAAGACTGTAGTGGACATAATAAAGTGGAGACTATAGTGGAAAGACTAAAGTGGACAGAGAATAGTGGAAAGACTAAAGTGGACAGACTATAGTGGAAAGACTAAAGTGGAAAGACTAAAGTGGAAAGAATAAAGTGGAAAGAATAAAGTGGACAGACTATAGTGGAAAGACAGTAGTGGACAGAATAAAGTGGAGAGTACAAGACAGACTGAAGTGAAAAGACTATAGTGGAAAGACTAAAGTGGAAAGACTAAAGTGGACAGACTATAGTGGAAAGACTGAAGTGGAAAGACTAAAGTGGACAGACTATAGTGGAAAGACTATAGTGGAAAGACTAAAGATGACAGAGAATAGTGGAAAGACTAAAGTGGAAAGAATAAAGTGGACAGAGTATAGTGGAAAGACTTTAGTGGACAGAATAAAGTAGAGAGTAAAAGACAGACTGAAGTGAAAAGACTATAGTGGAAAGACTAAAGTGGAAAGTCTAAAGTGGACAGACTATAGTGGAAAGACTGAAGTGGAAAGACTAAAGTGGACAGACTATAGTGGAAAGACTAAAGTGGAAAGACTAAAGTGGAAAGACTAAAGTGGACAGACTATAGTGGAAAGACTAAAGTGGAAAGACTAAAGTGGAAAGACTAAAGTGGAAAGAATAAAGTGGACAGACTATAGTGGAAAGACTGTAGTGGACAGAATAAAGTGGAGAGTAAAAGACAGACTGAAGTGAAAAGACTATAGTTGAAAGACTGAAGTGGAAAGACTAAAGTGGACAGACTATAGTGGAAAGACTGAAGTGGAAAGACTAAAGTGGACAGACTATAGTGGAAAGACTGTAGTGGACAGAATAAAGTGGAGACTATAGTGGAAAGACTAAAGTGGACAGACTATAGTGGAAAGACTGTAGTGGACATAATAAAGTGGAGACTATAGTGGAAAGACTAAAGTGGACAGAGAATAGTGGAAAGACTAAAGTGGACAGACTATAGTGGAAAGACTAAAGTGGACAGACTAAAGTGGAAAGACTAAAGTGGAAAGAATAAAGTGGACAGACTATAGTGGAAAGACTGTAGTGGACAGAATAAAGTGGAGAGCAAAAGACAGACTAAAGTGAAAAGACTATAGTGGAAAGACTAAAGTGGAGAGACTAAAGTGGACAGACTATAGTGGAAAGACTGAAGTGGAAAGAGTAAAGTGGACAGACTATAGTGGAAAGACTATAGTGGAAAGACTGTAGTGGACAGAATAAAGTGGAGACTATAGTGGAAAGACTAAAGTGGACAGACTATAGTGGAAAAATTATAGTGGAAAGACTATAGTGGAAAGACTAAAGTGGACAGAAAAGTGAAAAGACTAAAGTGGACAAACTATAGTGGAAAGACTATAGTGGAAAGACTGTAGTAGACAGAATATAGTGGAGACTATCGTGGAAAGACTAAAGTGGACAGACTCTAGTGGAAAGACTGAAGTGGAAAGACTAAGTTGACAGACTAAAGCGGAAAGACTAAAGTGGAAAGACTAAAGTGGAAAGACTAAAGTGGACAGACTATAGTGGAAAGACTAAAGTGGAAAGACTAAAGTGGTAAGACTAAAGTGGACAGACTATAGTGGAAAGACTGAAGTGGAAAGACTCAGTGGACAAACCAAAGTGTACACACTGAAGTGGACAGAACAAAGTGGAAAGACTAAAGTGGAAAGACTAAAGTGGACAGACTATAGTGGAAAGACTAAAGTGGACAGACTAAAGTGGAAAGACTAAAGTGGAAAGACTAAGTGGACAGACTAAAGTGAAAACACTATATTGGAAAGACTAAAGTGGACAGACTATAGTGGAAAGACTAAAGTGGAAAGACTAAAGTGGTAAGACTAAAGTGGACAGACTATAGTGGAAAGACTGAAGTGGAAAGACTCAGTGGACAAACCAAAGTGTACACACTGAAGTGGACAGAATAAAGTAGAAAGACTAAAGTGGAAAGACTAAAGTGGACAGACTATAGTGGAAAGACTAAAGTAGACAGACTAAAGTGGAAAGACTAAAGTGGAAAGACTAAAGTGGACAGACTATAGTGGAAAGACTAAAGTGGACAGACTATAGTGGAAAGACTAAAGTGGACAGACTAAAGTGGAAAGATTTAAGTGAAAAGACTAAAGTGGATAGACTATAGTGGAAAGACAATAGTGGAAAGACTGTAGTGGACAGAATAAAGTGGAGACTATAGTGGAAAGACTAAAGTGGAAAGACCAAAGTGGACAGACTATAGTGGAAAGACTATAGTGGAAAGACTGTAGTGGACAGAATAAAGTGGAGACTATAGTGGAAAGACTAAAGTGGACAGACTATAGTGGAAAGACTAAAGTTGACACACTAAAGTGGAAAGACTAAAGTGGACAGACGATAGTGGAAATGACTAAAGTGGAAAGACTAAAGTGGACAGACTAAAGTGGAAAGACTAAAGTGGACAGACTCTAGTGGAAAGACTGAAGTGGAAAGACTAAGTGGACAGACTAAAGCGGAAAGACTAAAGTGGAAAGACTAAGTGGACAGAGTAAAGCGGAAAGACTAAAGTGGAAAGACTAAAGTAGAAAGACTAAAGTGGAAAGAATAAAGTGGACAGACTATAGTGGAAAGACTGTAGTGGACAGAATAAAGTGGAGAGTAAAAGACAGACTGAAGTGAAGGACTATAGTGGACAGAATAAAGTAGAAAGACTAAAGTGGACAGACTAAAGTGGAAAGACTAAAGTGGAAAGACTAAAGTGGACAGACTAAAGTGGAAAGACAAAAGTGGACAGACTCTAGTGGAAAGACTGAAGTGGAAAGACTAAGTTGACAGACTAAAGCGGAAAGACTAAAGTGGAAAGACTAAAGTGGACAGACTATAGTGGAAAGACTGAAGTGGAAAGACTCAGTGGACAAACCAAAGTGTACACACTGAAGTGGACAGAATAAAGTAGAAAGACTAAAGTGGAAAGACTAAAGTGGACAGACTATAGTGGAAAGACTAAAGTGGAAAGACTAAAGTGGTAAGACTAAAGTGGACAGACTATAGTGGAAAGACTGAAGTGGAAAGACTCAGTGGACAAACCAAAGTGTACACACTGAAGTGGACAGAATAAAGTGGAAAGACTAAAGTGGAAAGACTAAAGTGGACAGACTATAGTGGAAAGACTAAAGTGGACAGACTAAAGTGGAAAGACTAAAGTGGAAAGACTAAGTGGACAGACTAAAGTGGAAACACTATAGTGGAAAGACTAAAGTGGACAGACTATAGTGGAAAGACTAAAGTGGAAAGACTAAAGTGGTAAGACTAAAGTGGACAGACTATAGTGGAAAGACTGAAGTGGAAAGACTCAGTGGACAAACCAAAGTGTACACACTGAAGTGGACAGAATAAAGTGGAAAGACTAAAGTGGAAAGACTAAAGTGGACAGACTATAGTGGAAAGACTAAAGTGGACAGACTAAAGTGGAAAGACTAAAGTGGAAAGACTAAAGTGGACAGACTATAGTGGAAAGACTAAAGTGGGAAGACTATAGTGGAAAGACTAAAGTGGACGGACTAAAGTGGAAAAATTTAAGTGAAAAGACTAAAGTGGACAGACTATAGTGGAAAGACAATAGTGGAAAGACTGTAGTGGACAGAATAAAGTGGAGACTATAGTGGAAAGACTAAAGTGGAAAGACTAAAGTGGACAGACTATAGTGGAAAGACTATAGTGGAAAGACTGTAGTGGACAGAATAAAGCGGAAAGACTAAAGTGGAAAGACTAAGTGGACAGACAATAGTGGAAACACTAAAGTGGAAAGACTGTAGTGGACAGAATAAAGTGGAGACTATAGTTGAAAGACTAAAGTGGAAAGACTAAAGTGGACAGAGAATAGTGGAAAGACTAAAGTGGACAGACTATAGTGGAAAGATTAAAGTGGACAGACTATAGTGGAAAGACTAAAGTGGACAGACTAAAGTGGAAAGACTAAAGTGGAAAGACTAAAGTGGACAGACTATAGTGGAAAGACTAAAGTGGGAAGACTATAGTGGAAAGACTAAAGTGGACAGACTAAAGTGGAAAGATTTAAGTGAAAAGACTAAAGTGGACAGACTATAGTGGAAAGACAATAGTGGAAAGACTGTAGTGGACAGAATAAAGTGGAGACTATAGTGGAAAGACTAAAGTGGAAAGACTAAAGTGGACAGACTATAGTGGAAAGACTAAAGTGGACAGACTAATGTGGAAAGACTAAAGTGGAAAGACTAAAGTGGACAGACTATAGTGGAAAGACTAAAGTGGGAAGACTATAGTGGAAAGACTAAAGTGGACAGACTAAAGTGGAAAGATTTAAGTGAAAAGACTAAAGTGGACAGACTATAGTGGAAAGACAATAGTGGAAAGACTGTAGTGGACAGAATAAAGTGGAGACTATAGTGGAAAGACTAAAGTGGAAAGACTAAAGTGGACAGACTATAGTGGAAAGACTATAGTGGAAAGACTGTATTGGACAGAATAAAGCGGAAAGACTAAAGTGGAAAGACTAAGTGGACAGACAATAGTGGAAACACTATAGTGGAAAGACTGTAGTGGACAGAATAAAGTGGAGACTATAGTTGAAAGACTAAAGCGGAAAGACTAAAGTGGAAAGACTAAAGTAGAAAGACTAAAGTGGAAAGAGTAAAGTGGACAGACTATAGTGGAAAGACTGTAGTGGACAGAATAAAGTGGAGAGTAAAAGACAGACTGAAGTGAAAGACTATAGTGGACAGAATAAAGTAGAAAGACTAAAGTGGACAGACTAAAGTGGAAAGACTAAAGTGGAAAGACTAAAGTGGACAGACTAAAGTGGACAGACTAAAGTGGAAAGACAAAAGTGGACAGACTCTAGTGGAAAGACTGAAGTGGAAAGACTAAGTTGACAGACTAAAGCGGAAAGACTAAAGTGGAAAGACTAAAGTGGACAGACTATAGTGGAAAGACTGAAGTGGAAAGACTCAGTGGACAAACCAAAGTGTACACACTGAAGTGGACAGAATAAAGTAGAAAGACTAAAGTGGAAAGACTAAAGTGGACAGACTATAGTGGAAAGACTAAAGTGGAAAGACTAAAGTGGTAAGACTAAAGTGGACAGACTATAGTGGAAAGACTGAAGTGGAAAGACTCAGTGGACAAACCAAAGTGTACACACTGAAGTGGACAGAATAAAGTGGAAAGACTAAAGTGGAAAGACTAAAGTGGACAGACTATAGTGGAAAGACTAAAGTGGACAGACTAAAGTGGAAAGACTAAAGTGGAAAGACTAAGTGGACAGACTAAAGTGGAAACACTATAGTGGAAAGACTAAAGTGGACAGACTATAGTGGAAAGACTAAAGTGGAAAGACTAAAGTGGTAAGACTAAAGTGGACAGACTATAGTGGAAAGACTGAAGTGGAAAGACTCAGTGGACAAACCAAAGTGTACACACTGAAGTGGACAGAATAAAGTGGAAAGACTAAAGTGGAAAGACTAAAGTGGACAGACTATAGTGGAAAGACTAAAGTGGACAGACTAAAGTGGAAAGTCTAAAGTGGAAAGACTAAAGTGGACAGACTATAGTGGAAAGACTAAAGTGGGAAGACTATAGTGGAAAGACTAAAGTGGACAGACTATAGTGGAAAGACTAAAGTTGACACACTAAAGTGGAAAGACTAAAGTGGACAGACGATAGTGGAAATGACTAAAGTGGAAAGACTAAAGTGGACAGACTAAAGTGGAAAGACTAAAGTGGACAGACTCTAGTGGAAAGACTGAAGTGGAAAGACTAAGTGGACAGACTAAAGCGGAAAGACTAAAGTGGAAAGACTAAGTGGACAGACAATAGTGGAAACACTATAGTGGAAAGACTGTAGTGGACAGAATAAAGTGGAGACTATAGTTGAAAGACTAAAGTGGAAAGACTAAAGTGGACAGAGAATAGTGGAAAGACTAAAGTGGACAGACTATAGTGGAAAGATTAAAGTGGACAGAGAATAGTGGAAAGACTAAAGTGGACAGACTATAGTGGAAAGACTAAAGTGTACAGACTAAAGTGGAAAGACTAAAGTGGAAAGACTAAAGTGGAAAGACTAAAGTGGACAGACTAAAGTGGACAGACTAAAGTGGAAAGTCTAAAGTGGAAAGACTAAAGTGGACAGACTAAAGTGGAAAGACTAAAGTGGACAGAATGTAGTTTACAGAATAAAGTGGAGACTATAGTGGAAAGAATAAAGTGGAAAGAGAATAGTGGAAAGACAAAAGTGGACAGACTATAGTGGAAAGACTGAAGTGGAAAGACTAAGTGGACAGACTAAAGCGGAAAGACTAAAGTGGAAAGACTAAGTGGACAGACAATAGTGGAAAGACTGTAGTGGACAGAATAAAGTGGAGACTATAGTTGAAAGACTAAAGTGGAAAGACTAAAGTGGACAGAGAATAGTGGAAAGACTAAAGTGGACAGACTATAGTGGAAAGATTAAAGTGGACAGAGAATAGTGGAAAGACTAAAGTGGACAGACTATAGTGGAAAGACTAAAGTGTACAGACTAAAGTGGAAAGACTAAAGTGGAAAGACTAAAGTGGAAAGACTAAAGTGGACAGACTAAAGTGGACAGACTAAAGTGGACAGACTATAGTGGAAAGACTAAAGTTGACACACTAAAGTGGAAAGACTAAAGTGGACAGACGATAGTGGAAATGACTAAAGTGGAAAGACTAAAGTGGACAGACTAAAGTGGAAAGACTAAAGTGGACAGACTCTAGTGGAAAGACTGAAGTGGAAAGACTAAGTGGACAGACTAAAGCGGAAAGACTAAAGTGTAAAGACTAAGTGGACAGACAATAGTGGAAACACTATAGTGGAAAGACTGTAGTGGACAGAATAAAGTGGAGACTATAGTTGAAAGACTAAAGTGGAAAGACTAAAGTGGACAGAGAATAGTGGAAAGACTAAAGTGGACAGACTATAGTGGAAAGATTAAAGTGGACAGAGAATAGTGGAAAGACTAAAGTGGACAGACTATAGTGGAAAGACTAAAGTGTACAGACTAAAGTGGAAAGACTAAAGTGGAAAGACTAAAGTGGAAAGACTAAAGTGGACAGACTAAAGTGGACAGACTAAAGTGGAAAGTCTAAAGTGGAAAGACTAAAGTGGACAGACTAAAGTGGAAAGAATAAAGTGGACAGACTCTAGTGGAAAGACTGAAGTGGAAAGACTAAGTGGACAGACTAAAGCGGAAAGACTAAAGTGGAAAGACTAAGTGGACAGACAATAGTGGAAAGACTGTAGTGGACAGAATAAAGTGGAGACTATAGTTGAAAGACTAAAGTGGAAAGACTAAAGTGGACAGAGAATAGTGGAAAGACTAAAGTGGACAGACTATAGTGGAAAGATTAAAGTGGACAGAGAATAGTGGAAAGACTAAAGTGGACAGACTATAGTGGAAAGACTAAAGTGTACAGACTAAAGTGGAAAGACTAAAGTGGAAAGACTAAAGTGGAAAGACTAAAGTGGACAGACTAAAGTGGACAGACAATAGTGGAAAGACTGTAGTGGACAGAATAAAGTGGAGACTATAGTTGAAAGACTAAAGTGGAAAGACTAAAGTGGACAGAGAATAGTGGAAAGACTAAAGTGGACAGACTATAGTGGAAAGATTAAAGTGGACAGAGAATAGTGGAAAGACTAAAGTGGACAGACTATAGTGGAAAGACTAAAGTGTACAGACTAAAGTGGAAAGACTAAAGTGGAAAGACTAAAGTGGAAAGACTAAAGTGGACAGACTAAAGTGGACAGACTAAAGTGGACAGACTATAGTGGAAAGACTAAAGTTGACACACTAAAGTGGAAAGACTAAAGTGGACAGACGATAGTGGAAATGACTAAAGTGGAAAGACTAAAGTGGACAGACTAAAGTGGAAAGACTAAAGTGGACAGACTCTAGTGGAAAGACTGAAGTGGAAAGACTAAGTGGACAGACTAAAGCGGAAAGACTAAAGTGTAAAGACTAAGTGGACAGACAATAGTGGAAACACTATAGTGGAAAGACTGTAGTGGACAGAATAAAGTGGAGACTATAGTTGAAAGACTAAAGTGGAAAGACTAAAGTGGACAGAGAATAGTGGAAAGACTAAAGTGGACAGACTATAGTGGAAAGATTAAAGTGGACAGAGAATAGTGGAAAGACTAAAGTGGACAGACTATAGTGGAAAGACTAAAGTGTACAGACTAAAGTGGAAAGACTAAAGTGGAAAGACTAAAGTGGAAAGACTAAAGTGGACAGACTAAAGTGGACAGACTAAAGTGGAAAGTCTAAAGTGGAAAGACTAAAGTGGACAGACTAAAGTGGAAAGAATAAAGTGGACAGACTCTAGTGGAAAGACTGAAGTGGAAAGACTAAGTGGACAGACTAAAGCGGAAAGACTAAAGTGGAAAGACTAAGTGGACAGACAATAGTGGAAAGACTGTAGTGGACAGAATAAAGTGGAGACTATAGTTGAAAGACTAAAGTGGAAAGACTAAAGTGGACAGAGAATAGTGGAAAGACTAAAGTGGACAGACTATAGTGGAAAGATTAAAGTGGACAGAGAATAGTGGAAAGACTAAAGTGGACAGACTATAGTGGAAAGACTAAAGTGTACAGACTAAAGTGGAAAGACTAAAGTGGAAAGACTAAAGTGGAAAGACTAAAGTGGACAGACTAAAGTGGACAGACTAAAGTGGAAAGTCTAAAGTGGAAAGACTAAAGTGGACAGACTAAAGTGGAAAGACTAAAGTGGACAGAATGTAGTGGACAGAATAAAGTGGAGACTATAGTTGAAAGACTAAAGTGGAAAGACTAAAGTGGACAGAGAATAGTGGAAAGACTAAAGTGGACAGACTATAGTGGAAAGAATAAAGTGGACAGAGAATAGTGGAAAGACTAAAGTGGACAGACTATAGTGGAAAGACTAAATTGGACAGAAAAGTGAAAAGACTAAAGTGGACAAACTATAGTGGAAAGACTATAGTGGAAAGACTGTAGTAGACAGAATAAAGTGGAGACTATAGTGGAAAGACTTAAATGGAAAGACTAAAGTGGAAAGACTAAAATTGGACAGACTATAGTGGAAAGACTAAAGTGGACAAACTATAGTGGAAAGACTAAAGTGGACAGACTAAAGTGGAAAGACTAAAGTGGAAAGACTAAAGTGGACAGACGATAGTGGAAATGACTAAAGTGGAAAGACTAAAGTGGACAGACTAAAGTGGACAGACTAAAGTGGAAAGACTAAAGTGGACAGACTCTAGTGGAAAGACTGAAGTGGAAAGACTAAGTTGACAGACTAAAGCGGAAAGACTAAAGTGGAAAGACTAAAGTGGACAGACTATAGTGGAAAGACTGAAGTGGAAAGACTCAGTGGACAAACCAAAGTGTACACACTGAAGTGGACAGAATAAAGTAGAAAGACTAAAGTGGAAAGACTAAAGTGGACAGACTATAGTGGAAAGACTATAGTGGAAAGACTGTAGTGGACAGAATAAAGTGGAGACTATAGTGGAAAAACTAAAGTGGAAAGACTAAAGTGGATAGAGAATAGTTGAAAGACTAAAGTGGACAGACTATGGTGGAAAGACTAAAGTGGACAGACTAAAGTGGAAAGACTAAAGTGGAAAGAATAAAGTGGACAGACTATAGTGGAAAGACTGTAGTGGACAGAATAAAGTGGAGAGTAAAAGACAGACTGAAGTGAAAAGACTATAGTGGAAAGACTAAAGTGGAAAGACTAAAGTGGACAGACTATAGTGGAAAGACTGAAGTGGAAAGACTCAGTGGACAAACCAAAGTGTACACACTGAAGTGGACAGAATAAAGTGGAAAGACTAAAGTGGACAGACTATAGTGGAAAGACTAAAGTGGACAGACTAAAGTGGAAAGACTAAAGAGGAAAGACTAAAGTGGACAGACTATAGTGGAAAGACTAAAGTGGAAAGACTAAAGTGGAAAGAATAAAGTTGAAAGAATAAAGTGGACAGACTATAGTGGAAAGACTGTAGTGGAAAGAATAAAGTGGAGAGTAAAAGACAGACTGAAGTGAAAAGACTATAGTGGAAAGACTAAAGTGGAAAGACTAAAGTGGACAGACTATAGTGGAAAGACTGAAGTGGAAAGACTAAAGTGGACAGACTATAGTGGAAAGACTGAAGTGGAAAGACTAAAGTGGACAGACTATAGTGGAAAGACTATAGTGGTAAGACTGTAGTGGACAGAATAAAGTGGAGACTATAGTGGAAAGACTAAAGTGGAAAGACTAAAGTGGACAGACGATAGTGGAAATGACTAAAGTGGAAAGACTAAAGTGGACAGACTAAAGTGGACAGACTAAAGTGGAAAGACTAAAGTGGACAGACTCTAGTGGAAAGACTGAAGTGGAAAGACTAAGTTGACAGACTAAAGCGGAAAGACTAAAGTGGAAAGACTAAAGTGGACAGACTATAGTGGAAAGACTGAAGTGGAAAGACTCAGTGGACAAACCAAAGTGTACACACTGAAGTGGACAGAATAAAGTAGAAAGACTAAAGTGGAAAGACTAAAGTGGACAGACTATAGTGGAAAGACTATAGTGGAAAGACTGTAGTGGACAGAATAAAGTGGAGACTATAGTGGAAAAACTAAAGTGGAAAGACTAAAGTGGATAGAGAATAGTTGAAAGACTAAAGTGGACAGACTATGGTGGAAAGACTAAAGTGGACAGACTAAAGTGGAAAGACTAAAGTGGAAAGAATAAAGTGGACAGACTATAGTGGAAAGACTGTAGTGGACAGAATAAAGTGGAGAGTAAAAGACAGACTGAAGTGAAAAGACTATAGTGGAAAGACTAAAGTGGAAAGACTAAAGTGGACAGACTATAGTGGAAAGACTGAAGTGGAAAGACTCAGTGGACAAACCAAAGTGTACACACTGAAGTGGACAGAATAAAGTGGAAAGACTAAAGTGGACAGACTATAGTGGAAAGACTAAAGTGGACAGACTAAAGTGGAAAGACTAAAGAGGAAAGACTAAAGTGGACAGACTATAGTGGAAAGACTAAAGTGGAAAGACTAAAGTGGAAAGAATAAAGTTGAAAGAATAAAGTGGACAGACTATAGTGGAAAGACTGTAGTGGAAAGAATAAAGTGGAGAGTAAAAGACAGACTGAAGTGAAAAGACTATAGTGGAAAGACTAAAGTGGAAAGACTAAAGTGGACAGACTATAGTGGAAAGACTGAAGTGGAAAGACTAAAGTGGACAGACTATAGTGGAAAGACTGAAGTGGAAAGACTAAAGTGGACAGACTATAGTGGAAAGACTATAGTGGTAAGACTGTAGTGGACAGAATAAAGTGGAGACTATAGTGGAAAGACAAAAGTGGACAGACTATAGTGGAAAGACTATAGTGGAAAGACTGTAGTGGACATAATAAAGTGGAGACTATAGTGGAAAGACTAAAGTGGACAGAGAATAGTGGAAAGACTAAAGTGGACAGACTATAGTGGAAAGACTAAAGTGGAAAGACTAAAGTGGAAAGAATAAAGTGGAAAGAATAAAGTGGACAGACTATAGTGGAAAGACAGTAGTGGACAGAATAAAGTGGAGAGTACAAGACAGACTGAAGTGAAAAGACTATAGTGGAAAGACTAAAGTGGAAAGACTAAAGTGGACAGACTATAGTGGAAAGACTGAAGTGGAAAGACTAAAGTGGACAGACTATAGTGGAAAGACTATAGTGGAAAGACTAAAGATGACAGAGAATAGTGGAAAGACTAAAGTGGAAAGAATAAAGTGGACAGAGTATAGTGGAAAGACTTTAGTGGACAGAATAAAGTAGAGAGTAAAAGACAGACTGAAGTGAAAAGACTATAGTGGAAAGACTAAAGTGGAAAGTCTAAAGTGGACAGACTATAGTGGAAAGACTGAAGTGGAAAGACTAAAGTGGACAGACTATAGTGGAAAGACTAAAGTGGAAAGACTAAAGTGGAAAGACTAAAGTGGACAGACTATAGTGGAAAGACTAAAGTGGAAAGACTAAAGTGGAAAGACTAAAGTGGAAAGAATAAAGTGGACAGACTATAGTGGAAAGACTGTAGTGGACAGAATAAAGTGGAGAGTAAAAGACAGACTGAAGTGAAAAGACTATAGTTGAAAGACTGAAGTGGAAAGACTAAAGTGGACAGACTATAGTGGAAAGACTGAAGTGGAAAGACTAAAGTGGACAGACTATAGTGGAAAGACTGTAGTGGACAGAATAAAGTGGAGACTATAGTGGAAAGACTAAAGTGGACAGACTATAGTGGAAAGACTGTAGTGGACATAATAAAGTGGAGACTATAGTGGAAAGACTAAAGTGGACAGAGAATAGTGGAAAGACTAAAGTGGACAGACTATAGTGGAAAGACTAAAGTGGACAGACTAAAGTGGAAAGACTAAAGTGGAAAGAATAAAGTGGACAGACTATAGTGGAAAGACTGTAGTGGACAGAATAAAGTGGAGAGCAAAAGACAGACTAAAGTGAAAAGACTATAGTGGAAAGACTAAAGTGGAGAGACTAAAGTGGACAGACTATAGTGGAAAGACTGAAGTGGAAAGAGTAAAGTGGACAGACTATAGTGGAAAGACTATAGTGGAAAGACTGTAGTGGACAGAATAAAGTGGAGACTATAGTGGAAAGACTAAAGTGGACAGACTATAGTGGAAAAATTATAGTGGAAAGACTATAGTGGAAAGACTAAAGTGGACAGAAAAGTGAAAAGACTAAAGTGGACAAACTATAGTGGAAAGACTATAGTGGAAAGACTGTAGTAGACAGAATATAGTGGAGACTATCGTGGAAAGACTAAAGTGGACAGACTCTAGTGGAAAGACTGAAGTGGAAAGACTAAGTTGACAGACTAAAGCGGAAAGACTAAAGTGGAAAGACTAAAGTGGAAAGACTAAAGTGGACAGACTATAGTGGAAAGACTAAAGTGGAAAGACTAAAGTGGTAAGACTAAAGTGGACAGACTATAGTGGAAAGACTGAAGTGGAAAGACTCAGTGGACAAACCAAAGTGTACACACTGAAGTGGACAGAACAAAGTGGAAAGACTAAAGTGGAAAGACTAAAGTGGACAGACTATAGTGGAAAGACTAAAGTGGACAGACTAAAGTGGAAAGACTAAAGTGGAAAGACTAAGTGGACAGACTAAAGTGAAAACACTATATTGGAAAGACTAAAGTGGACAGACTATAGTGGAAAGACTAAAGTGGAAAGACTAAAGTGGTAAGACTAAAGTGGACAGACTATAGTGGAAAGACTGAAGTGGAAAGACTCAGTGGACAAACCAAAGTGTACACACTGAAGTGGACAGAATAAAGTAGAAAGACTAAAGTGGAAAGACTAAAGTGGACAGACTATAGTGGAAAGACTAAAGTAGACAGACTAAAGTGGAAAGACTAAAGTGGAAAGACTAAAGTGGACAGACTATAGTGGAAAGACTAAAGTGGACAGACTATAGTGGAAAGACTAAAGTGGACAGACTAAAGTGGAAAGATTTAAGTGAAAAGACTAAAGTGGATAGACTATAGTGGAAAGACAATAGTGGAAAGACTGTAGTGGACAGAATAATGTGGAGACTATAGTGGAAAGACTAAAGTGGAAAGACCAAAGTGGACAGACTATAGTGGAAAGACTATAGTGGAAAGACTGTAGTGGACAGAATAAAGTGGAGACTATAGTGGAAAGACTAAAGTGGACAGACTATAGTGGAAAGACTAAAGTTGACACACTAAAGTGGAAAGACTAAAGTGGACAGACGATAGTGGAAATGACTAAAGTGGAAAGACTAAAGTGGACAGACTAAAGTGGAAAGACTAAAGTGGACAGACTCTAGTGGAAAGACTGAAGTGGAAAGACTAAGTGGACAGACTAAAGCGGAAAGACTAAAGTGGAAAGACTAAGTGGACAGAGTAAAGCGGAAAGACTAAAGTGGAAAGACTAAAGTAGAAAGACTAAAGTGGAAAGAATAAAGTGGACAGACTATAGTGGAAAGACTGTAGTGGACAGAATAAAGTGGAGAGTAAAAGACAGACTGAAGTGAAGGACTATAGTGGACAGAATAAAGTAGAAAGACTAAAGTGGACAGACTAAAGTGGAAAGACTAAAGTGGAAAGACTAAAGTGGACAGACTAAAGTGGAAAGACAAAAGTGGACAGACTCTAGTGGAAAGACTGAAGTGGAAAGACTAAGTTGACAGACTAAAGCGGAAAGACTAAAGTGGAAAGACTAAAGTGGACAGACTATAGTGGAAAGACTGAAGTGGAAAGACTCAGTGGACAAACCAAAGTGTACACACTGAAGTGGACAGAATAAAGTAGAAAGACTCAAGTGGAAAGACTAAAGTGGACAGACTATAGTGGAAAGACTAAAGTGGAAAGACTAAAGTGGTAAGACTAAAGTGGACAGACTATAGTGGAAAGACTGAAGTGGAAAGACTCAGTGGACAAACCAAAGTGTACACACTGAAGTGGACAGAATAAAGTGGAAAGACTAAAGTGGAAAGACTAAAGTGGACAGACTATAGTGGAAAGACTAAAGTGGACAGACTAAAGTGGAAAGACTAAAGTGGAAAGACTAAGTGGACAGACTAAAGTGGAAACACTATAGTGGAAAGACTAAAGTGGACAGACTATAGTGGAAAGACTAAAGTGGAAAGACTAAAGTGGTAAGACTAAAGTGGACAGACTATAGTGGAAAGACTGAAGTGGAAAGACTCAGTGGACAAACCAAAGTGTACACACTGAAGTGGACAGAATAAAGTGGAAAGACTAAAGTGGAAAGACTAAAGTGGACAGACTATAGTGGAAAGACTAAAGTGGACAGACTAAAGTGGAAAGACTAAAGTGGAAAGACTAAAGTGGACAGACTATAGTGGAAAGACTAAAGTGGGAAGACTATAGTGGAAAGACTAAAGTGGACGGACTAAAGTGGAAAAATTTAAGTGAAAAGACTAAAGTGGACAGACTATAGTGGAAAGACAATAGTGGAAAGACTGTAGTGGACAGAATAAAGTGGAGACTATAGTGGAAAGACTAAAGTGGAAAGACTAAAGTGGACAGACTATAGTGGAAAGACTATAGTGGAAAGACTGTAGTGGACAGAATAAAGCGGAAAGACTAAAGTGGAAAGACTAAGTGGACAGACAATAGTGGAAACACTATAGTGGAAAGACTGTAGTGGACAGAATAAAGTGGAGACTATAGTTGAAAGACTAAAGTGGAAAGACTAAAGTGGACAGAGAATAGTGGAAAGACTAAAGTGGACAGACTATAGTGGAAAGATTAAAGTGGACAGACTATAGTGGAAAGACTAAAGTGGACAGACTAAAGTGGAAAGACTAAAGTGGAAAGACTAAAGTGGACAGACTATAGTGGAAAGACTAAAGTGGGAAGACTATAGTGGAAAGACTAAAGTGGACAGACTAAAGTGGAAAGATTTAAGTGAAAAGACTAAAGTGGACAGACTATAGTGGAAAGACAATAGTGGAAAGACTGTAGTGGACAGAATAAAGTGGAGACTATAGTGGAAAGACTAAAGTGGAAAGACTAAAGTGGACAGACTATAGTGGAAAGACTAAAGTGGACAGACTAATGTGGAAAGACTAAAGTGGAAAGACTAAAGTGGACAGACTATAGTGGAAAGACTAAAGTGGGAAGACTATAGTGGAAAGACTAAAGTGGACAGACTAAAGTGGAAAGATTTAAGTGAAAAGACTAAAGTGGACAGACTATAGTGGAAAGACAATAGTGGAAAGACTGTAGTGGACAGAATAAAGTGGAGACTATAGTGGAAAGACTAAAGTGGAAAGACTAAAGTGGACAGACTATAGTGGAAAGACTATAGTGGAAAGACTGTATTGGACAGAATAAAGCGGAAAGACTAAAGTGGAAAGACTAAGTGGACAGACAATAGTGGAAACACTATAGTGGAAAGACTGTAGTGGACAGAATAAAGTGGAGACTATAGTTGAAAGACTAAAGCGGAAAGACTAAAGTGGAAAGACTAAAGTAGAAAGACTAAAGTGGAAAGAGTAAAGTGGACAGACTATAGTGGAAAGACTGTAGTGGACAGAATAAAGTGGAGAGTAAAAGACAGACTGAAGTGAAAGACTATAGTGGACAGAATAAAGTAGAAAGACTAAAGTGGACAGACTAAAGTGGAAAGACTAAAGTGGAAAGACTAAAGTGGACAGACTAAAGTGGACAGACTAAAGTGGAAAGACAAAAGTGGACAGACTCTAGTGGAAAGACTGAAGTGGAAAGACTAAGTTGACAGACTAAAGCGGAAAGACTAAAGTGGAAAGACTAAAGTGGACAGACTATAGTGGAAAGACTGAAGTGGAAAGACTCAGTGGACAAACCAAAGTGTACACACTGAAGTGGACAGAATAAAGTAGAAAGACTAAAGTGGAAAGACTAAAGTGGACAGACTATAGTGGAAAGACTAAAGTGGAAAGACTAAAGTGGTAAGACTAAAGTGGACAGACTATAGTGGAAAGACTGAAGTGGAAAGACTCAGTGGACAAACCAAAGTGTACACACTGAAGTGGACAGAATAAAGTGGAAAGACTAAAGTGGAAAGACTAAAGTGGACAGACTATAGTGGAAAGACTAAAGTGGACAGACTAAAGTGGAAAGACTAAAGTGGAAAGACTAAGTGGACAGACTAAAGTGGAAACACTATAGTGGAAAGACTAAAGTGGACAGACTATAGTGGAAAGACTAAAGTGGAAAGACTAAAGTGGTAAGACTAAAGTGGACAGACTATAGTGGAAAGACTGAAGTGGAAAGACTCAGTGGACAAACCAAAGTGTACACACTGAAGTGGACAGAATAAAGTGGAAAGACTAAAGTGGAAAGACTAAAGTGGACAGACTATAGTGGAAAGACTAAAGTGGACAGACTAAAGTGGAAAGTCTAAAGTGGAAAGACTAAAGTGGACAGACTATAGTGGAAAGACTAAAGTGGGAAGACTATAGTGGAAAGACTAAAGTGGACAGACTATAGTGGAAAGACTAAAGTTGACACACTAAAGTGGAAAGACTAAAGTGGACAGACGATAGTGGAAATGACTAAAGTGGAAAGACTAAAGTGGACAGACTAAAGTGGAAAGACTAAAGTGGACAGACTCTAGTGGAAAGACTGAAGTGGAAAGACTAAGTGGACAGACTAAAGCGGAAAGACTAAAGTGGAAAGACTAAGTGGACAGACAATAGTGGAAACACTATAGTGGAAAGACTGTAGTGGACAGAATAAAGTGGAGACTATAGTTGAAAGACTAAAGTGGAAAGACTAAAGTGGACAGAGAATAGTGGAAAGACTAAAGTGGACAGACTATAGTGGAAAGATTAAAGTGGACAGAGAATAGTGGAAAGACTAAAGTGGACAGACTATAGTGGAAAGACTAAAGTGTACAGACTAAAGTGGAAAGACTAAAGTGGAAAGACTAAAGTGGAAAGACTAAAGTGGACAGACTAAAGTGGACAGACTAAAGTGGAAAGTCTAAAGTGGAAAGACTAAAGTGGACAGACTAAAGTGGAAAGACTAAAGTGGACAGAATGTAGTTTACAGAATAAAGTGGAGACTATAGTGGAAAGAATAAAGTGGAAAGAGAATAGTGGAAAGACAAAAGTGGACAGACTATAGTGGAAAGACTAAATTGGACAGAAAAGTGAAAAGACTAAAGTGGACAAACTATAGTGGAAAGACTATAGTGGAAAGACTGTAGTAGACAGAATAAAGTGGAAAGACTAAAATGGAAAGACTAAAGTGGAAAGACTAAAATTTGACAGACTATAGTGGAAAGACTAAAGTGGACAAACTATAGTGGAAAGACTAAAGTGGACAGACTAAAGTGGAAAGACTAAAGTGGAAAGACTAAAGTGGACAGACGATAGTGGAAATGACTAAAGTGGAAAGACTAAAGTGGACAGACTAAAGTGGACAGACTAAAGTGGAAAGACTAACTATAGTGGAAAGACTATAGTGGAAAGACTGTAGTGGACAGAATAAAGTGGAGACTATAGTGGAAAAACTAAAGTGGAAAGACTAAAGTGGATAGAGAATAGTTGAAAGACTAAAGTGGACAGACTATGGTGGAAAGACTAAAGTGGAAAGACTCAGTGGACAAACCAAAGTGTACACACTGAAGTGGACAGAATAAAGTAGAAAGACTAAAGTGGAAAGACTAAAGTGGACAGACTATAGTGGAAAGACTAAAGTGGAAAGACTAAAGTGGTAAGACTAAAGTGGACAGACTATAGTGGTTTGACTGAAGTGGAAAGACTCAGTGGACAAACCAAAGTGTACACACTGAAGTGGACAGAATAAAGTGGAAAGACTAAAGTGGAGTTCTCTTTCAGTTCTCTTCAGTTCTCTTTCATTCACGGTCGAGTGCGGACGTACTCGATCGCTGTAGTGACATAGACCTCTATTGAAGTAACAGAGGCGAAAAGTGTCCGGCAGATGCCATTCTGATTTAATACTCAAGAAGCGAGGTTAGCGGATAATTAGTCATGTCTGTAACGAAGAAACATTTCGATGACCGCATGGATGCGTTGAAAAAGCTTATCGAAGATCTTCGACAAGAAAATTCAGCTTTAAAAAAAGAAAACGATGGGCTGAAAGCTGCATTTCGTCAAGTTAAAGAGCAGTGTCTAGGCACGGATCTGTATGTTAAGCGTAAAAACCTGCTGCTACATGGAATTCCGACCAAGGAAAATGAAAATATCGAAGAGACATTGAAAGAATTTTTGGCAGGAATGGCAGTGCCTAACTACAAGGACATTAAGTTTACTGCTATTTACCGGATCAAAACCAAGTCGAAGCGACCGAACCGGCTAAACACGCGCCCGGCAACTGATCCGATTCTGGTCACAGTTCTTAATTTGAAGGACAAAGACAGCATCTTAGCTTGTGTTGGAAATCTAAAAGGTTCCGGGAAAAGTATAAGCACGGACCTGCCCCAAGAGCTGGCGAGGCGACGTAAGGAACTCCTGTCTGCGGCATACGAGCTACGTAACTCTAAAGTAGCAAGCAAAAAAGTACTTCAAACAAAAGTGATGCAGAGGGGCACCAAAATATGGTTAGAGACCAAAAAGACATCTAGCTCTAATTGGGTCAAGTTCAGCGACTCCTGCTTCGACCCCTTGGCCCTGGTTCCCCCCAGTAATGACGACCCCCTGGCCCTGGTTCCCCCCAACAATGATGGCAACGATTCAGACGCTTGATAGAAACTATAGTGTTCTCGCTTCTGATTAGAAAAACAAATCTTCTAAAATGTTTTGTTCTTGTTTGCAAAGTTTGTTTTTGTGCAGTAATTTCGTGTGTGCTTTTCTATTTTTCTCTTCACTTCTTTCATCCGAAGTTACTCATTCTCCTCTTTACTTTCCTACTTGTGTTCAACTTTCCTCTTCAAAATCAATCAAGTTCGCGTTTTTGCCTTGTTACTTCTATCTAATACTACGTTTGTCACTATATCTATGTCACCGGTGTTCACCCGACTTCCGCCTGATCTCTACGTCACTAGTGCTGGTAAGTGATTTTGGATGATAGACAAAGCTCATTGAGGGCTAACGCTGATATCATGGAAGATAATTTAGACTCATACGAAATTAGAAGAGTAAATTTTAATGAAATTTTAAATAACCCGATAGGAATCGCGCCTAATGTTAGTTCTGGAGAAAATTTTGAAAATATAATTGATAGTGTTTTTGTTGAGGAGCTGGGATTCTGGGATTCTGGAGCTCGGCCGGAAGATGTTCTCCCGGTTGTGCATCTTAACATCCAGGGACTAAATTCTTCCCTCGATGACATTCAGTTACTGTGCCGGAACTCGCGTCCTGCTGAAATCGGTCTATGTGAAACGTTTTTAAATGATAATAATCAGCTACTCCTGGACATACC